>VXBQ01013878.1:258746-315004 GCA_013400175.1 Phainopepla nitens
CCCTCCAGCGTTCGCGGGCGGCGGCGGCCGCTCGGATCGGCGCTGCCGGCGGCGCAGCGAGCGGGGTGCCCGCCCCGGCCGTGGCACCCGGGCAGCCCGAGCCGGAGAGGGGCGGGAGCGCGGCGACCACCGCCCTGAGCCGCTGCGGTGCCCGGGGTCTCCAGATATCCCCGTTCTCCTCAACCTCCTCCTGCCGGGCACCAGAAGGGACGAGCAGCGCCCAGGTGGCCGCGGTGTAAGGGAAGGGTTAAACCCGGCTGCAGCCCCGGCTTCCCCCCGGGGCAGGGGGAACGTGAGGCGCCGCGGGTCCCCGTCCCTTCCTGTGGATTTTGAGGCGTAGGCGCCCAGCGGGACACCCCGCAGGAGGGCTGTGCCCTGCCGCCCCTTCTCGGAGAGGGAATTGGTCGCCCACAGCTGTGAGGATGTGAATGTAGGCGGGTCCTGCAGGAGGAACAGGGACGCTGCCTCAGGGGGCTGTGCAGTAATGGGTAGGTACCCTGGCTTTTCTGCTTTAGGAGCCACGCTTCAGGAGCCAGCATAGAACAGAGCGGTGCTTCATGTGCGAGGAGACGTCTCTCCACACTCATCTTAGTCCCAAGTGCTTGCATGAGGTGCCAGAAAACCAAAGGACTGGGTGTGTGTGAACTGTATTCGCATTTGTGGTTACTAGTTTGTACTAAATTCTATTTTCGTCCTCGTTAGACAAACACGGATCAGTAAAGTTTAACCAGTAGCAGCAATCTGGGCTTCAGGTTCTGTCTCTCACAGCAGTCTCCAGTACACCAGCAGAAAGGAGCGGAGCAGGCAGAGGACAGGGCTGGATGCCTGCCTCCTCCAGGGACTGCATTCCCTCAGAGAAGATTTGGAGTTACAGCAAAAAGGCTGTAACACCTAGGGACAGCAGAATTGTCTGCATAAAGCAGCTCTTAAATCACCCCCTTACCTTTGCATGTCTGAAGGGTTACAGCGTGCATCTCTTTGAGCCCTCTCCGGGCTTTCACCCGATGGTTTTCCAGGAAGAAGACTGGGTGGTGCGCACGAATGAGAGATGCGGGGAAGACCTTTCAGGTCTTTGAAGTTCTCTCAGTGAGCCAGGAGTGAGCAGGAAACTACGTATGTATTTGTAAAGTAACTCTTCTGAGCAGCTAGCATTTAAAGGCTATTGGAGGAACCATGCTGCTATATCTAGTTTTTAATCACAGGAGAGAAAAAAGTATATGCAAACTCTCTATATATTTTTTTTTTTTGTCCAAGCCTTGACCTTGCTGAATCTCAAAATGACAAATTCCTCTGCTGTCAACAGCAAGTCCTCTCTATGCACAAACCTCACTACAAATACCTCAGTGCATGTGCCAGCTAACCTCCTGAGATCAAGAGATCTTAATTTCTCTAGTCAACCCTGAAACCTTAATCAAAAATGCATACACTACTGAGTTAAAAGCTGGAAACTCCATTTACCTGTCAATACCTGATAAATAAATACCTGTCAATACCTGATAAATAAATTATTGTTATTTCCCGCAGAACTTCTTCCATGCAAAATGCACAGTCTGTAGAAGATCCAGAAGAAAGAGATCTCATTCTGAGAGTGTAGAATGCAAATAGGACAGAAATAGAGTAAGAGGAGAGACTATTTTGGTTGGAAGGGACCTATGAGGACCAGCTAGTCCAACAGCCTGACCATAGGAGCTGTGGTTAAAAACGCTGACATAATAAAAAGATTGCCTTTTCCCAAACACTTGCTTTCTCAGCAGCTTTAACTCTTATTCGAGAGTGGCAGCACTTAACATTTAGAATTTCCTGGTGCTTTTTATCTACGCTTCCAGATCACTAATGCCTCATTCACACCTAACAAAAGAGTTGTTGTAATCTAATTCTAATGTATGATGTCATCTTCAATGCCTTCCAAGTCTGAGTGACATTTCTCGGCGCTGAACAAAGGTAACACGTTGCCTTGCAGCCATTGACCCTTTCTTGCCAAGCTCCAAAAAGCAACAGTGAAATATTGTCTTGAATGCTATACCTTAAAGTTGGTAAGGTGTTGGGCATTTCTCTAGGAGCCATGGGCAAGTTTGTGTGTGTTTATTTAGTTAAGCCTTCGATTGTTGGGTCTTTTGAAGGCTGTCAGTGACAACGAGGGATTGACATCTGAAAAGACAGCAATTTTTTTCTCCAAAATGTATTTCTGTCTTGTAAATTGCAAATGGCAGCATCTTGCACTCTTCTGATGTGACAGCTGAGGAGCACTGCTGCTGTTACTTTCCTGTAGCACACTGGGTTACATTTCTTCCCTGTTGAATAAGATGTCGGTTCATCAAATAAACAGGAGAATTTGAGAGAAAAGGCTTTTGGTTTTGAAAAGTCACTGAAATTAGAAAAATGGTTCTAATTAGTTCATGTTTCTGAAAGAAAACAGACAAGCTTTGCCTACATCAACTGACAAAGGAGAAGAGCTGGAACTGGATTTCAGATTATTAATTTCTGCTTTACCAGATAAAGAAGAACCCAAGGAAAAGGAAGAGAAGGAGAGAAGTATGTTAAAAGCGTACTGTCGTCTTGAGAGACTGTGTCTCTGCACCCTCTGCCTTTTCTCATTAGGAACGAAACAGCAGCAGCTACAAGGGAATACAAATACAGATCTCTGGAAAGCCTTCACATTTTCACAGCTCTCATATCCTGGGATGATTTACAGTTATTTTTATATTGACACTTTCTCCTGTATGTTGTGAGGTTCTAGAAGGTATGCGTGTATGTAGGTAGTTAAGGCAGAGTAGCTGCAATTTCCATTTTCACCTCCCATGTTTGCCTGTCTACAAGCTTTGTCTAGCTAAATTACTGGACTCAGACACCAAGTTCTTTGGTCTGGTTTACACTAAGGTCATAATGGATTCTTCAGTGGTCCTTCTGGACTTAAAATCTACACCTCTTTTGTGAACTACTTTACAATATGTGTTGAATTAATGTTTCATTAAGGCGAGAAGTTAAGATGCTGCCCAAACTGAAATCTGTGTATTTCAGAAGTCTAGTAATTCTTTTTCGTAAAACATTCCACAGATGTTTTCCCTGGAGCTTGAAATTTAGTTTCAAAGACGCTTTCAGCAAATACTTCCGTGCTAGATTTATCAGTTCGTTCTTGTATAAATGTGGTTTGAGGCTCAGTCTTGCAAACCCATGGCATTTGATTGGTGAATTTTAGGCTCTCATATGCCTTTATGTTAACTTGTGTAGCTCATCAGTTTTTGCTGTGTCAGTGCAAGAACGTGACAGAACTACCCATCCTCCACCATTATTTTTATTACACATGTTGTACCATTCGGGATTCCCTCTACATTCCAAAGGCTTTTGTTTGCAATATATTTTTGTCCACGTCTGCTCAAAATATTAGAGTCATCAGTTGTTAAGATTACCCCTGGCTATTCTGTTAAGATTACTAATGTTGAAGCTATGTGTCTTTCTTTTTTCTACACTGGAAGGCAATGTCCAACTCATAGCTAGAGGCAGTGGTCTTTTACAGTTTTCATGGTAGTGTATAATACTAGCAAGTAGACCATGCTTAACTTCTGAGAAAAAAACCCAAGTATTTAGCCAATTGGCAAAGGAGTGAGTTTCTAGGCTCAAATTTCAGGATTTCCATGTGAAAGAAATACTCAAACATTGAAAAGAAGCCATTCAAACACTTAGAGCCAGCTAATTAACAGATTTTGTTTACTGCCTGCTCAAAGGGTATAATATGAATTAAGAGAGAGCCTTTTAACGGTGTTTGCAAGTTTCCCAAGTCCTTAAGAATTTATATAAAGAGAGTTTTGCATGTCAAGCAGTTGGAACAGGCTCCTCTCCTCAGCCTCAGCACACCAGACACCACCACCTCAGTTACGTGTCATCACATTTACTTCGTATGGTCAAGTTTGCCTGTTTCAGATTAATGGGTGTTGCTTTAGCTGCATATCCGTGCTCAGATCAGCAACAGTGCAACAGTTCACAGAGGAATCATCCCTGAAGCTTCAGAGCTAGAAAGTTCATTGGAAATTCGTGAACAATGTCTACTCCTCAAAACTAAGCAGACTGCATTGGATTATACTTTTTTGGTGTTTGCTTTTTCCCATCTGCAAATCCAAGTTAGAAAAAAAAAATTTTGTTTTTGTTTTTTTAATGACACTGACATTTCCAAAGTGTTCATTAATGGACAAAACTGTCAACTACTGCAGTGTGAATGAAAAAATAATAATTTATTATAATTATCCATAAAATAATAGTTTATAAAATAACAAATATCCTAACATTCAAGAAGGAAAAAAAGCCAAGGAAAAATACAGATGTTTCTTAAATGAAAAAAAAAAAATTGCTGTTGATATTTGGGCTTCCTCTCCTACAATCCACTTTCACCTTTTCTCCCAAAGAAGAGAACACTGAATATCAGGATAAAATGAATATTCCATACCAGTATTTCCATCAGAAACTCTGTCATGGTGAGGAGAGAGAAGTGATAAAGGAAAGAGAAAATATTAGCAGAGCTGAAAAGATTTCATAGAAACCAGCCACGTTAATCTTTCAATACTGCTTTGGAGAAGAAAACAAAATGTGTTGTTTTAAATAGAAATGTGTCTTTAGAATTCAGAATTCAGGGCAGAACTCCCAGCACCATAGTTCATTCTCTTCCATTGTTTTTGTAATTTTGGACAGAGCAAACTGTTTATCTGTTTAAAGAAACAATGAAACAAACGAAAGAGAAACAAAAAATGTGATACTCTTCTAGAAGGAAAGTGCAACTAAATCCATTAAATTATTTTGAAACCATTTAACTGTATGATGAAGAAGAACCATTTAAGTACCTGGACTGATAAAAGTAAGTATGGCTTAAACCAAAGAAAACACCCCATTTTTGCAACCCCTTAGAATTTATACCAGGACTAAACACAGCTGAAATGAGTCCCCTTGCAAATATGAAAATGAGAACAATATAGAACATTAAACATGGCTTTTAGCATTATCAGACTTAAAGATCCCCATGAAAACAATAAATCTCTTGCTCTCCTCAACATTCCCCGCCAATATTTTTGCTGTGACCTTCTGCAAGGGAATACATCTGGAACACATCAGTGTGTTTGAATAGATCCCTCTGGGATAATCCCCACTTAGAAGCAGTGGTGAGGGAGCCCTATCTGGTGCTCTGTTGCATTCAGGATCTCCCACGAGTCCTTTCTGATTTCATGCTGGCTGACAGAGGTTTTATTTTTACGACGGGTGGTTACAACAGGTGGCTTGGTTATTGTCTCCTCCGTTGTCATATTCCCCTGTTTTAATGTTTAGAGCATCTAAATCTGGCTGTGGGGAGCAACTGTAAAACCTGTCAAAGCAAACATCAATTCAGCCTATGATTTTGCTATTTCAGAACGCAGCCTCCTAAATCAGCCCCTTCCTAAATGTCAGACCAGAAGCCCAGTTTTCTCAGGGTGGTAATTTTTATGCGTCCCATATGAAAAACATAACAGAATGAAGAGAAACAAGACCATCAATTTTCTATCTGTGCATAACATAATTAGGGAAATTCCTTCTTCAGAAGGGATCTGTGCAGCATTCTGTTCTGAAAGTGAAAAGCATTAAATAATTTACAGAAATAACATTTCACTGTAGAAAGCTTAGCAAGATCTGCATAATCTGCGTTTAATAAAATCAAATTATTTGAGACTTGAAAAACATTTTTTCCTGCTTGTTATCTTTTTAAATTTTTTCTCGGAAATAAAATTTCAATGAATGTAAACAAAACAACCGCTCTAGAAAGTGGAACTTAGATGCAAAAATATGAAGCATCATTTCCATTTTACTGATGAGGAAAATCATCTACAGTGACGTGGTCTATTTTCTACTACAGATTCCTTTCAAGTCAGGAAGGAACTTTTTCCTGAAAGGGCAGGGATATTGAGCGTACACTTTTTCTCCCATCAGCTCCCATCAGCTTGCTGACAAAGATGCCCAGAACTGTTGGTCATGTTCCTCCCAGTGCTGGTCTGTCACTGTCAAAGATGCTCTTTAACCTGTTCTGTGTCTCTGCCTGTGGCTTTTAAGCATGAGGGATGAGTGCTCTCCTGTTTCCTAGATTCTGATGCTGAAGACAGACATAGAAAACCTTTTGTTTACAGCATCTTCATTTTCTGAAATGCAAGTTGGAGGCACAGAGGGTGTGAGGTTTTCCCATGTCTGTTTTTTTCCACCTGATATAATCAGTCAAAATTCATTACCACTATTTCTAATTAGATAATTTTCCCACCCTACGTAAGAGAAAAAAATTCCCTTATGTTTGTTAGGATCAGTGTGGTTTTCTGTTTTCTCAGTTAGTAGTCTGCAAGCATGTATGTCTCATTCCCCTCAGCATTTTGGTGTCCCATAGTATTCCAGTTTACTGTGCAGTTTTCCACTCTATAAATATTTTAAATGTGAGATTCACTGTTTACTCTGACAATGAAATACAGAAAGTAATCGCTTTTGGTTTATCAGTCATCTTTAGGATACAATAGTCCTTTAAAAATATCTTCATTTTCTCTAGTGACCATATGGTATTTGCAAGTGAAGCAAAAGAAAAAACAAATATAATTTTTTAAATGCTAGATTTCAAAATGGACATGAGCTTAATATAGAACTGGATTGAATTTACTCTGCTGAAATGGGACAGGCGTAACCAGAATAGTTCCCAGGAACTCTATTAAAGCACCAGGAGTTGTAATAATAGTGCATACTAAATTTAACTGGTTCTTTTTATATATATATTTAAAAAGCTCCCTATTATCTTACACTTTCAAATTCTGAAATGCAGTCTCTTCTTTGATATTTCCAATTGCTTCAGCCCTGCCTGTTTAATTTGTTCCCTCCACGATTTCTCTGCAGTTGATAATGACATTGGGTATCACACATCTGTTCTGTGCCATATCTCCCTCTGGCACTGGAAAGGAAATCTTAATCCCTATTTCCTGCTGTCATCTCTCATCCTAAAGGGGCAGATCAGTAACAAAGGAGCTGCAGTTCTCATAAAACTGCCCAAATATTAACATGGTTTAATCTTCTACTAAGGAAAGCCAGAGAGTCTCACCTCGTCTTGCTTTCTACTGCACTTTGATCCTTTGTATAAGCTACAAATATTTAGCATTTCAGATCTGCCATATTTGAATACATAAAACAATCCATTATCTCCTTCAAAATGGTGCAGAGAATAAAACATAGAGATTTTATTATGTTTGTACTTAATTATAGACTTCCCTTTTGTCTTTTATTTAGAATCTATGTGAGTATTAAGGTAAGAGAACACTTTTCTTTTCCTTCTCAGGCCCCAGAGCAAGTGTCTCCATGAATATTAGCACTGAGATGTGTTTTATACAAAGTGATTCCTGCTCTAGGTGATCCTGTATGAGTTGGGTGAACAATTATTTATGTGTCCCAAAGCCCCATGCAAAGACAGTGAGTTTTGATCTGTATAAACAAAATCAGTGAGGGGAAAGTGAAGAGTGCTGTAGAGAAGGATGTGTGCAAAGGGCTATGTGAAGCCTGATCAGGGAACTGGGTGTCTAACAGAAGATGGAGTAATGGAGCTTTAGGAAAGAAAACAACAAATGGGACAAAGGTAGAGCAATTCTTTTCCTTGCCTACTCTCCCAGCTTTTGACAGCCAATGATTTATGGACTTCTTGAGCAAGTAGTTTCCCCAGGAGCACCTTGCTTATTAACCATTCACACCCCTTTGAATAATTTGTTTTAATAATCTATTTTTTGACTTCCAGACACATCCATTAGAAATTACAGTGTATGAAAAAAGTGTTAGTTTTAAACACCCTATTTAATACTTTATTTGGGCAGTCTTATGTTACGAGAAACAGTGAATTGTTCCTGATTCACCTACTCTCCTGCTTCTGTCTGTCCTCCAACCACTCAGAGTTCAGTTTGGCATAAGAACCATGAGAAGAGACCAATTCCAACAGCTTGGAGGTTGAGGTTGTGGAGGTCTTTCGTTTGTTTGTTTGGTTTCCCCCAGTGATAATACATACTATGGCACAGTATTTTAATAGCAACAAGAGCACATGAAGATCCGCTCTTTTAAAACTTAACTTTTTTACCAGTTAACCCTTTTTAGCTTTGCACTTGAAATGTGTTTTCTCACCACACTGCCACTTCCAGCTATGTCTTTAAGCTTTCACTTGTTTTAAGGACAGGAATCCACACCCGGTAGTGTTAATGCAGAGCTTCAGGAGCTCATCTACAGAGCTGCTGCTCCTTTTCACTTGCTCCCAGAGCCTGACAGGCATCCCAATGGAAACTCATTTCCTCCTTATCCTGAGGAGGTGGCAGGTTCCAAACAGAGTTTGGCTTTGTAGCTGCAAGGAGGAAGTTGCTATGGCTGTCTCATTTTACAAGAAGGCATTTATCCATGGGCCTGTACTTTATTCACACTCTAATGTTGGGAGAAACAGGGATAGGGAGAAGACCTAGCTAAACCTGCACTGATTTACCACTTTGTCTTTGTTTTCTTTCATCTCCATCTACTGGCCAGAAGCAGCTTTAGCTGGAGCACAGAACAGCTGAGATACAACCACTGCATCCACACACTTCTCTGCATGAACTATTGACAACAATTGGCAGTTTTGGGGGGTTTGGTGTTTCTTTTGGTTTGTTTGTTTTCCAGGGATATCAACTCTCTAGACAGATAAAACTCCACAGTAAAACAAGTCTCTTGGCATTTTATTCTCGGGTATTTAAAAATGGTGATGTTGCACAATTTACTTCAAGTAATATACGCAAAGTTAGCTTCACTGAATCAATACCTTGTGTTACATTATTTCTCACCAATCTGAACCCAAAATGTGAATTTTATTCCAAGCTTTTTTTTGGTTGAAAGATTAGCATTGGTTTTTAAGAAAGTATATGAATTGAATATTAAACCTTTAATTAATTTACAGCAAATCCTATTACCACCAGACACAAGATAGGCCTGTGCAGTTATTAAGGAACAACCTTTTGTTAACAGCACATATTACATGAAAAATTGTACTTCAGATATATTTGAAATAAAAACTTTCTGTTGCTTCATAGCAAAAAACAGCAGCCACACATTTAGTGTAGAAATAGTAAGTTGAAGCAATATTGCCTTTCTGTTTTGCTTCTTCCCCACCATCAGAAGACACTGGCCATCTGCAGTTGGTAGCAAGCACTGGTAATGGTGTTGGCAAAATGAGAGACAAGTAACACCCTTCAGGGCAAAACTAACTGAAGTTCAACTTGTAATTCCCATCAGTCACCATTAAGTTGGGAATACTTCACTATATACTCTTGGGTAGTGGTCCCTTGAGGAAATTCTGCCAACATGTACCCTTTCCACTCTTCTGGAAGAAAATTTTATTCCATCAATGAGTATAGCTCATCTGGTGCCTCAGGGGAGCTTTGAACCTCTTCTGCTAGCAAGAACACACACACAAAAAAACCCCCAAACAACAACAACAACAAAACAACCCCCAAAAAACCCCACAAAACCCCTCCCCCCAAAAACAAACCAACCAACCAAAAATCCACCAAAAACGCACCCTGAAAAAACCACAAACCTCCCTAAGTGAAATTCCACTACATGTACCTGTCTGCATCTAGTGTTACATCAGCACAAGTTATTCTTAAGCCTAGAGTGGTAATAATACTAAACTCAAAAGACATCCTGATTTCATGGTTTAGCAGCCACAAAAATTCCCTGCACCTGAACTGAGGTCATGGGCAGCCTTTGGAGTGATAAAGCAAAATCATGAAAGTAAAAACTGACTTGTACCTCCCAGGTCCTTCCTTTCCTTCCTGAAAACACACAGAAAGTTTATCACTGGTCTGAACCGGAATGATAGGAAACAGTTTGTTGCAGAGGTTGTAGGAATGGTCTCCCCAGAGCAGAAACTGCAATTCCTTATCTCCTAACCAAAGAAATGAATTTCATACTAACTCCAGCCTTGCAGGATGTCCTGGTTTCAGCTAGGGTAGCATAAGTTTCTTCTCAGTAGGTGTTACAGTGCAGTGTTTTGGATTTGGAATGAGAATGTTGTTGATAACACACTGATGTTTTGGTTTTTGCCAAGCTGTTTATCCTAAGTCAAGGACTTTTTTCTCCCTCTTTATCTCATGCTCTGCCAATGAGGAGGTACAAAAAAGAAACTGTGAGGGACCACAGCTGGGACAGGTCACCCAAACTAACCAAAAGTATGTTCCACATTACAGAATGCCACGCCCAGTGTATAAACTGGGGGGTTTACCTAGGAGGGTGGCTGATCTGGGTTTGGGAAGGTGGGTCTGGAATCGCTCAGCGGGTGGTGAGCAATTGCACTGAGCATCATTTGTTTGTTTACCAGGAGGAGAAATCCCAGGCTGCCACTCCCATGTTGACTTCCCAAATAGTTCAGAAGAGCTGAGAGGTGATGTGGCTTCTCTACCAGCTAATTAAAAAGATCAGAGTCAATTCAGTGAGCAAATCTGTGAAATTGTGACAAATGTAAAGAACAAACATTTAGGCCTTGTGGGCTGCTCAGAAAAAGATATTACCTTTGAAAAGCAAATTCTCAGATACACAAAAGCAGTCAAAAACTCCAGAGACAAATTCAGATTTCTACTGGAATAACTGTACTGTGGCTGAGGTTAGCATTTAGTGTTCACAGATGGGAAACACAGCTTTCATGTTCTGAGTAGGCCTCCATTCCTCACTTCTCTTTTGCATCAGAGGAGATGCTGTAGAAGCCTTTTCCTGAACAAATCCCATGACTTCTTTTAAATATTGAGCCCATACCTCCAAGTCTCAACAGAGGTTAAGCTGTCCTGAGAGATGTTCTTCCCTGAAGCAACACAAACATCTTCATGATAACCAAGAAGAGAAAGGACCTGTACTAGACAGACACTTAGATCCTGTTTATTGCTTCTTGGAAGACAAAAAATGCATTTCTTAGAATTTAAGGTACCATTGAGCTCTGTAAAAGGAAGTGGCATTGTCTAAGTCAGCAAAGGAAGAGCAAACCAAATGACTGAATAACAAAGGCTAAGTCTCCTCCACAAAGATGCCCAACAAAATATTTTTAAGTTGAGAAAATATGTGGTGGCAAGTACTTGACCTTTGCACTACTTTTAAAAGCACCCTCATTGTATTTTGAAGAGTCAGTGTATGTGTGCATTCCTACAGACACCACTAAGGCAAAAACAAAGCTCCTGTTCAAGAGCCTGAGGCAGCTGCATGGTCAATACAGACAAGCATACACAGAGTCAATAGGAAATTCACCTTCCTTAATTCTTTATTTCATCAAAAATTCCAACTGTGCAACACGTCTTACTCTCACGCATGTACCCCATACATGAGACTGACAGATCTAGGTGGGTAGAGAACAGACAACATTTGGCATAACAACAACTGTTCTGTGCTGGGGAATACCAGCCCTTGAACTCAGCAACACTTTGAAGTCTCTGCAGGGAAAAAGCAATGACAGAATGCCTCAGCAGTACACAAAGGCCATGTCGAAAGCATGAAGGCTACAAGTCACTTTCTTACATAGATTTTGCACAGGATTCTCTGTGGGATCTTGTAGACAAAGCCAGGTAAAGGAGACTTGGTGTTCATCTGCATTATCATCTGCCATGACCAGCCTAGAGCTGTGAACACAAAGCAAGCAGCTTCACCTTCAGAACAAGAAGAGTGGGTGAGAGTTTAGATGGGAACTCACCCACACTTCAGGGAGATGAGCTGCTTTTGAAAGCAGTGCTCATGAATGTGAGTTACTATAATATGCTTATTAGACAGGCTAATGGAACTCCAGGGCTGAAACACCTGCATGGTGTTCTCTAGTTGTGCTTTGTTACTGTTTGAGCACTTTTGTGTGGATGTCTAGGGTGGATTTGGTACCTCTTTGTTCAGGCAAAGTGAAACACCGCTGTTGTTTGCGGTGCTCTTTACACTACACTAGGTACATCTCTCAACCCACACAACAGCTGAGCAGTTTGTTAAAGCAAGACTGGAGCTATACCCAGGAAAAATGGTTGAATCAAAACTACCTTTCCCATATCAGAACAACAGTTTAAGAATGCTTTGGTTCCTTCATAAAGATGACACTTTGGATAGCTGCAGATAAAGCTACCAGTACTTAGGTGCAATGAAGAACAGGAACAGTTGACTGCTTAAAAATTCTGTATGAAGGAACCAGAAAAAACAAGATTAGTGATCCAGACAGCTTTTAAATAGGTGGAAAGGGAAGGCAGTTTTTAAGGCTTGTGCAAATTGAGAAAATGCCACAAAAGCTTTTGGATTAACCCCGACAAGTTCAGTGGGGACAGGCATGAATAGATCTCTAGGTAGGACCCGGAACCAACCTACCTGTCAGGCTGACAGTGATTCACTCAGTGCCCTTTCCTTGGATAAAACGATTAACAAGGTAAAAGCAACTGCACAAAGCTGCTCTGGCACACAGAGCAACCCCATCTCCTGGTTCTATTTGTTCTCAGTTACTTCGACTGAAAGGAAGGGAAGAGGATTACAACTGGTCCATTAGGAGAGCAATTCAAATGCTGCTTATGTTACAGAGAGCCAAAGCTGATGCTGTTTCTGGGAAACGCCAAATGGGCTACGATTCTCACCACACAATCCAAAGAAAGGGAAAAAAAAAAATCTAAGCTTTAAGATCTGAGAAAAAGTACAATTAGTTTGCTGCAGGGAAAAATTTACATGTTTTAGACTGAGGGGAAACTGAAATAACAAATACCTAAAAAAACAAACCCCACAAAGAAGAAAGATGATGGATAGAGTATAGCAAAATTGTTATTGTTAGGACCAGTGCTTGAGATAACTGACATGACTTACTAGTTCTCTCACAGTACTGGTATTCAATTCATCTTCCAGATGCATGAATGCTTGAACTTCTGTAAATAAGAGGTTACCAATACTGAACAAAATGAAAACCAGAACAGTACTTTGTTGCACTGTTTCAGCTGCCTCTAACAAACTACATTGTCAAGTTCTATGGTTAAGGCAGTTTGTCTCACAAACCTTTGGGTATAATGGTCCTGGGCTGCTTCTGGTACACCTCATTCTTTATTTTCTTTTCTGAAACACTTTCGAAGGCAAACCTAAGTTTATTCTTTACTACGAGAGGCATTTATTACATGTAAAGTTCTACCTTTTATTAATATAAAGGAAGAAAACTTACACCCTCTTTGTGAAAAGATCTGTTTCAAGAGACAATTGAGATCAACTTGAAGAACACTTCAGTAAGAACTTACGTTTTTGAAGATCAATGCATATATTAACAGCTTTGAAGTAACAGAGTGGAAAAACCTCACTCACCTTTGTTAGAAACCAGATACTCTATGCCTATATCTGCTGGTAGATGATGTATTGCTCTCGAAGTACCAGAAAGACCTGAGAAGGTTTTTTGATTCTTTCAGGTCAGGCTGTCAACTACACGATCGTTTTAAATGAAACACAGGCTACTACAACAGGTTTGCTGCCTATCAGATCACATTGCACATTTGCAGCTGGAACAACACTACATTTTATAAGTTAAGAAATGCAATTGCATCTGAACATGAAAAACATTTTAAAGTCAAGATATGTATATTTACTGTCACACAAGGAATGCCATTAAGTTTCCATTCTACACACTCAGGTGAAAAATTTGTTAAAAAGTCAAGAAACAAAAGAGCATAAAATCTGTAATAGGCAACAATATACAAAGTTTCAAATATAAAATTGTGACTTGTATAGTTTGTTATTTTCATCTTTTCACAAGAGTAAATTAAAAGAACCACACATCACTGAACTTCTACACAAGCTTCTTGTGTTTCAATGTCATTTATTGAGGAGTGAACGAGATACTGTCAGACATGCCAAAGAGACTTCACATTCAAGGGCTGGAAGCTGAACAGCTTTCCTCATTGAGTCACTGTACAAGTTGGTTTTGGGAATCGAAAGTGCGATCAATGAGGTCTTCATGCTCGATGTTTGTCTTCAGTTTTTCATCCTTTGATCTACTACCTTGCTGGGCAGAAGGACACTTTCTACCCTACAAAGACTCACACTCCAATTAATACAATTAACACTAGATGTAGAGAAACGTTTATCTGTTATAACGTACATCTACTGCTGAAGGTCTTATGTCTAATGAGAAAATTCAACTTGTTTCCCTTTCACCATCGTATGGATGGCTGATACCGTTAGAAAAATACTCTTCAGTGCTATTGTAGGGTTTACAGGAAACTTCTTTCATGTTGTGGGATAGAAACAGATTTAAACACCGTTCTGAAAGAATGCTTCTTCCTGCTGCCACTGCCTGTAGGTTGCAGAAGAACGGCCTACACGCACTACAGTTCTGGTTTTACTCAGAAAAGAAACAAAAGAAACCTAAACAATAGGGTAAACGTTTATTTGGAGTTAGTTTTCTTGCAGATGATAGTTAAGGCCCTTCAAGCAGAGTTCAGGAGCTCCTGTATGGCTGCCTGTTGATCTGCATTGAGCTGTGATATGCATTCTGTCCACAGTCCTCCAGATGTCTAGAAAAAAAATGAGAAGTGGTCTTTATGCAGGCTGAAAGCGTCCAAGGCACATCCTAAACTTTGCTATGTTTACAAAGCTCAACATTCACTCAGCTTATTCCTGTAATATACATGCCAAAGAGACTGAAATCTTCAGTGCTACACAGATTCAACTTGAGATGCTCCAAAAGCCTCAACAGCAGCAGAGTAATTGATTAGGAACTCCTGGGAACTCTGTGACAACTACGTGGGTTGACAAACGACACTCCTGTGTTAACCACAGCCTAAATTAAACCATTTGCTCATTTTGCACTGAAGTAAAAAGATCAATGTTCAGGCAAAACTGAACTGAACATGCCTCTTCCACATGAGTGTTTTGGGCACTGGTGCAGCAGTAAGACACTCAGAGATTTGAGGTGAGCATGGGATTACAGCATGATGTGCTACTGTCGGTGTGCAAAATTCTGCTGCCAGCACAGGGCGTGGCTCTTCAGTGAAAGGGAAGGTCAATCACTTCCCAGAGAGAACTGTACAGCATCTGTCTGGGTAAATGGAAATAAACCCTTCATCTGTGCTACCACAGCCCTCAGCTGAGACCTTAGCTTTTAAAGTCATCATCAGTAAGGATCGTTCTATTGGCACCAAAAAGTGCTGAGTATTATTCAAGATTGAGGAAAAAGTATTTATTCACTTATCAATAGAAAGTGGAAGCAATTGGCACCCTGCTTTCTTTAGGATAATGACAGAGAAAAAAATTCCAAGTGACTGACTGTAGGTCTTTAGATTGGCTTTTGCAATAACAGCATAATTTAACTAAATTAGAAAAAAAAAGTTTAATTTATATTTGCTGTATTTTACTTTCAGTTCTATTATAATGCCCTTTTCTCAAAATTTAAAAAGTTTAAAAAACATAAAAAATGGATTCAAAAAATTAAAAAATAAATGCTCTCAAATGCAGGTTTGTGGGTTTAGTTTTAAATACCATTAGGCATTTTAGACTCTTAATGTACGATGAAATATTGCAGAATTGTATTCTTCTAGAATTTCTGATGCACATTTAAATTGACACTTTACACTGAAATATTTCTGGCCTGACAATACCTAAGCAAAGAAGTTTATATTCAATTCCAATAATGATGACGTTGGTTGTGTCAGACACTGGCAGTGAAACAGCTTACTGAGATAATTAAAAAAAAAAAAAAAAGTCTCCTGGAATCTGGGAAGCAGGAGCTTGTTAGCAACTACACAACCTTGAAAATTCCTATCATAGTATAAAACTCTCACAGTCAGTAAGAGTATAAAAGTCTTACAGTGCCTTACAGCCTTACTAAAGTCAAAATATTGCGTGTGAAGAGAAATAGGATTGGTAACACTGTGATAAAATTGTATTTTTTAAAAGACATGACTTTTAAGATTTTTTTTTTTCTCTCCTCAGTCTGAAGGTAAATCATTCAGCCATTGCTGAAGGTCTTGTCTCATATTAATGTTCCTATCAATCCTGGCCAAACCAGACATTGCTGTACACAACAAATCTACATATGTATGTGCCACTGTATTTTTAAAAAAATAAACCTTGATGATTTGAGGTAAAGTGACCAAATGCATTAGGTAAACCCTAATACAGAGGTCCATTCCTTGACTTTAAGTACTAACAGCAAAGATTTGTATCTGTCAGGCAGAATCTAGAGCAGTCATTTACACTACTTTCACTCTGAAACTTGGCTCAATTTCCTTCTCTTTATGCCTTCAGAATTTTAACAACTCTTTCTACCAGACTAAATGGATCCCTCAGGCTGATGCACTCATACAGGTGAATCTTTTCCAATATCAAGTGTTCCTAAAATTCCTGAACCTGAATTTTGCCGAAGCAGGTCAGGTAGAAAGGCAATAATTGAACATCTGCTGCTCAAAATCCTCCATGCTTTTTTATGAGTGAGATGCTTACCAGGCACATTCCTTTCTCTCATTAGTACTACATCCACCCAACAACATTTGGCCCTGGAGCAGAACTGCAGTATGAGCACTATCACTTAACAGCACTGTAGAGAAGCGCTGTTTAAGTACCTGGACACCCCCATCATCATTAAGTGACTCACTATGGCTTAAAGGAGGTGAACCTTAAGGCAGTTCCCCAAAGGCAGGGAAAACATCCAACAGCCACCTATGTTTGCACTGGATTGAAAAGGGCAGTAGTAAAATAACTTGTGGTTTGCACTCCTCTAACAAATAACCCAGGCTGCTGCTGTACTAGAAAGTCACCACAGGATGCTGGCGACCCTTACAAGAACTACATGTTGGATCAAATCCTGCACTGCAGTTCACTGATAAAAGGACCTGCAGATTTCTCTCCAGATTCTAATATCTGACTCAGAAAAAAAAACTTCACAAAAAACTAATACTGGCTTGCACATTAACCATCTTGCTCCATGAAAGTTAGTTACAGTTATTTTATTCAACTGCAAATGTCACCAAGTTTTATTACGAATCATTCAAGGAACATCCAAGGATCTCCCAGACCACTGGTTGAACCATTATTTTCTAAGGAGATAAGGCTCTCAAAACTGGCATAACAGCTTGGTTTCTGCTACAAACAGATTCTAAATGTTCCCTTTATACTTCAGCAAGCATTTATTTACCTGCACTTGGCGAACAACGTTAGCCAGCCGCTTGGTACATGGATCTTCATGCTTGATAGCTTCGTGGATTTCACCATCCGCAATTATACCGAGTATTCTGGGAAGGTTGGAATTGTTGGGACCGAGGACAACTGGGTTATTGCTGTTACAAAAGATATATTGCAAAGGAATTAACGTTTATCTAAAAATAATGTGAACACTCTACACTAAGTGAAGTGATTGTGAATGATGTTATTCTAAAGCTGCTTATTTAGGTTTAAGTTTCACACAGCTGAGTAAGTATGCGCAGCCTTGTTGCCTGCTGACGGCATGTTAATATTTAACCAGCTGATTCTTTACTCAGCCTAAACTTCATCAGGAAGAAGTTCTGAACTTTACAGAACGGCTGAGTTCCATGCAGATGGAACTGTAAACAGTGTGACAGAAATACCCTGCCTAAAAGGACTTATTTGTCTCTCTGTGCCTCCCAGGACATTGTGTTAGTGGTGTCAGGAGCGCCAGCAACTTCGGCTCTCTGCCAGCACTCTCCATGACACAGCAAGCAAGCAGTTCTGCTCCCTCCTTCCCAGCCAAGTGGAGGAGTATTAGCTATCAGGAATCTGTGTGGGACACATGATCTACTTCCAGCCCTGCCACCTACCAGTGCTGGAATGCAGAGGCTGTGGATGCGGGACTGGCAGAGCTCCAGAGAAGCAGGTAGCCAGGCTGAGCCACCTGCACAGAGCTGGGTACAGAAGTGTGCTCGTACTGCAATTCTCAATTTCTATGTTCCTGTTTACGTGCACACCTGGCAGCATTATTATGGTGTCTCTCTACACAATTGTTCTATAATCTGTCTAGGGACCTCAGTTGCCGTTTTGAGACTCTGTCTTAATAAAGCACCCAGAGATACAAGGTGTTCAAAAGATAGAAAAGACTTTCAGAAATCTAAGTTACTTCCTTTGTATTTTTCTCCTAAGATGTAATACAGTGCCAGCCAGAATGTGCTTACTACATAACACCTCAGAGGCTACATTCTTTCACTCATTTATGAAGTGCACCACACTAGAATAACTGTTTACTTTTTTTCCTCCATTTACCTACAGGAGGAAGCACAAATATAAAGAACAAACTGTGGGATAAGATGCTTTCAATAATAACTGAAATAATTATTAAGGGAAATAGCACTGTACAATGAATTTTTCCATTTACTTCCCTGCTTTATACTTCACTTTGTTGGAAAGCAAAAAGGTGCAAAACTACTTAAAAGAAGGCTGCAAGAGCATGTGTGCTGCTTTTAAGAGAAAAGACCTGATCAGTTACTGGTCCTGATATGTAAGCAGAGTATCAAAAACTTTTCCTGAAATTTTCTGTACAAGTTTTCTGCAGATCCTTTCTCATTATGGACATATAAAGCAGCCAGGATTTTTTTTTCCAGCCATACAAACACTATTTAAGACAAGAACAGTAACTTTTTAAAAAAGCAGCAATAACATCAAGGAAGGCCCACTTCTGACATTTCAAAATATCTTCTCTAAACCATATGTAGATTAACCTCATAGTTTCTCAGTTTTGGAAAAAGAGTGCAAAGAAAGTAAGCACGCAAGGCTTACTTTCTGCACTAGTGTGAACACTTTGCCTTACCTCTCAAGTAAGTCACACAGATAATTGAAAGTATGAACAGCTTCTTCTTTGTCTTCATGAAGTGGAAGCCATGATAACCAGTGTGGAAGGACTTCTTCAACATTTATACAGTCAGGCTTGAACTTCATTATCTTTCCTATTGCTGAAATGCAGTTTTCTGTTGCATTGACATTCTCTTTGGCTTTGGCATCTGGTGACTGAATGACTCTCACCAGCAATGGAAGCGCCTCTAAATGTTAAACACACAAAAATAAAGTTTAGTGCACAATCAAGCTATACTTTGTTAAAATCACAAATTCTACTTGAGACAACTATGTATTAAAACCAGTGTTTTTTGTGTTCCAAGCACTAAAATCTAGTCATTCCAATGTTCCACTGCTTCTAGGCTCTTCTCTGCTCAATAATTACCATATGAAAACCAAACAAATAAAGCTCTGCAAGGAAACAGCTACTGCAAAAGTTTGAATGTGATTTAGAAGTTCAGAAGAAAATAATATTCCCATGTCTCTCAACTGGAGTTATGCAATCTAAAACACACAAGATGCTTTAGATAGCAAGAATTGTCTGTTTAATCAATCATGCTCTATAAACAAAGGACAAGGAAAAGCACTGCTAGGGTGACAGTCACTGTGAATGTCACTCATTCATTCAATGTGAACTACAGTGCATGTCATTGGTGTATGCCTGCTGTGTAGCTATTGCTAGTGCATATCTGCATATAAAAATACGTATGGATGTACTCACACACTCCTCCCACCACTAAAAGGTGCCTTAGGAAAAGCTCAAAGGAGTAACCTCACCTGATTAATCAACTTGGCATAGCTTAGATCATAAAAATCAAGAAAAGGAAATGTCTTTCAGTGGAGGAAAAATGTCAGTTCTCTTCCTAGGTTAATAGCAATTATGTTTTTTTAACAGTCATGTGGGTAACCACACACACACACTTCCAAATGAACATTAATGTCACATTTTTAGCTACTAGCGTCCATACAGACTTCCAAGCTCACTATATGTAAGCAGGAACAATTGTCCTCGTGTTCTTCTGCTAAAAACAAAATGCTAAAGCTGTGAAATTCTCTACCAGCACAGTAAGCAGGTTGTGGAATTGTACAGAAAGCACACTTCAAAATAACTCTGATTATTGAGGAAGAGTGAGATCTCACACTTCTGAATTTTGACGAGTAAGTAGAAGCTTTGCAGTTAAAGAATACACAATCACACTTTCTATATTAAGTCCACTGCATTTGACTTCTGAAGAATTAAGCAGCTATGGAAAAACTGTAAAACATTACAGAACTACAGAAATATCAGTCCCACTAGCATATATATTGAATGCAGGATAATGATGCTGGACTATTCTCTGAGTTTGTTTCAGAGAGGTCTGCAATGTCCAGACAGCTGAGCCTGCATTTTATACCCCAGGTTTTCATGGCTGCTGAAGCTAAATCTCATCTATATCTCACTCACTAATACTAATGGATGACTCTAGGTATGCAACTGTAAAATTAGGAGGGGATCAAAATGAATCAGCATAACTTTCTTCCTACAGCCTACCAGACAAATTTTCATCTTGTCTATAAAACAGATCCATTCTCACATAGATATTGTGTTAGAGAAACCTTAAAAAAGCCTTTTGACAATAGAAGACCCATCTTCTATAATGTTGAACTTTTTTTCAAGGACTGACTGCTCTGACATCTGGCACCACCCAGTTTTGAGGCCACTGATGTGATTTAGGAAGAAATCCCATGCAGCTGATTGATACAATTTTCACAGAGTACAGTTAATTATATTCTTCCTCCAACATAACAGAAGCAACCTTGCCAGGTGCATCAACTGTAACCTTGTATCCCCGTTTAGAAAGTGACTTGACTTGCTGTAGTTTTTCCTTCCATCTTATTACTTTGCTTTTTACAAAATCTGGTTTTAGTGACATTTGTTTCACCAGTGTTGCTCACAAGCCATTTACAAGCTCTTGCTATTTCCTTGACTTTTTTTATCTGACTGCCAAAAATGCTCATATCAATACCTCTGATTTTTCTGAGAGTATTTACATACTCTTCAAACTTGCAAAAGAACAATATGCCAGTGCTATGTATCAACCAGTAGAGAAAATAAGTTACAAATAAAAGCTCATATATGATGTTTTTCAGAGATATAGAAAAACCTGTGGGATAGATAATGTCTCATTACACGGATTTTACTTTGTTTCTCATCACAGCATATCTTAATCTATTACAATAAATCACAAAGTTCTTTCATGTATGCACAAAAGTATTTAGAACACTTTTGAGGCATCTGCTGAAAGTTTATTTTATCTAAAATTCAACTTAAGGAGAAGCCAGGTGTCTGGGCATAATCAAGGATTATGTCCAAATACAAAAAGAAGGATCAAAGATGTTACAAAGTTTAAGTGGAGTAAGATAAAGTGATATCAATGAAAAATAAAATTAGACTTCAACAGATGCTAAAAAGTTCAAAAAATTTCAAAATCAGAACTCTCTAGACAAGTCAAAATTTTCATGCTCTTAATGATTCATTGCAAGGCTTCCCACACTGCTTTTTCTTTTCTTTTTAAAAAGACACCTTATCCTGATTGTTATCATTTAACAGCTACATTTACATTAAAAATGAAAATTACAACCCTCATTGATGTAGGCAAGATTTGTGTTAATCCCTATCAGATGATTTTTGTTTTCTTACATCATTTAATTCAGCTTTCATTTAATAATCATATGAAATACATATTTTAAATACATACTTAAATGACTAAATATTTTCTTGAAAAGGAAAAAAATCTTTGATAAGGGGTGCTACTTAGTGTGCAAAATTAACTTTGGTGACTGGCAAGAAGAGTGCAAGCAGACAATATTTTTTTTAATTTAAGATGAATTTGAAGTTTCAAAGAAATTTGAAACATTCAGAAAGAAAGGAGACAATGCATTTCTGATAAGTACTGTCACACGCATTTCACTTCTTACTTTACAGAAATCAGGCTCCTTTTTATAATCAGAAAGCAGAGAGCCACATAAGTGGTATTCTAGGCTATTCCTTTATATAGGTCTCTTGTGTAGTTTTTCCAGACACCCAAAGACTTTTGCATTAATATGTAACCACATCAGTATTAGTAGAAAGCATCTATGAGACAGCTGTGCATTAAAAAGATGGTTTTCATGAAATTAACACTTGCATGCCACATTTTAAAGAAGAATATGTAAATCAAGTTTGCTAAGCAGTCAGTGCTGCAACAGAAATGCTACTAAGCAGCACAACCATAAAATCCTGAGGACCTCAGGTACTTTATCAATCCGTCACCAGTCTACGACACAGGTAATACTGGCAATCTATTTCACTGCCAAGGGGAAGAGCCCTCACCACCCAAAAGCAGAGCCATTTCTATTCCCCCCCAAGGCCCCAGGCAGAGTTCGGTGGGCGTGCCGGGTACCTGGGCAGACGGGCCGGTAGCTGTCCCCGCCGAACTGGGCCATCACTCCCACTCCGTAGGCGGCCGCCTGCCGGACCTCGGGGCTGTTGTCACACACCGACTCCAGCATGGGCCTCAGGAAGTACTCGGCGTACTTGAAGGAGGCGGGGCTGCAGTGCTCCACCACGTCGTCAAAAATGCACAGCCCCCACTGCCGGTCCGGCCAGGGCCGATGCGGGCACTGCGGCACAAACACCAACAGCTGAGAACCTCGAAATCATCCTACAGCCAGTGATTATCTCAACAACAATCACAGGAACAGCGGGCTAACACTTTTGTTAAAACCTTCATGGATTAAATTCAATCCTTAAACCGTGTAATTTGTGGTAGTGATCGTTCCAGATCGTACCAGAAACAAAACAAAATCCAGGTGTCTATCTCTGCACTTCTATTTCACACTCCATTACATATATCAGTTTCAATTTTTCCCCCATGAGTCTGCAACACCTTTTTGTCCCTCCTCTTGAAATCCATTTTTGAGATATCAAGGAAATTACATTTCTCAAAACAGCAGCTGTGTGCGTCAATGATCCTGGGTCTTGCAACACAGACTTGAAGTAGCACAGCAGCAACCCTACTCAAAAAGCATAGGGTAACAACTTCATCCTTGATCTAGAACAAAACTGTTTTGTAAAACAGTAATTGCTACATTCTATCTACCAAGTCCTCTAAGACTTCAGCATGGAGGCTTATTAACGCATCAGAAAAAATAACTAAATTTAAATTAAAGGGAAACAAGGTACTTACAATTAGGCTGACAATTAGTGGAAGTAACCTTTCAAACCACGGCAGTACCTTCTCCTTGTAACTACTGAATATTGAGTGCAAAATGTCCGACACTTTAGTCAAAATGTAAATGTCACTGTCATCCTGAAAGGAAAAGGATATAATTCACATGAGACTAACAATCTTTATCAGAGTAGAACTCACGTGAAGTGCTAAGGTGTATAAACGAATGGAATAAAGATGGTCTATGACTCTTTTTGTAAAACCTATTTTTTTAAGCTCACTAATTTTCAATTCTTTGTCCAATTGCAGAATGCTAGAATAACAAAATAGCTTGGGTTGGAAGGCACCTTTAAAATCATCTAGTTCCAAACCCCCTGCCATGGGCAGCGACACATCCCACTGGACTAGGTTGCTCAGAGCTCCATCCAACCTGGCCCTGATCATTTTTTGACATGGCCATCCAGTCAATTCCTTATCTGATGAATTCATCAGATGTGGATTTCCTCAAATTAGTGACAAGGATGTTGTGTGGGACCCTCTTAGTCAAGACAGATGACATCACTTGTTCCTCCTTAATCCCTCAATATAGCCACTCCACCACAGAACCCACTAAATTAATCAGGCATGAAGCTATATCAGCTGTCTCTCATCCTCTCCCTGTCTTCCACGGCTGCCAGGAAAACGTGTTCAGTGACCATACTTGGCACAGAGTGAGACTGACTGACTGATAGTTCCAGGAGTCTTCCTTTTCATCCTTCTTAAAAATGTGAGTCAATCACTACAACTCAGTTCCCCAGGACTTGCAGGTTTGTTTCAGGAACAGAAAAATCAGATCAAGATAAAACTGTCTTGTGCAAGTTTACTGCTTCATTGGGTTCCATTTACAGAAGGCAAAAGGCCTCTTTCCTCTTCTCTACCTTACAGATGTCAAAAGAAGCTTTTATGGAAAAATAAATGAATAACTGCCTTTATGATAAAGATTGTGGCAAAAATACAATAAATTATTCTCCTCCTCTTGTTGTTTAAATTAATTTTTCACCTTGCCCAGTTAATACAGCAAGCTGATCAAATAAAGAGCCGTACCTCAGAGCTATCAATTCAAGGTGTACCTACAGGTGAGGATTATTCCCTGGACACACTTATGCTAGAAAACTAACTTTCTTTTACAGCAACTTCTGCTGTACTCAGTATGGTCCCTTTAACCAGTTTATACTTTAACAGGCAGAGAAAACAGTACAGCTATGGTTTCTGGTCCCTAGTGACCTTCACCTTTCTCACCTTCTGGTGACAAACTAGTAACTATTTCTTGTGCAACAGGCAGCTTCCCACAACTGGGTATTTAAACCCTTCCTAGCAAGCCAAATTCTGCACTTTCAAGGCACAACTTGAGCAGGAACCCTGCAACATGCACACAATGACATTAAGAGGTAGAGAACTGCTGCAGCACACCACAAGATCCACCTAGCCTAGTACTGCCCCTTGACCAAGAGTTGATAACAGATGCTTGGGGAAGAGAGTGTAACTCTTGCTTGATGTACACCTTCCACTCTCTACCAAAACAGCAGTTCAGTTATTGCTGAAGCGACAGCTGGATCTGAAATTACCATTTGAATAACTTTCATGACCTCTGTGCTTCTTCTGTTTCTGCTGCCTTGAGGTAAGGGCTACATAAACATACTCTGAGACCAAAGGTGTACATCCAAATATTACTCATTTGTTAATTCTGTCCATATGGCAAGGGATGTCCTCATCCCACCCCTCCTTTCACAGGCTGATGCAGACAAGTCTTTTACAGAAAAATCAGCAAAAAAAAAAAAATTTAAAATGCCTTGCAACTCTGTTGCAGAGTGGGGACTCAGCTTTTCTGAAACTGCTGTCTGCTTCCATTTTCTCTCAGTACAGAGTGACACACAGGAAATAAGAGGTTCTTGGAGGCAAAAAAAAATAAAAATCTATCCTCTTGAATACTGGCCTAATTCTAAAAAGTGTCAAAAGAGGCTCAAGAACCGCACTGTTATTTAAGACAGTATTTACATATAGGTGTATGACTTCTGGAGTCTGCATACAGGTTAAACTCATGTGATCAAGCTTCATACCTGCACTGCCCAGTAAAAAAAATTCTTAGCTCTTAAACTTACTGAGCATCCTTTGTCTCATGTTATAAGCACTAGTCAGTCATTATTACAATAATTTTATTAAATCATTATTAGTATGGAGAGAGAGAGTAAGTGTATCTCTTCTCCACTCCTCTTTAAACTATTAACTCACTCTGGTATCCCAGTGTGTAAGCAGTTAAGTAGTCACTTTGGTATTCTCTCGTAAGCTAACACACAATAGCAGCTGTTTATCCTGCTGTCCTTTTCTGATACTGTTTTTGGGCTATTCTTTTTGAGACAGGCTCCTCACGTGACACACCAGACATCTTGGGATCAGAGGTATAAAGGCCCAAGGTTAAGAGTCACCCAGCTTGCAAGGCTGAAAGAAAAAGCATGTCAGCAAGGCTAGATCCAAGGAACAACCTCATCACAATCTGCAACTTCCTCACTGGGGGAAGAGGAGGTGCAGATACTGATTTCTTCTCTGTGGTGACCAGTGACAGGACCAAAAGGAATGGCCTAAAGCTGTGTCAGGAAAGGTTTTGGTTGGGTATTAGAAAAAGGTTTTTCACCCAGAGGGTGGCTGGGCACTGTCACAGGCTCCTCAGTGAAGTGGTCACAGCACCAGCCTGACAGAGCTAAGAAGTATTTGGACAATGCCCTCAGGCACATGATGTGATTCTTGGGACTCCCTGTGCAGGGCCAGGAGCTGGAGTTGATGATCCTTGTGAGTCCCTTCCAACTCAGCTCATTCTGTAATTAAATAGTCTGCTGTCAAATCTGTATCAGGGTTAATGTCATCCAAGAATTGTTTGAGCAGATGAAGAAAAAAAGCTATATCCTGAGCTTCTTACTTCAGCATATCAGACAAGGAAACCTTTCACATTTTCTAATTCACCAATGTAGTGTGACCCATTTCTCACTAAAAGTTTTGAAGGACTATAGTAACAAGATTCTTCTAGGAAGAATAATTCTGAGGATGCACAACATCCTCAATGAGTAGAAAACATATTTGTGCAATATTTCCATCCTGGTGCTTGATGAGTAGAGAAATTCTTCAAACTAACTTACTTCATCTTGTAATGACTCTTCAACTTGTTCATCATAGTCTTCATCTTGTCTTTTCACTAAATTAAATAAAAAAAAAATTAAGCCATTACCTTTCTATTAAGTGCATACGAAGTCTGTGAAAGGGAAAAATTATAAAGGAACAAATTTAGAAAACAAGAAACAGTAGCTGAAGATGCAACAGGAATTTTCCATTTTTAAGAAGCTTCAAAAAACTTTCACAGAAAAGGAAGAAGTACAGGACAGCTCAGTTTAAGAATGTGTAAAAATGCACATGAAACAGAAATAAACACACAAGCTTGTCCACAAAGACAAGAAAAGTGCTTAGAAATGAGAAACTACTATTGCTTTGAGAAAACTGTAAACAGTTCAGATGAAAAAACCCATGGAAAGGATAATACCATAGATGTGAACTGTCTTTCAAGTAAATCTGTCCATTAACTTTTGATTAAACTACACTATTGCTGAACATGATGCCATCTTCATCCTCCAAGAGCTTTCAAATACAGCTCATGGATTCTGTTGGTTCACACTACAATAACTTTACATAAATATGCAAATCAATGAAATCTAAAGTTTTTTTCTCTGTGTTCAGAAACAATTTGAAATTCTGCTTTAAAGAGCAGCCACATCACATGTTAACAGGATTTGTGTTAACTTACCCTGTCTTAATTCTTGATTTTTAAAGTGCTCTTCTAGTTTTTCTTTTAGTATTCCTCCAAGTTCTTCAAAGTGTTCGTTGTTAAGGCATCCATCTCCCATTACCTCAACGCACTTGTGAAAAAAAAATATCAGTTTTTCAGCTTTAAAGTTTAACGTGAGCAGTCTTAATGAAATCTAAGCACACAAAGAATATTAATATATCCTCTGGATCACTAGCAGGAGTAATATAAGAAGAACACTCATACTGTAATCAATGCTCAAATTACACAAGTAAGGCATATAGTACCACTGTACATTTCATACCCATAATTTCAGTCGCTCATGGTTAAAGGGAAAAAATTTGCTAACTGTTTTAGGTTAATACTTTGGTAGTCCCGCAAAACAAATAAAACTTTTTCCAACATTTACAGTCACAACCAATTTCCTGCAGATGAAGCCTCGCATTTATTCGAGCCATTTAAAGGAACACCAACCGTGTCTGTTCTTACTCCAAAAAGCTACAAACAGTAACGCCATGAACCGTGTAAGAGTGTCACCTTTGCAAAAGAATGCATTATTTCTGAGAGGACATCGGCCTCTGGCTCCGTCCCAATGGCTTTGATGAGAGCATCACACATGAAGTGCCACATCTGCGTGAGGTACTCTGGCCCACGAACCCTGGCACACTCAAGAAGGAGCGGCATCGACTCTGCTGCCGCCACTCGGACACGTGCCATTGTCAAGGAAACACAGTAATCAACACCAACAAAGTGCTTCGATTTTAAGACCCCACCACCACAATGAAGTTCTTAGTTTTCTACCCAAACCTCATTTCATTACAATCCATGCATTTGATTTCTTAATTAGATATAGATTAAATCATAGTAAAACTACACTGCCTGCTATTTAGAAGTGGCTTTCAAGCATGTTTCAGGCCATAACAGAAAAGCTGTTCAAGTTCTCTTCTGCTTTGTTACACAAGCATCACTTTTTCTACTGATTGCTTACTTAAAAAGAAACTAGGGAGAAAAGTAGGAACATATTGCCTAAAATAGGGTGTGTAAACCAACATTCTCTGAAACCATTTCTGCTATAAAGTCACAGACTATTTTAACACTAACACTTTCAATTCATTTAGGGAAACAGCACAATTTTGATTCTAAGTTTCCGTTTTCACAGTGGAATTTGTTAATAGGATATCATCATGGAAATAGAACTTCAACAATGGAACCATCAGCTTTACAACTTGCTCTGTGTATTCCACAAATCCTTCTTTTAGCTCTTTAGCATAGCAAACCTGAAAAATAAAGCACAGAAAGGCCTCTTTTAAGGGAAAATACTTATGTTTTCAACTGTGTAAAGGTGAGAGGGAGATTGTTAAAAGTTTTTTAGTGTATTTTAAAAAACAGGTAATAGTCCATTTACCTTTCCCCTCAACTGTGGCCATTTTAAAACCCTAACAGCAGCACGAGTTCTCACTCTTAGGGCATGCATGTATTTCTCAAACCAAATTCCAAAATAGTAATATTTGCAAAAAGGAACTAATTTTTAACATATCCAGTTCCTTAAGTTTTGCTAACAAAGAAAAACCATCTGTTCATTTTAAAAATTTTAAGCTCGTAACTAAATAAACTATTTTTAATCAAGTAAACCACATGCAACTAAGTGACAACAATCCAAATTAAGAAGTATCACCAAAAAAAACTTTCTCACGTGAGACAAAAAAGAGTATTTTGGTTACAGATTTTGGCTTCAGACTCAATTGACCAGAAACACATAGATCACAAAACTGATGATCACTCACCAGCATTTGGCATGCAGTTGCTTTTTCTTCAAGGCCTGCAGTTTTAATTCCAAAACTCTGCTGATCGCCTATGCTTACAAATTCCCAACCATCGTCATCACTCATATTCTCCATGTCTTGTGCTGTTATACAGAGGGGAGGAAAAATAATCTGAAAGTGCTACAAAATCATTTATTTCAGTACATTTTTCAAGCAAAGCATCTTAAACCTACTGTCTAAAAGAGCTACTTCAGGTTTAATGGATGCAGTCTTCATTAAAGGTCCCATGACAACAGGAAGGTACTGCTGAAATTCCTTTCCAAGAATTTTACACATTCTGGCCCATGCAGAGATCATGTAAGAAATCTAGAAAACAGAAGGCAGAATTTTCATGTCACACATTTTATTTTAATGCATACTTAAAAGGAAAGCATAAAGGAAATACATTACACAATAGGACTTTTGAAAAGAATTTGTCAGCAGTCTATAAAGCTTATTTCAAAGATAAGCAATCCAATATGCAATTCACATAAAAATGCATCTTCAAAAGACATCTCAAGTCTAAGAACACCTTGACAGCACCTCTGATCGAAGTTGCTATACATGTAAAACACGATAGTGTAAGATTCATGACTGCATTTCAAGTGCCTGATCGAAAAAATAATTTTTTTCTGAAATATTGCCCAGACTTAAACAATACTACCAAGCCACATTCCTGAAAATGGTAAAATAGAGCAAAAAGTAAAAAAGGGTGCAATATTATGTTTTCAGAGGAGTATTTGTTTTCAAATGTACAAGTTAAAATAGCTCTCTGCTCATTAGAACAGCTGCTTAACAAGTCTTGTTGATCTATTTATAAGAAGGTGACAGCAAGCTCAAATTTCTTCTGCAAATATAGGTCCTGGAAGTCTCATTTCCTAACCATGCTTCTGTGAAAGATTCTAGGGCCATCTCAGTGTCAAGTTTTGTAAGACAGGCTGGACAATTAGCCTGAAGGGCCAGGGAGGGGGCAGAAACATCATGTATGCAAGGAACATTTTTAATACCAATGAGCTATAAAGACACAATTTTTACATACCTGTGGATCATCATCTTCTAGGTCACTGAAGTCTGTCTGTGTCTTCAATAATAGCTGCATTACATCTGATGCATCCTGCATAAACTAGATACAGGAAACAACTAGGTTTTTAAAGGCAAATTAAGATGCTACTTCTTAGAGACTTAAATGCTCACTTAAATTACACTGTTTCAGGCATCCACATACAAAACTATACTAAGTTTCCTTTGAGCATACATTTTGCCCCTGACATTGCCTAAATGAGATGCCATGTCATTTCTCTTAAAGAAAAAAATAAAATCTCAAAGGATGAAAAAATTCTTGCTTTCAACATTTTTCAGTATGACAAGAATAGTCAAGCTACAACAAGATTCTATTGCAAATTCGTGAACCTAAGCAGCAACACAGTCACCTCAGAAATGGAAACAAAGAGAAGCATAGAAATCAGCAACAATATAGCTGTATGTTTAACAAGTGATTATATTAATTCCATGCTAATACCACAAAAAACAAAGGCATTAAAAAATATATTCAGACCATTATATAAAATCTAAGCTTACCTTTTCTTTGCCAACAGCAAGACCAATTAGACTGATGCATTCAATAGTCTTTCCTCGTAAAAGCCTCAATTCCTTCTGAACAGCATTTTCAACAATGTGTTTTAAGGAGGGCATAAATAAATCATAGTAGGGAACAAACTTCTCCTCTACTGTGTCTGCAACTGATGCAATTGAAGTCACAACTTGCTCCAAAACTAGCTTAGTGCCTTTCTGTATCAACTTGGAAAGAGGAAGAATAAAGTGTTATATTTCTAAAGCACACATTTTACCTAAAAGCATTCCAAATCTAAAAACCTGCTCTTGCACATATGCTAATTCTTGTCAGTTTTAGACCAACGTCAGCAGATGTTGGCTCATTTTTTAAGTCTTAGTTCAGCTATACTTATTCTGCCTATGTGACAAGGTTACCCTCCATCAAACAACTTGCTCAGTGTATTATACCTCTTGTAGTTTTATCACCATAATGGAATGAAGATGCTTCACTAGATTATCCAAATATGGAATAAGCAGTGACTTGGGACAATCTTCAGTGAAGTTTATGAGTGCTGCAGCTGCATGGGCTTGAACACGCTGGCTGCCTTGATCCTCCATGGTTTGCAGAAGAGCTCCTATCACCTGAAAAAGAAATACTCCTTTTTAGACAACAAGTTTCTGAAGAGGACAATTTTACCACTTTTTTTCGTACTACTCTACTACTTGCCTTCTCATGAAATTTCTTTTGAAACCCAGGTGCAAAGTCTGTTGCCATTTGTCCAACAGCGTTACAAGCGGCGTATCTTACTCTGGGATGCTGAAAAAGTATTTCCCTCAAACAATTAACAAGCAGTTGTGAGACAGCAATGAAGACATTTTGAAATAATTTCTAGGACTATACTCACAGGATCCTGAAGGAATAGCAAAACGAAATTAACTATTTCATTTAAAATTCCCTCCATCTGTTGGTGGCAACCTTCTCCGATGGCAGAGAGTGCCATCAAGCCAGCATGCCTGTACTTCCAGTCAGCTACAGAAGAGTGAAAATGAAATGTTACTCTTTTGGAAACTACCAAGAATCACAAAGAAGAATCACCTTTTCTTTGCAGGGGCTGGGGGACACATGGGGAGGCAGAGTGAAGAACAGGAGATGGAAGGGAAGTTAATGCATCTACTTGACTTGTTAAATACTTTTCCATTTCCCTCATACACACTTCCAGAGATGCACAAAAAATTGAGTGTCTAATCCAGGTCAAATCCAGACCTAGAAAACGGAATTCTTAACTGCTGATACAAGTACGTACATACTACTAATACCTGGAAACTGCATTTTAATTAAATGAGCTGACCAGGCAAACATCAGGACAGTATTTTGATTTCCCTCTCCCCCATCTTTTTTCTGTTTTAGTGTCATCGGAAGAGCCCATACCTTCCACGAAAAAGGTCTAATGACTCAAAAAATATCTGAATTTAAAACAAATAAATGATTGATACTAAACTTTTCAGCAGTCTTCTCAAGGCTATAAGAACAGTAACATTCCACTTATGATGTAAACTTTCCCCACTCCAAGTCGTATTAGCTTATTCTTCGGGTAGCGGGTATTGTTGAAATGAATCTTTCAATGTCCCTCTCTCTTTTTTTTTAAGCACCACGTGAGAAACTCCAATTTCTTTTATTTCTTTTCTACAAAAATCTTTGTACTAGAAATCATTGGGATTACAGAAAACCAAAGGAATAAACAGGTTTACCAAATGACCCGTGGGAAAGGCATGTGATAAAACTTATCTCCCAAAATAGTGCAATATTTCATTATTGCTAGCAACATTCATTCCTGGAATGAAGAACATCACAGTTCAGAGCAGTAGAATCCTGACACTCAAGCTTCTGTCTGACCAGGATGCAATGAAGTATCATCTTGACAGAAGGTATAACAGAAAACAGCAGTTTATTTTGTGCTATTTCAGTTCATTAGATGGTCCTGTCCTAGTTAAGTCTACACCTCGTGACTCCCACTGCATTAGTGTTAGCATGTATTCCAAACTCGAAATTAATGAATCTACAAAATGAAACACCATCTTCTTTGGACCATCAGGCCACCCAAGTGAAACTCCAAAGTCTTAAATTATTATTTCAATAAATACTTGTAAGAAGGAGGGAATAGGAGAAGGAAAAGTTTGATTTCTGAGAATACTGTCAGTGTTTTCATCTCAGTGTCTCATCTTTTCTCCCAAGTCCCTACCAGTGAGAGCTTCCAATCCAAACAATATCTTCTGCATTTTCCTTCTCCAAAGAGTATTAATGGTTATGGACAGCTCTGACCCACAAGAAAACAAGCATCAGGCATGACCTCCCCTTCACAAGAGTCAGGTCTTTCAGTGATTAGACTCCACACTTCTCTGAATGTACTACAAAATTAGCTAGTTGCTAACCTAGAAGCTACCAACACTGGTCAGGTTTGCTCATTTCATTAATAAAACTTTCTTTATTAAAAAATCCTTTAATTACAAATCAACTTTGTAAGTGTTCACATACAGCAGGTGCTACCATGAGTAGCCCTCTGTTCCATACCCAAAATGCTATCAGTCTTTTCTGGACTGGGTTTTAAACCATGAAGGCAGAAATAGTACCCAGAACTTCTGCATTATCTCCTACTCCAAAGGCTCAAACCACAGGTCAAGTGAAAGTGCATGAAAGCAATGCACAGTATTTTTTTCAATCATTGGCTCAGCAGGCATTACAGGTATTTTAAAGAGGAAAAGAAGCATACAAAACAACTGATAAGAATATACAGAAACACCTCATGAAATAAGCATTAAAATCAGCATACCAAATAGACAGACAGCCTACCAATGACCTCTGTCCATCAAATTCCAGGGAGAAAAAAACAAGTAGTTTTCCTTTACAAACTGTAATATATCAAAATTTCACTTAAATGCAGCACTTCTGAAGAAGCAAAAACACTGAGCTACAGAAAACAGGTGGCACTTTAGACAAACTTAAGGTACTTTGAGGGTCTGTTTAGGGATTTAGAGAAATTATTTTGAAATAGAAAAACCCCAAGTCTTTGCTTATTTTTATGTAATTCTCAATGTTTGAAAAAAAAAATTATTTTTTAATGACATCCCTGCTCAGCTGTCCATGTACCAGAAAAAATGTTGTAATGCACTCTACGTAAATTTAGTAAATGAGTCTAAAATAAGGTATAAACTTTCAAGTATATAACATTTACAGTTTTTGCTGCTGACATCAAAAGTGGAAATGTATAATAACATATCAAGTAGCAAAACACAAAGATTTAAGAGGTACTGAAGCTCTTGGAAAGGACAGAATTGTTAAAAAATAGTAAAAGAAAATGCAGTTACTTACGATTCTGAAGCATTTGCATAATGTGTTCTTTAATCATAGGCAAAACAAGTTTCCCTCCAAGGCCACATGCCATCCTGTCCAGGGCACTCTCACCAGCCACTGCATTGCTAAATATCAATTACACAAATATCAGTGGTTTGATAGCTACAATAAACCAAGCAGTCCAACAGAGTGCTCTTCCCTGCGGTTCTAGTCTTCAAACTTTTGCCATCTGAAAACACCAGCCTCTTTAGGAAAATAAACCATACCCAAATCTAAAAACACACACATCAGTCACAAAACAGTTATTTACTCTTCACTGAAAGATCTGTTATCTGCAGGCCACTGATTAAGTCTACCACCAAAGAAACTTGAGTCTTACTAGCACTAGGTCCGTAGGTACCGACTGAATTTCACAGCAGTTATACGTGCCTAGGAAGCGGAAACTAAATTCGCAATGCATGAAGCAATAATATTGGCCATGGCCTTTTTGTCACGAGAACATAAACCAGTTCAGACTTGCTATGATTCAGGTGAACCAGTGGAACTCCAACTTTGGCACACAAGAGACCTTTTTTGTATGGCTGTACTCAGTAGCATTGTGTGTTGTCAATGACTCAGGCAGAAAACATCCAGTCCAGGTGAGGAATTTGTGACTCTTGGCCAGTTACAGAACTTTGAATGGCCCAACATTCTCCGTGCAAAGTGATTTCTTCCACCCAATGGAATTATTCCCCACAAAACAGTAAGAAAGTTTCCAGGACACAGATAACTATTTTTACAGTCTGAGTATGGCTGGCAGTGTAGTAACTCAACGTTATTACAGCCCATCCTAGACACCCACGATGATGAAAAACCTGAGTAATGGTTCAGAAAGGGATCAATCTCCCCCTTCTTTAAAGTTGCAGTCAGCTGGGTCCAAAACAGGTCTTCAAATTACTATGCTTGAATCCCCAAGTCTCACTACAAACCATAAATGATCTAGAAACTAACATGTTGTGAACGAAGGTGATAGTGAAAAGATAGACAGCTTTGTACTTGCTCCTCAGATTAGTCATGTTCAAATAAACAGACGCGTCACCAGCACGACAACGGAGCATGGGCACACAGGGTTAAACTGGAGCAAACTCACTAAAGTTAACAGCTGCTTTCATCTGAAATTCCATTCCTTGGGCTTTCTTCCCACCATTAATTCACACATTCAGTTCCAAGAAATAAAGATAGTTTATCTCAGAAAAATGAACACACATCTCCCTCTAATGTTCTCAAAGCTTTTGCCAAGAAAATAGGAAGTTGGAGAAATCTTTTCCTCCTTTAGAATTTCACTCCTTTATGAAGTCAGAGCAATAAAAAACTGGAAATGCTAAAGTATTCCCTGCTGCTTTTGTGCGGGCTGACTCATATCCCCCTTCATCAGATCTGAACACACCCTTACTAGAGCGCAGCCTGATGATCATTAGCCTATTCCTGGGACTGCACAAAGATTTCAGTCTCCTCATGAAGCTACAAAGACTCCAGCACCAGGAGACGTTAGCATGCACGTCAGACACTGAGTTCCCCACAAAGGTGAGCTTCAATGGTGGGAAGCACATAGCAGTACGAGGAGTGACCCTGCTCAAAGAAAAACTGCCCTCACACACACCAGCACCAGAGACCAGTAGTTTGTGTCTAAGCCTCAACTCTCCTATTCGAGGGCCAAAGGAGCTCCTTCAGGCTCAGGCTGTTGAGCGCAACTTGTTTCCTGATCTGTGCTCACCCTACTTGTGACTTCTAACAAAGAAAAGGAAAATTTTCATTACAAAATCCATAGGTAGCCAAGCTGTATTTAGAAGAACAAAGTTACTCTGCTGACAATCAAAAGAAAATGGCATGCCTCAAGTGCATGATTCAGCATACTTACTAAGCGGCCTACAGCAAGCCATCCGAATAAACTTCCACACCCTGAAAGGCTTGATAAGGATATAAACTTGAATATTCTATTCCCCCTTGAAATTCTATTGACTGAAAAGATTCAAATACTTAACAAACCTGAACGTAGTGGTGGTGTCTGACACCTGTATAGCAAAATCTCAGCACTGAGGAAACAGGTTAAAAGGGCATGGTCTACTATGTGAGGGAGAGAAGAAAGGACAGCTCACTTTCAATCTCATAATCAAAGGGAACTAAAAAGATTATTTCAAGTAAGGCAAAGATTAAATGGATTATTCCATAAATTCCTATGCATCAGTTCTACAGGTGTCCTTATATGCCTGCTATCTATTAGAAGGTGCTTTACAGCTCAAGGTAAATGAACATATCTTCTATTGTCTATTTTCCTGTGAAGATCTCCAAGTGTTCTGAGATAAATTGTCTCCAAACACTAATTACATCTGAGTCTGGATGAGCCAGGAATGTCAAAGAAGTGTCTAGACTGGTAAATGAACATCCATGTCTTTACAGAAGTGTGGAGATAGTTACCACCTACACTTATTTCTGCTTTCTTCTACCTCACTCTAACAGTAGCTGGACAAGAGCAAATACAACAGGACGCTGTACACAAACCACTACTTTAGTAAAAAATTGGAGCAAGCTACAAAGCATGTAGGAATAGGCAAATCCAAATGACTGGACATCTTTAGATCTTTCTTGCTAACATACAACAAGACAAGCTATTGCTAGCCATACCAAGGGATGTAAAATAATAGCAAAATTGTAGTATTTTTGGACTAGGTGAAATCCAACAAGGAATTCTGCCGTGCATGATGACATCCTTCCAGAGTCATCTTTTTTCTAAAACAATGGATTTTCAAGGGCATAGATATAGAAAAATACAAAGACATTGGTTGTGGATGATTAAACAGGTCAATATGCTTCAACTTGGCTTCTAGCTAACTTCAGGATTAGCCCTCAATTTAGAGGATTAGGAGGCACTGACTTCTGAACTGAGTAATATAAATGACAGAAAAAAACAAAAGCTAAAGGCTTTGAAAAGCTACAACAGTACAAAACAGCAAGCACAGGGACAGGCAACTTGTCTGATTATGGCAAATATGAAAACTGAAATAATTTGCTTCCTTGCTGAACACTACCTAAGTAACCTACACATAAACTGCTCAAGACTGAAAGAAGAAAATTATAATAGTTATTTGAATAAAGAAAAAGTAATGCACTACAGGCATTTGCATTCTGCACTTTAAAAGTGCCTTTAGCCACAGCCTTGATAACACATTGAAATCACTGGTTTCATAATTACCTGTCAAAATCATCATCTGCAAGCTCATCTGCATTTGCCCAATCTTCATCTTCTTCCAAGTCAACCATCATTGCTAACATCTGAGGAACTGAAAAACACAGTTTTAAATTCAGTCTGATCTCTTAAAATAGATTCTCAAATAACAAGTATGAATTGCAAGTTTTCTCCTTTCAAAAATTTTTGAAGAAAACCAGCTTTTCTTCCAGTAGCAGATGGCCAGGTCTGTCAAACTGCACCAACCAATAATCCAGAATTGATTGCCAGAGAAGTATTTCCAGAACATTCCAACTGAGAGTAAAAAAATCTTGAATGTATAACTTACCAAGACTCAAAAATTATTGTATATCATGACAATTAAAAAAAGCGAATTCCTTAATAAAGCCTATATTCTTGAAAGAGTTAAAACCAGTATTATATACCTTAAGAACTCTGATATACTTCCTTAATTTTTCTGCAACTCTGACATCATTCTTTCAACATTTACTAATGAAAGAGACTATTAATTATGAAAGAATACTACTGAGCCCTTAGTTTCATTAACATAATAAATTTTGTTAGCTATGTATACAGTGGTCGCTTAGCGTAAAGCTTTTCTCTTACATGAGGCCATGATTTAGAACTTGAGATTTCCTTTTTCCCACTTAATGCAAATTTTTCTTTTGTATAATGAACATATCTCACACATTCTAATCCACCAGGTCTCTACTTCTACCTCTGTAGATTGATGCTGTCCATTCTTCTCATTCTAAGTCTCCATAGAGACTATTACACAATCTCTATCACAGCATCAAACTACTATGCAATAAGCACCACTTCTTCTTATGAGTTCTCACAGGAGGAAGGAGCACAGTGGTTTGTCTGCTCTAGGTCTGCTAGTTGCTGTGCCCTTCAGAAGCACAAGGGGTGAAAATTCTACCTTGCACTTGCAGAGCAAAATAAGGTGCTCTTACACACTCCTTTATGCTGTATTACACACCAACCACTCAGGGCAGTTGTTTAAATTTAGTATCATTTGTGCAACAAAGTTTCACTTTGACCTGGAAACAAAAGGTTTCAATCAAATACTTAATCTTCGACCTTTAACAATCTTTTTCTCACAGCCTACCACATGTCTTGAAGACAGCCATCACAGGTAACTGCCCTTTACAGCAACCTACCTGAAAAACTAGTAGGCATCCAGTAACTGTTCTTGCTGCTAATGAGATTTACTGGAACTGTCAAGGATACTGCAAGTGCTGAATTTCCTAATATTCCTACACTACTGTAATCTACCACGGAGACAACACCCTTAGCAAACTCACCACCACACATCTGGTGTGGTGAGAAATTTCTGGCCAACTGATGACCAAAAAAAAAAATACTGCTCACTGACAGCATTGTAGGCAAGTATCAAAAAAAGATCAAATGACGGATTTATTTGCTTGATGTGGGCATGTATTTCCAGGCAGAGAATATTCTATGGCTGCAAAAACCTCCAGAGGGCTTTTAGGTACTATCAAGATAACAGACACTACGATCTCTCTAGCATGATAACACATCAGTTTTTATATGCACTGATTAGACCTCAAAGAAACCCCAAAGTGTTACAGGCCATAAGCTTTTCAGACACACACACACTTAAATACACACATGAGAACCACAGATTGTCACAACAGCTATGGAAGATGGAAGACAAACATCATCTAACATAAATGCTCTGTGGCTCCAAAAAGTCATGTCAGTGTTTGTTGCTACTAACAAACAAGGCTGAGAACAAACTCTCATCCAATGTGCTCTGGCAATCATATCTAGAACCTACAATATCTTGTTTCTTCTCGATGTTTTGCATGAATGTGGCTGCCAGTAAGTGCAGTTTCACAAAGAGTTTTTTAAAAAATGCAGAGCATGCATAGAAGTTTCAACATTGTCCCAAGAAGCCCTCAAAATTTAATTACTGCCAATATATAGACTCTTACAAATAAGCTCAGCATGAGCCCACTAAGCCTGCTTCTTATCAGAGCAATAAAACTCTCTGCAATCCTGTAAGCTCAAGAAGGGAAGTTGTGATCCAAGTGGATTCCTGAGCAGCTAACTGGCACACAGGACACACACTTCTAAACCAGCACTGTGCTCAGTAAAACCAGCAATATGACAACTTTGCCTAAGTCCCAGTTCTAGTTGGGAGTATCAAGTGATCTAGCAACTTTCTCCTTGAATGAAAACAGAAAGCCTTTTAAACTAAGACACAAAGCCAAGACAAAAGCAATCCTTTTTTGCTACTTTTTTATCATTCCCTGAACACAACTGCTTTACCAGTTCTGCCAATCATAAATGCCTTTCTCCTTAATGATATATTAATAATAAGACCAATTTTATGACGAATTGCAAATGAAAGGCATTTCTGCCAAAAACAGCACTTTATCTTAATAGAAGTATTTCATTCCTGAACAGCAGCTAGCAACCCAAAATAGAAATACATTCTAAACAGGTAAGAGGTACTTCTCTTCTAAACAAATAAGAAGCTTGTAATGATGTGGGGCCAGCAAGTGTCAAGGGTTACTAATTCCAACAAGCTACAAGATGGAGTGAAAATAGAGTGTTCTGAAAATCTACAGATTTCAAAATATGTTCTAAAGATCCTCTTCTTTAAAAAAAATATTCTACTAGCAAACAAAACTTCTGACCAATATCTTAAACACTTAAGCCAAGCAGATCCAGTTTACAACATTTTCCAACAGAAGTTTTATAACTTTAATGACATCGATACAACTTTCCTCAGGCTAAGCACACAGCAAAAGTTGCCTTTTATGCAAGTTTCAGAAAACAAGTAAGAATTTGGGCAAACATAAGTGTGACAGGGAGGGAAAAGCAGGCTACACTGCTGTGCCAGTGCCCTGATCTAGTGAAAGAAAGGGTTTAAAAGGCAAAGAAACATCAGTGCAAACGGCATTGATGCCGGGGCTGCCCAGAAGACATTTATTTTTAGCATTTCAAATAATAACACATGATTTAAAAAGTGCCTCTTCAAAGACTTTACCATCTGCATGTTAAATAGACTAATTAGTTTATTTCTATGTATTTATACCAGCATCTGATTTTTTAATTCACAGCTTTAACTCACCATCAGCATGCATCAGCATGATGCTCAACATGCATGCAGAATTCCTTCAGTCTTGACTTGCCTGCACCACAGAGTATCTGGCCTACATACCAAACTCCAAATGTAGAACTTCAGAACTAAATGCCTTTATTTTTTTTACAGTAAAATTTTCCAAAGCCAGCAGAAAAGCATTCAAGTAGTGTTTTCCTTGGAAACATCTAATAAGAATCAACTGTACTTTTGCTTAAATTTTTGGTGCTGCTTAGGCATGGATTAATTCATGAAGAGTCATAATAGGAAGGGGGTTACCCCATTAGAAGACACTGAATTGAGTTTTCTTAAGTTATGAGCACCAACAAACTCTCAGATGTGGTTTTACCACTGACCAACAGCAAAGTCAACTTAATACTGTAAATGACAACTGTTTCAACAAAGAAAATGAGGAAAATACTTACTGGCTTGTGCAATAATGTTTGTATGCCTCCTCAGCATAGCAGCAGCAGTTTCTGACAAGGCCACAATTACTTCCAGCGCCAACTGACGCTGCATGTTACTGAGACTGGCATCTGCACACAACTACAACAGAAAAGATTAGAGTAAATGGTTAGAACAGAAGTTTTGGGGTGAAAAAAGTGATTCTTAAAAAACATTCCCAGCTTTACCTTCAGAGTTAGTTGCAAAGTAGCTTCTAAATGTGGTCGTAAATACTTAGGAACAGAATCCGCAATTTCTACAAGGGATTTCAGAACAGAATCATCATTTTGGTAGCAGGAATCATTTAGAGCCTATGGAAAGATAAGATGGAGGTAAGATTAAATAAAAGCAAAAACATTATGAATGGGACCAGTGTTAAAGATGGAATTTCACTAATTGTATTCCTGTTTCTCTGAACAATCTCATTTAGTATTAGTAGCTAAGTAGCCAAAGCCTGAGGCCACAAGAACTGACCAGAGTAAACTTTTTGTTAAAACTAATGCTTTTAACAATGAACTAGCTGATTCCAGCAGATACAAGCAGAATGAAGATAAGAATCAAGCAGACAATTCCAAGAGAATGAAGTAACTTCATCAGAAGATCAGCCCTGCAACAGTGAAAACCAGTAAGAAATCAGGAGACCACCAACAGAAGTAAGTGGCTGGGGACTGGGCCATCAGTGGCACACATACAATTGAGAGACATGAATTGGGGTAGGGGTCCCTCTCTGGAGGCACCAGCTCTAGCTGTAACCTGAGAACTAATAGAATACAATTAATCAGAAGCCTTCACTCCAACTTCCAGCAGCATCCCAAAGTCAGACCCTATGGTGACCTGTGTGCATAAACTCGTAACAGGATACTGTGCAGTGCCCAAAACTACACCTTTTCTGCAACTAAGTTATGGCTCACAATGTTCAAATCTAACACTGCAGACAATCAGAAAGAATTAAGGTCACACATCAGAGGTTCCAACATGCAAAACCACTGAGTTCTAACAACAACCTCAAAATCCATTTAAAAGAAAGTAACTCTGCCCAAAGGAAGGAAAATGAGCCTAACTCCTCTTTTGCCATTTACATGAGAAAGGTTTTGAATAGTTTATGCTTATAAACACCAGGAACGACAAGATTAAAGAGGTTTTTCCAGACATCCCTCGAGAGCCACCAAATTAGAGCAGACCTTTCAGCCTTCAGTCACAGATACGGAAAAGAGAAAAAAGAAATCAAGCTTTTTGCAACTATCTTTCCTAACCCATATGCACACTCTGAAAAATAATTTAAAACTTACTTTTAACTGATCAGGATGATATTTTAGTGCTAAAACAGAACACTGCTACTCAATGGTGTTAGAATCTAGAAGTACACAAAGCTCCAAAGAAAAAAGTCTTTACATTCACTTCTGAGGTTTTGAAAGAATTTTCATTAGCAAAGTAGTTTATGTATTCCTACTGTTGAAACTTTTTTTCAAGTGAGTAACTAAGTAATTTTTAATATTTAAGTCTAGAATTCAACATTTTTGATAGTGGCACTTATATAACCCACACTTCCAACACAGAAGCAGCATCTTCTAGTACCAGAAATGTTCTGGAAAAATCTGGAAAAAAAAAATAAATCTGTCACGGTTAAGGCCTTTTGGTCTAATAGCTACAACATCCTTTGAGTCTCTCAAAGGACAACATAATATTTACTGGAATTTTCTGCAAAACTGCATTTTACACCCATTGCAACTATGACAGTTTTTTAAAAGCAAGACTGGTTTTCTGAAGAAAGCAGCTCAAAGTGAAAAGTGAGCTCTAAAAGGCAGAGGCACTTTTCTGTAGTATCAAACAACGTTCAAGGGAGTCAGTGAAGTTCTATTTGCTTTTACCTCCCTTTGCAAGAGAAAACTCTGGGTAAAAGTTTCAACTGTCAGTTTTCAAAGTTCGGTTTCCAGCATAATTATTATAGATCTTGTACTAAAAGGACTGATATGCCAAGTCAGAATTTTATTTTTAGCTTTTTTACCGCGTCAGTATTTCAACAAAATGAATTTCAACAGCAACAAAAAAAGCATCCAACTGTCTCCAAAGGTCACTCACCACTATTCTAACACATTCCTATTTATAAACTCGGATCTTCATATCCATCTTGTGTTACCACAGCCAGAAAATCTAGTTCTTCTTGCAGTAAGTACTTTAAAAAGACAGGTTTCATAACACAACTCTGTGCTCCATACTTGCAAAAGAAAGCTTGAAAACATGAGCCAAGTGCAAGTGTTGTTACAGGGTCTAAATAGTGTAATAGTAGCATTGAAATTTATAGCACACAGAGTGGGCTATTAGCCTGAAATCTAAAGCCCACACACTATTAAAGTGCCACACATCAAGACAAATGGTATGACCACCCCAAACCCTGCCTCGCCCCCACTTACACAGCACTGTGTAGCCAAGGCCCTCTCAGGCACTTACAACTTTTAAATAACAAAATTGTTATTGACAAAGGCGCGGACAGGAACTAACCACCAAACAGAGACCTCAATATCAAAATACTTAGACACACTATAGCCCATTTTCAAGTTCAGATGATTAGAACAAATTCCTCTCAGTTTGCATTTAAGATCAAGCAGAATTCCATCAGTTGCAGATGCCAGTAGATTTGGCAATATTTTTCTTCAGCTTGTCGCAAAGCACACGCAGTTTACAGCTCGCTATCAACAGGAACCTGCTGTTCTGACTGTAGTGAGAAGTCTGCCTTTAATGTAAATTTAGCCTAATTTTAAATCACCAGAAGTTCACTTTCTGTATTATCATATCAAACTTAGTTGCTTCCACCGTTTCTTGATATAGAAAGGGAAGTGTACTGTGAAATTGTCATCCTTGAGAGCTCAAATAATTTCTGCCTCTGGTTTGGTTTACAATAGGCTTCTCAGCAAAAGAAAATAATCTTACACTAGAATTTCAACTTTTGCTCAAGTTCATCCATCCAAGGGGTCTAATCCAGCCTCAGAAATTATATGAAGCTTAAAATGGCATTTTATTTGCAATTTCCTAATTTATCATACAATAAAGATCATTTCTACAGACTCTTGTTTTCAGTCTAAGAATCTATGTTCAGAATAATTCTGTGCTTTCCTTGAAAGTGAGGAGATACAGGATATCACAAGTCTATGAATTTCCCAATTACAGATTACTTCAAATTTCAGGATAACCAATATTTAAACTGCATTTCAATATCATGGTTAATTTAAAAGCTATATGATTTTGACCTGTATATCTTACAAAGAATTTTAACTCATTTATCTCTGTAACACTGTGTAAGTTGATCGGCTCTGAGCTATTTTCCTTAAAACCCTACCAATTATCCTCTGCTTGGAAAATTCCTTATTAGTCTCCACTTCATCTTGCTGGTGATTGCTGTCTGGCTAAAAGGTGCAGTTAATTCAGGTCTCGGCAAAAATTCACAAATTTGCAGACTAATAATTTACATTTGGATATAGTCAACACAGATGGTAATGGCACATTAAGTGTTACTTGTCCGGTTTCTTACCTGCAACATTCCAGGTAGCAAGTCTGCAAAATGTTTAAGAACGGGAGTATTGAGCTCATTAGCAAGAACAAATGCAGCTGCAGCTCTAGCAGACAAAGTCTTGATCTAAAAGACATGATTGGAGAAATAGATGTGAGAAACTAGTACTGAAACATGCCTCTGTTAGTTTTTAACATGGGATTTTAAATTTTACTTCAAATTAAGGTAAAGTGATAATGGAGACCTTCAGCATCTACATTGTCTGCAATACAAAAAGTTTATCATATGAGGTGGCAAGCAGTCCCTAGTTCTGCTTTTTTGTTTTGGTGGTTTTCATTTAATGAAAGTAGAGTGAAAAAAAACCGTATTGTTTTCAACTTCCATCAAAACTTCAAATGTGCATGCAAGTGTCAGTCTCATTTTTCAAGAAGTGTGATCTAAGTGTTTAAGACATGCTTCTTTAAAGGCATGACTTGTGGTACTTTGGAAAATGTTATTCAGTTGACTTTCAAAGGTCAGAAAAAGTAATCCTTGGGGGAACAGCAAACTGAACCCATATATCACGGCAGGGTTTCCTATCCTTGCCCAGCATTTGCCACAACAAGAGAAACATTTTCAAAGTACAATTCTCCATACAAATCAATTAATCTGAAGCCTTCCAGAAAAGCAAGGCTTGCTTACACACCCTTAGGGCAGAAACATGCACAAACAGTTCAAGGAGCTGTTGTATATTCAGAATTTTGGGACACACCATGTACAGATACTGTACGTAGAGACATGACAGACTTACACTGTTAGACACAAAGGCCAGAAAGAGAATTTAACAAGGAGTTTTTGACCCCTCAATGCTGCTGGCTAAAGCCCCATTTGCTTGGGGCCACTGCAAGTGGGTTTCTCCAGGCATAACTAGGGAAGAATCTGGGCCTAAGCAACGCAGATACGAGCAGCCTGTCAGCTCTAGGACCACAAAAGGGTCTGAGCCTTTGGTTTTGCAGCAGGCACAGTCAGAACTCCATAAGTACAGCAGTTTCACGTAACGCAATTCTCTGGCTGAAATCCATGGTTTAACCTTTATGTTTGAGGTTACTGCACTGAGTATCTATGCTCAGAACATACTAAAATCCCAAAAGAACATAAAGCTCTTACTGAGGGATGCTCCTGTTCTTGCATACACTGAACAAGCATTCTCTTAATGACCTCCAAATAGTGTTGCTGTTGATTCCCAAAAATCCCAGGAAAATTCCTAAGGGTAAGACCAAAATATTAATAAAAATTCACACAAGTTAAGGTTAAACTACTATTTCAAACTTATTCATTGTTTAAGTTACAGATTGTAACTGTACATGTTTGAGTTAAGTAAGCCACAATACAATAAATGAAATAAATATGATTACTAGTTAATAACATTGTGACAGTTCTTTTATTCTCAGACATGATTTGGCTATTCTACAAAAATGTAGCTTACCAGAAAATATGTAGAGCAGCCTCACGCAGTCCCACATTCTGAGAGCTGACAGAGTCAAATAAGAATTTCAGGACTTCTGGCCACTGGTTGTTGCCCTCTTCATCTACATTAAACACAAGTTTTAGGATAAGCAAACTCCAGAATGGTGAGATATCAATTGTGCAGGAAAACCAGTCAACACTGACTGCCCGATCTGAAGATGTGCCTAAGTCACAACGTAAAATATTGTGAAATGTTTAATCTAAAAACACTCCAGAATAGAAGATGATCTCTGTTTACTGCTATATAGCAGCACTCAAAAAAAAAAAAACTGATGCAATGTTCAGCAAAATTCGTGACAATTTACACAAAACCGGATTTTCAAACCTTAACGCAATCTCACCTAAACTCGATCAATTTAAAGAGCAGAGTTTAAGAATCTTATTTTTATCTGGTCAAGGACAGTGTGAACAAATATTAGGTTCTATTATAAGCCATGGAATCGGTTAGCACATGATGTGCAAACGCCTAAGCAGGACTAGAGAACAAGAGATACAAACACAACTACTATCAATATATAAACATTTTACTACGGTATCAACTTATATAAATGAAGTACCTATTAAATTCCTGGCCAATTCAGCGACTATGTCACATATTTTCTTTCTCATAGTGGACTGCATTTCTAACTGGATAAAGAGCAGCAATTCACTCTTGACTGATGTCTGATCCTCAGGTGACAGAGCAGGATAAACTTCTTCAAATGCAGATGACAACAGGCGGCGCAGAAGGACGGCTGCCATCTGCCGAGCCTGTTGAAGGAGAAGCGTGAGTGTTTAAGTGTCTGAGATGATAATCATGCTCCTATGAGGCAGCATGGACATCAGCTTCCAAACGACACTTCCATTGTGTAGACTTCCTTGGTGAATGGAATACCTCTCAAGCAACAGATGATAATTATGATAGTAAAAAAAAAAAAAAACCTAGAAAAGAAACATCAGCTTACAACCAATTTCTGACAATTACAGCCCTTCAGAGAAATAATCACGGTACTGAGGTATTCAGGTTTTTTCTACAGCTGAACCTCAGATGTATTTTGTGGCAAGTTAAGAACTTAGCTGTGTTATTGAAAGATCTTTAAAGCACAAATTCTTTCTATTTTAAATGGCTTAATGAGGTCATTATAATCCAAACAGGTTTTTTCTGCATTAAAATGTCACTTAGTGGGGCAACTTTGTCAGATAATTAACCTGTAAACCCTCCTTCACTTTCTCAAACAATTAAACTTAAAGATACAGGAACCTACAGTTAGAATTTGGCAAATAAAACTCTTCTCTGAACAATAAAAAAGCCACTCATGCAAAAAGAAAACCCAAATCCAAATCAAAACAAAGCTTTCAGTGTTTTGCAGGCCTACGATGAAACTTTTTTCTTTAAACTTGAACTTAAGCATAGGAACCTCAATATCACATATTACAATCTTGTTTCCTGTATACATACACCTATTTTACAACAGAATCATTTATATATCCATATTTATTTACAATTGTACAAGAACTAGAAACAAAAATCATGATTTAGTAATTCAAAATTAATAGAGCAACACATGCAGTAAGGCAAAAAACACATGAAACTTTCTGAATAACTTATAACAGAATGTTCACCAACTGATGTTTAAGGACACACAGTAATTATAAATCACCATCCAAACTTCTAAAGTTTAACATACGTAATAAAACCTTGTGTGCTTAAATTCTCACGAAAAAAATAATCCAAACTCATATTTTTCCTAAGATATTCTTATTTAATGTACACTTGAATGACCAACAGTTTCATCTATAAGCCTTTGAAATTCAAAACTGTTCAATGAGCAGCAAAAGTAATTAAATTCAAAGTTCTCAATAACGTTACTACAGCATAACCTATAGATGTGAAACACAAACTGCCGCAAAGTGTCAACTTCTAACACGCCCTGTAAATATCAGGTACTGCTAGAACATCACCCAAGATGATATCCTTATGTTCTGCAGTCTCCAGTCTCACAGTGTCTTTGTCTCATCTATCCAGCTCTCTCCTGTACAGCTAAGGAGTGGTGCACACAAAGTGTCCCTGTACCGGCAGAAGGAAAGGAGCAGAACTGGACCCAACTCTTTATCATTCCTTATCTCCCCTTCACCATCACCAATGTGGACTAAGGCCACCACAGATGTAGGATTAGCTCTTCCCTAGCAGATGTAAGGAAGGCAGCAGGTGAACAGTCATGGTGCCCATCTGCACTGTAGTTCCCATCAGAAGCCAAGATTCTCTAGCAATAGGCTGTCACACGAGGAACATGAGTTCAGAAGGAAATTCTTCCCTCACTGCCTGTGGGAATCTCACTAACAATGTGTCCAAAAACTTTCATGGTACCACAGTATAATGGCACCTTTCCTTCTCCCATCCCATCACCAATATTGGGAAAGATTAATTTTTCCTCATTGGTATGGTAAACTTACACAGAAATGCCTTGAGTGGGGAGCAAGTTCACTGGGACTAAACACAGCACAAACACTGGTGTTACGTCTTCCCTCACTCAAGGCATTGTGTTTCAGTGCATATTTCCTGACATCTGATAATGACTGAGCTTGCATTGTATTATATTCTTTCATGAAGCAATAACAGGTGGACAGACAGGGAATAGAGGTGGAGACTACATATGAAAACAAGGATAAGAATTTCCAGCTCCGAAGAATTTAAAATATTAGAAGACTGATAAACAGACTGATTGCAAAGACGGAAAGACACAGGATTAGTACTACATTAATTATCTCCTGGTTATAGTTACTAGCTTAGGAAAAAACAAATCCCCAAAAATCCCTAAAGCAAATTCAAGTGTTTTAAGGAGTGACAAATGAGCAACTGACTTCTAATAAGAAAAAATTGGCATATTTTCCTCAGCAGATATTCACTTACATGTGAAAACTATCATTGTCAATTTAATTATGACAAACATGGCTGAATTAATGGCACCTCCAGGGCTGTTTCTTCTACTCTAAGAAAGAACATATGTATTTTTCACACACCCCAAAGGTTCATTTACCTTTAAGTATTTCAAGATCTGTACTCAAATAAATATTTTAAAATCCTGCAATTTAGTGGCAATAGCTTTTAATGAGGAGAGGAACAATATAAAGCATACACCCCCAAAGAAGGAATTCCACCAATGAAGCATAAAGAGAGCACATTTGTTCCCAGCATTGGGTCTTCTGCATGTCTAAATTACTGAGATGCTCACACACAACTGAAGTGTTAAAGTTATTAGTTTAAAATGTAACCACAGTACCCAAATTTCAACATACTGCTTCTGATCAGTAGAATTTACAGGGTGTTAAAAATGTTTTAGTATTTTAGGGATGATGGAAACAAGGCACAATAAGAAAATCAATTTGCTGAGCAGGGCAGCAGCAGATTCATGAAGAGCAATCTGGGACGCCATGCTCTCCACTGATATTCAAGCATCCATGTAACCCTAACATATTTTATAAGAAAAAGTCTGACTATCATGTGCAGCACTGCCACACTGAATTTTACTTCTGTTTTACTGTTCCTTTCAAGACCTCAAGGAGGAAAACATGCAGAGATGGAAGTAAAGAAGGTTTAGCACATGGTCCAAAGATGGACTTGCACAATGTCATTCAGAGATCTAGTGCTATTCAAAGCACAGAGTGCCCAAAGTCCACAGACAACTCAAAGGCAGAACTGTGGTGCATCCTTGGGCTGCACTCCTTCCCAAAGGCTGAACAGAAAGCTGTCCACAACAGCAGTCTTCGAACTAAGAAATGCATCCCTTCATGTGACAATATGAGCAGAGTTCGGGGAGAGGTCAGGGCCCTCCAAGAAGGCTGTGAGTACAGCAGAAACAGTTTTATAGAGCATTTGTTATTTTATCAGTCATCTGTAAATTAGGACACAATCAAAATCAGAGCTGCCAATCCAGAGTTAACCAAGAAAAAACAAATGCAGGAGAAAATGCAGAACTTCTGCTCCTCTCAAAGATGTACGTGGTAAATCAAAACTGCAAAGTAACAGCCTAAAATATCTAAGACAAGTCCTGGGAATAAAATGAATCAAATAAACTGTGAATATATATCACCTTTCTCTACAGCCCTTTAAAATGCAGTTGCATAGAAAGTAGAGTCTTAACTTCGTAACAATGACACTGCAAGTGCAGGAAGTAAGGACAAGCCCTTCCTCAGACTGAGGTGCACAAACTTGCACATCACCTGGCACAGAAATGCTCTAACTGCTAAGTCAGATGCTTCCCTCCACTTCCGTGAACAGTGTTACTTTGCTATTAGGAAAGTATGAAATAAGAACAGAGGAAAGAGGTGAATCTTTCCATAGTTTAGGCATCTGGTTAGGAGAAAACCTGTTATACAGTTAGTTAAAAGAGTTATTCCAAATCTAGCTTAATGGTGTCTTCTATGTCAAATGCAAGGGGTACTGGGATCATGACCTGCATCCCTGTTCCTCCATTCAAATGCCAAAACTACTGGGTTGCAGAGGCAGGATTCCCCCAACTGCTGTCTGAATAGTCCTACAAATCTCATACTCTCTACAACACAGACACCCAACTCATGCAAACAGCATGGGGTATCTTCTTCAGCCTAGTTTTCCTGCAAGGAGGTAAAGCAATACAGTGGCTTCAAGATGAAGAGGGATCTGAACCTGGCTTTCACATAGCCTGGACAAGGCACGTTTAAAGTTCTGAAGCTCCTTCCAGCACGCTGTGTTTGGTGGCACTGGTACATTCAATGTGCTCAGAGAACACATACCAGGCCCAAAGCTCTCTCCACTGACATGCAACTGCTGACATGCAATACTCTGCTCAGCATCTGGATCTCTATAAAACATATGCAGAAACTACCTGTTGACACCAGCACCATATTGCACATGCACAGAATGTTTCCCAGCATGTTTATATGCAGTGTTTAGATTGAGCATGGGGATTACTTCACTTAGGCTCTAATTAGGCTACTAAGTAGCTGGACTTACAGGGAAGAGGTTGTAGGTTTTTTTAATCAGGATTTTTTGAGTCCAGCAGCTAATGCTTACTTATGTTAAGAGCTAACATTTAAACCTTTATTTGATTAATCCATTGGTGGAGTTAAACATCAAGTTATTCTACAAATGTCAGCCTTTGATGTCTTTGGCAAAAGTAATTTCTATAGGTGAAAAGTTATTTTTGTACTTAGCAAGCTGGAATCCAAGTCATTGGCAGGATTCCTAGGTTTCACACCGGGCTATTTCCTTAGCTTTTGTAAAGGGAATAAAATCAGCAAGCATGTGAAACAAGTATTTATTTCCACTTTGTAGTAACAGTGCTCTACAGTTTGCTATCATTTTAAACATCTCAGAGGAACAGAAAGGAAAACTAGATACCTCTTATGCAATCAGTTGCTAGTATAATACTGAAGGAGTCTGTCAGAAGAACACAACACTGTAGATCGATAAGCATCAGAAGAGGTAAGCTGATACTTTCTTAGCATTAAAAAGCACAAACGGCAACTAACTCTAAATTGAATACAGTCTGCCAGAAGAGATTGCTATCCATAAAGAAACAGCACACTTATGCTCTTATAAGCGAGTTCAGAAATTGTTTAAGTGACTCTAAAACTTGTATTACCTTGAAAGTTTAGTAGTTCTTTGCTCTGCATATCCAAGTGAATAATAGTTTTACCAGTAAGGACTTTAACTGACTGCTAAACTTGTGACCCTTACAAATCCAAGGAGTAACTAAAAGGCACCCTTACTTTATGCCCAGATTAAAAAATATGTATGATGTTTAGACTACCCTCCACTCATTCCACAATACTGTTACATGACCTAAGAAGCACTATAAGTTTCAGACAACACAAATTTAATATGTTTAGGCACAGTACCCCAAGAAGAAATCACATCTCAACTGTAACTTGAAGAAACATGACAGTAAGTCACCTATTAGTGACACATTTAATGGAAAATAACACTCATTAAGCAAAGCACACAACAGAACACAATGGAGATACAAGCAGTTGCTTATGAAAAACTGTTGCTGAAGCTAAATATCCTGCACCAAAAGGTCTCAGTTGGTGAATTGGGTGCACAACAAACAAGATGAGAAGACGAGTGATCCCTCTACAAATGTGCAGTAAATTAAGATGCTTCAGTTAATGCCAAACTTGCTCATTCATCCCAAAATAATCAACACTGATTTCTTCCCCTCTTCTCCAACTCCCCTTGAAAATCTACACAAATCCAAGGTTACTGAGCCATACCTCCTCGGGAGTAGCATTGTTCCTGATTGCTTGCAGGAGGTAAGTGATCTTTGATGGGCCTGGAATAGTCTCATAGGTCTCCTGCACAAAAAGAGATGCAGCTTATTATAAACATTTATTAGAAAGCATGTGTTAAGCATTAATATGAATTGACTTTTAAAACAACATCAGTATCCATCCAATTCACAAAAATAACATAGCAGAAAAAAAAATTAAACTTATCAAAATAAAAATGTATGACCTATTTTAAAATTATGAGTAAAATCTTAGTTATCCAGAAAAATATGCCATATTGGAATGATCTACATTTGCATGACTGACCATTTAGGAGATTAGTTACAAAATATAAATAGAACATAAACTCGTAGAAATACAACATACACCAAACATGTCCCACTGGGAATCCATCACAGCTTTTATCATATCAAAGAATTAAGAACTTTGAAGCCTGAGACCGAGCTGTGACCAACAGGTTAATAATCATAGGCAAATGTATAGTCCAAAAATTGGATCAGTTCTGGTTTTGAGCCTTTTTAAAACTTCTACAATGTTATGTGGCAGCCACACACCTCAACCACACATTCTGAATAAGAATGTCTTATTTTTAAACTCCTGCCTGAATTTCAGAAAGAGAGGCTATTTAGTGTCCTCCTTAGGAAAACCCTCTTAAGGAAATGAAAAGCTTAATGAGAGGTTCAATTACATTGTCTCACATGTCTCTTTTTTAAGTTACTTTGATACTTAGGAGCTGGAGTGAAAACACAGAAAAAACTTTTGCTATCCAAAACATGGTATATGAGAGCATTTTCAAATGAGTATTTTTTTTTAATATACTAAATCTGTGTAGGTAGGAGGAGGAGAATCACAAGCTAAACAGCAACTCCTCATAACATTCAGAAATAGTTCTATACCTAGTAACTCCGAGTTACTTTCTGTGGACAATCTTCAAGATTAAGTACTCCACCATTTCCAAATATTCATTATCCCATCCCGAACTCAAGGAATGAGCCTACTCTGCATGGCTCAGGCTCATTTCTATCAGTTCTCTGCCTGCCTACTTCCCATTTCCAAGACTGCAGTAGCTCCTTCCAATACTCTAACGAACTTACACACCTTGACAGGATACCTGCTATTGTCAATGAAACAGTTTTGCATTTAATATTTGACATCACCTTCCTCCCTTTCTGTACCTGCTTCCTAGTAGGCCTTCTTCACAAAGTCAATCCTCATTTCATATTCTCTCTAGTTGCCAACATACACTCACAGTCAATGAGACTCTGAATCCCAAGTGAACCCCTGCATTTAATCTAATCATTTCATGGAGACTGGAAATTAAATGAGGTTTAGGGTCAGAATAGAAAGTCTTCTCAGGTTAACTTCTTCCATGAATGTATATATTTATATCGCACTATTATCTACAAATCCAAAAACTAATACAGAAATGATGGTTCCCTAAACCCAGGCCCAGCAGGGATTTGAAGTTATGCTCTCACAGTCAGCTGCAGCACAGTAAAAGCCAGCTTCCCTCATGTCAATTCTGATAACCATAAAATTCTATTTTGAGTTGTTTGTTTAACTCACTAAAAATGGCAGCAACTTAAGCAGTTGTTCAATGGTACAACTCTGTCAATTCAGTAAACTGGATTCAGAGGATGCTAAAGCAGAGGGGCACAAGGAACACATGGCCAAACACAGAACCTTCCCACTGGGCTGCTGGGACACTTCTTTGCTGGCCCTACCCATCTTAATACCGGTCTCGCCTACATTCTAACTATGTACCTGGATCCTGCCACATCTCACTGCATTCTTTAAATTCACAATTAGTTCCCCAGTTATCTCATACAGAAGTACAAGTTTTTCACACACCATGACCAACTTTCACAACATGTGCAAGAAAGTATCTATTGTCTACACTTAATACTCCTGTCCTCCCAAACCTGAGAAATGCACTTTAGAAAAAGAGCATAAGATTACCAAAACAAAGCAAATAAAAGTTTCTCTATTAGAAGACAGACACACAACTAAGAGGAAGACAGGCTTTTACAGTCAACAGACAACATTCCAGGATGGATGGCAAAATAAATCAACCAGATTTCAGCCAACTAGTCAGGTTAAGTTATGAACATGCTAGCTCATACACATAATCACAGGATGTTTTGAGTTGGAAGGGACATTAAAGACCATCTAGCTCCAAACCCTCAGCCATGGGCAGGGATACCTTCCACTAGACCAGGTTACTCAAAGCCTCAGCCAACCTAGACATAAATACTTCCAAGAATGGGGCATTACAGCTTCTCTGGGCAGCCTGTTCCAGTGCCTCAACATCCTCACAGTAAAGAATTTTTTCTGCATATCTGATCTAAACCTGCCCTCCTCAAGTTTAAAGCCACTGCCCCTTGTCCTATCACTGTATGCCCTTGTAAAAGCCCCTCTCCACCCTTCTTGCAGGTCCCCTTTAGGTACTTGAAGGCTGCTCTGTCTCCAGTCTTCTCTAGGCTGAACTACCCCGAGTGCCTCAGCCTGTCTTTCACAGGAGAGCTGTTCAGTCCCTCTGACCATCTTTGTGACCCTCCTCTGGACCCACTCCAACAGTCCCATGTCCTTCTTGTGTTAGGGGCCACAGAGGTGCACAAAGTACTCTGCTGGAGTCTCACAAGAACAGACTATACACATACAAATCCATACACATAAATTGAGTTTGGAGTCATCAGGCTTTCTTCTTCATCCTTTTTTTTTTTTTTTTAATAGCTTTTACTACACTTATCCTGAAGAGGATATGACTCTACATCTCCATCAAGCTCAATCTTCAACTGAGCACCCCTCATTCTCATTTCTCAATGACCAAACCTATTTGAAATAACCTGAGCCTGCTTAGTTTCCTGTCTATCCATTTCTCATTCTGACTGGTTTTCACTGCACACAAATGAAAACCTGCTACTCAATTTACCTGCAGTTATTTGAATCCTTTATGTATTCAATATTACATTCCAACAGTAAGTACACTTTGAAGAACTGACTGGACTATGCCAATGTTTAAAACCAAGTAGGAGTCCTGTATGATTTTAGGAAGCAAATATTTTAAAGGCTATGCAATACTTTTATCCAAAGAAATATTCAAGAAATAGACAACTTAAGTCAGTCTAGCTACACTGTAGAGAGACAGATTTGTGTTTCTAGGTGAAAGTTCATTAACCCACCACGAAGACTAAGAGTGGTTCTTCACAGAAGAAGAACCATGCACGGTAGAAAAATGAGAGACAACAGTCGTAAATTGAAAAAAGGAGGTTCAGACTGGAAGAGGTCCAGATCTCTCCATTCTAATGAGGGCAAGTCAAGCAGGAGTGAGTAACTCAAAGAGCTTGTGCAGTCTCCATTCTTAGAGGTTTTCAAGAGTCAGCAGGACAAAGCCCCGAGTGACCTCATCTGACCTGATAGCTGACACCGCTTTGAGCATGACAGACCTCCTAAAGGACCCTTCCACTCCTAAACCATAAAAGCATTTGCAGCATACCTTGGAAATATTCAGAAACTAATGCCAAATTCAGTGCAGTTAAATAAGTAAAAATGTTATACTACTCCTTGTATTTTTACAGAAAACTAACAGACTTGAAAAGCTTGGTATCTATCACGCCAATTAGGGTTTCTTATTCTGATTGACCATAGTACATATGTACTATGAAGTACATATGATTACATATGTAATCTCTGAAGATTAAAAAGAACTCCAACTCAGTTTCAAGCAAATTTCAGACAAAATATGCCACTTTTAAGAATCTAAGCTTCAGAATTCTTATCCAGTGTTTCATTTCATAGGCATTGTGACACAGCTGCACAAAGAAATTGCTTTGTTACAATTCCAATAAAGTTCAAAATTTTTTAGAAATGTTTTTAAGTTATATGTAAGCAGCTGAGAAGTGAAAGAAATTCAGCTCCCAGGGAATGGCCTCCATTGCAGCTCTATGTTCAGGAATGTGGGAATAATTCTTGCAGTTATCAATACCGAATTTCACTAGCTTCCTAAAAATGTATGTCTCCCCTCCTTCTCACTCTGGGTTCATATTTGAGGAATTTGCACTGCAGCATCGGGAATAATGCTTTTTATTCTTCACCAAACAATGCGCTGAACTCTGCTGACCGCTGGAGTGATGAGAGCGATAAAAGACCCGACGCAGCCATGCAGCGGGAATTCATGCTAAACCTAGACGCTGGTATTTAATTCAACGGCAGAGATTCCCCACCAGGCTTGACAATGGAGTCTCAAGCATGACAGAGAGAAAGAATTAACGTGGCTTAGCCGCCACAAAGAATTTCAGCTGAAACAACACGTCTGAAAACTTTTTGCTGATAACAACAGCAACTCAGCATATTGAAAACGCTTCTTTTGGGTGAAATACTTCTTAGCTGACGAAACACTTGAATGCACACGGGGCCGTTCCGGAAAGTTAAAAAACCAAACTAATGTGCGGCGACGGAGAAGGTCCGCTCCTGCCGGCCAAGCTGGGGCGGGGGCACGGAGCCCCTGCGAGGGCCGCTTCGGCAGCGCACACAAGAGCGCTTCCATCGCGCCAGGCCCCCGCTCTGACCTCCTTCGGCAGCCGCCTCCGCCCCCGAGCCGCCGAGGGCCGGCCCCCCCACACGCCACCGGCCCGCGGCCCCCTCTGCGCGCCGGGGCCGGGCTCCGTCACGCCGGGCGGCTCAGGCGGAGCCAGCCATGGGCA
>VXBQ01013878.1:315464-339580 GCA_013400175.1 Phainopepla nitens
GGGGCGGGAGGCAGGGGCGGCGGAGCGCTCTGATTGGCGGGCGGCTCCGGCAGCCCCGGCGGGATTGGCCCGAGCCGCGGTCGGGCGGCGCGGGCAGGGAGGGGTCGCGCCGGGACGCGGAGCTGGGGCCGGGCCGGGGGGAGGGCAGGGCAGGGCAGGGCAGGGCAGGGGCGGGAAGCGCGGGAGATAGCGGGGCGGGGCCTCCGGGCTCTCGGTGACGTCGGGCCGGTGTCCCGCCACTCGGGACCAGTGAGTCACAGAACGGGTCAGGTTGGCGGGCACCGCGGGGATCTGGTCCGAGCTCTCTGCTCAGGCAGGGTCGTCCTAGAGCGCATGGCACAGGATTGCGTGGCGACAGTTCTTTAATATTTCCAGTGGCGGATAATCCAGAGCCTCTCTGGGCGGTCTGTTCCAGTGCTCAGTCACTCGCGCGGTAAAGAAGTTCATCCTCATGTTCGAGTGGAACTTCCCGAGCACCACTCTCTGCCCGTTGTCTCCTGTTCATTGCTCAGCACTACCGAGCAGAGCCTGGCTCCAACATCTTGGCACCCGCCCTTCAATACTGACAGACGTTGACGAGGTCCTCCCCGCTCAGCCAGGTCTTCTCGAGACCAAGAGATTTCTCTTGTACGGAGGAGCCCAGCACTGGACACAGCACTCCAGATATGAGCGCACCAGGGCTGAGCAGAGGGGCTGGATAACTTCCCCTGATTTGCTGGGAATGCTCTTCCTAACGCACCCTAGGACACCGTTTGCCTTCCTGGCTCATTGTCCACCAGCGTCGCCAGGTCCTTCTTGGCAGAGCTGTTTCCCAGCAGATCAGGCCCCAGCCTGGGGGTTATTCTTCCCCAGCTGCAGGACCTTGCATTTGCCCTTGTTGAATTTCAGAAGGTTCATCTCTGCCCATCTCTCCAACTTGTCGAGGTTTTATTAGTTTGAATAAAACTTAATTAGCATTCCCTTTGATCACAGGGGATAGCACAGGTTCATAATGTGCATGGTGAGAGGCTTTGAGCATTACCCTGCTCATTAGTGGAGGGCTCTGTGCCTCAGGGTGCGCCAGCCAGCTGTTTGGGGTGCACCAGCCAGCTGTTCAGGGTGCAGCCATGGGACAGTGCCTGGCTGGGACAAGTATCTCCTTCTGTGCCTTGGCTGGGCTGAGGGAATGCCAGTCCTTTAAAAGCAGGAGGAGTCAGCCAGTGAGATGGAAGGAAGGAAGGAAGGAAGGCAGGAAGGCAGGAAGGCAGGAAGGCAGGAAGGCAGGAAGGCAGGAAGGCAGGAAGGCAGGAAGGCAGGAAGGCAGGAAGGCAGGAAGGCAGGAAGGCAGGAAGGCAGGAAGGCAGGAAGGCAGGAAGGCAGGAAGGCAGGAAGGCAGGAAGGCAGGAAGGCAGGAAGGCAGGAAGGCAGGAAGGCAGGAAGGCAGGAAGGCAGGAAGGCAGGAAGGCAGGAAGGCAGGAAGGCAGGAAGGCAGGAAGGCAGGAAGGCAGGAAGGCAGGAAGGCAGGAAGGCAGGAAGGCAGGAAGGCAGGAAGGCAGGAAGGCAGGAAGGCAGGAAGGCAGGAAGGCAGGAAGGCAGGAAGGCAGGAAGGCAGGAAGGCAGGAAGGCAGGAAGGCAGGAAGGCAGGAAGGCAGGAAGGCAGGAAGGCAGGAAGGCAGGAAGGCAGGAAGGCAGGAAGGCAGGAAGGCAGGAAGGCAGGAAGGCAGGAAGGCAGGAAGGCAGGAAGGCAGGAAGGCAGGAAGGCAGGAAGGCAGGAAGGCAGGAAGGCAGGAAGGCAGGAAGGCAGGAAGGCAGGAAGGAAGGAAGGAAGGAAGGACCTTGACTGCATCAAGAAAGAATTGCAGGCAGAGCTAGAGAATGTTTTTAAGCTGACTGAAAACTCAGAAGGGCCATAAGTGAAAATGAAATATAAAAGCAAGCATGCTTTCTATGTAAAGTGCACTCCTGTAAATGTCCTCAGATCTCAGCTATGTGGATTAGGTGTGTACAGCTTGTTACAGGTTCTGGAGGGCCTTTTGGATGTCTTCTTGAAATAGGCATGATTTTCCTGCCTTTTTATCACCTGTAAATGAGTTTGTATGAACTTCAGTAACATTGCTGTCTGCTTTCCATGCATAAACAAATAAATATATTTGCTTTCCTCTAGATTTGTCTTAATGGTGATTTCATCTTAAATCTGTAGTAGGATTGTTAGCGAAAGAATACAATATCTGATGGGGGTTGGAGAGAGAATATAAACCACAGGATATGGAAAATTGCTTTCTTACTCCTGCTGGGTTTTGCATCTGTAGATGCAGGGAGTGGGTTGTTATATAAAAACTGCCTAGTTGTCTTTGAGAAAGAGCAAGGCATGTGAAATTTGCTTAAGACCTGAAAAACAGTCAAATTGTCAAATTATCTTTGGAGTACCAGTTATGAGCATCAGATTCCATTAGATCTTGCTTGGAAGGGGAAGGCAGGGAAGGCAGGAACGACCTGATGCCACTCATTAGAGGAGGCCAAGTGAGAGGGTCTCTCTGTGTGTGTATGTGTTTGTGTTTCTGTTCCTGTAATGGGACAGAAATGATCAATAAACTTAGTAGTGTAATGCTCCTCCAGGAATACATTTGAATACATTTCACCCTGGTATTCAAAGTGTAGAAGGGAGCATCTCTACTGGGTTCAGAAGAACCTGCTGGTAAACTCAGCAGATGCATGCTGTTCCACTTCAAACCCTGACAGTGTGAGGAAAGCAGATTAAAAACTTCACCTAGGTGAAAAGTAGTTAAGATATTGGAAAGAGTCCCAGGTAAACAAAGTTGTCACTAATACCATGTGATCAGAGTCTGCCACATCAGGTGCTCATTCTCACTCAGGACAAGTTTGAAGTGTGGGAAGCAGCCAAAACTATGCCAAAGAAGCAGGTATCAGCACTGCAGATGGTTTGAACAAGTATCTGAGGAGAGCTCAAATAGATACAGCCGCAAAGCAGCCAGCAGCAACGTTGGTATTGCTGGATATTGCCTGATTCCTGCAGTCTGTTAAAACAAACAAACAAACAAACAAACAAACAAAAAAACAGGAGAAAGTATGAGAGCAGAAATCAGAAGAATTATCTAGACCTCTTCTAAACAGCTAAGGCCCAAGACATGTGTTGAACTGTAGTTTATCCAATGAAATTTTATTTATGTTTTCAAAGTTGGACAGACTCTGAAATTTAAAATTCAAGTCTTAGATAAGCAGAAGCTTTAGTTTAGTATTTATTACACTTCACAACTCTGCATACAAATGGATTATAAAGAGAAGGAGAGCTAGAAAACTATTTATTATACCTGAGGAATGCTATAATGTTTCTTACAGAGTAATAGGAGATGTAAAATGACAAGCAAAATGAGGAAAGGTGTCTCAGATTCTTGTACAATACTTTCTGATGCTGACTTACAGGTGAAGGGTTTGACATGTTTGTGTTTCAACATTCAGAAGCAAAGAATGAGATGAAGGTAAAGAAAGATGCAGAAAAGAAGATACGGCAAAATAAATTCAAAGTGATTTGCGAAGCACAATATTAGGTCAGCTCTGTCATATGAGGAGATCTACCATAAGTTTAAAGTGACTGTTGATGGTCCATATGGATTCATAAACTCTACATATCACAAAAAAGTGCAACCGTGATAGCCTCAGAGGCCAGAGAAGAGTTAGAAAGTGCATGAGGGCAGATTTCCAGCAGGAGTCGAGAGAATGGAGTAAGCTGATGTCAGTGGGAAGCTATGCTCTAGCTGTCTGAAGGTATCATGGCAGAGCAAGCTATCTGCAAAGAGCAGGCAGTGTCTGACAATTGCTCTGGCCAAAATGTGGGGCGAGACAAAGAATTACACTCCTGTCAGTAATGACTATCAGCAGTGGACCATAGTTCTCACAAATTGTTCATCTGTTCATCCGTTTCTTGTGCTAAGAGCTCAGAAAGGACATAGTGGTCAGTTCCCATGTCTAAAGTGCTGGGACAGGATGCCTGTAGCTATAAAGGGTGCTGAGAGAGGTGCTGCTCTTTCGATTCTACTCCAAGAAACCCTGACCTGTGGCTTCTTACTGGCTTTCTGTGTTGGTAAGGCAGAGCTGGGAGGGGACACAACCACGTCTAGCCACAAGCTGAGGGGTCTATTAGACTGGGGAGCATGCTGGGGTTCTGGAGAATAGCCATTGACCACTAATGAGATCCAGAATTCCTGGGTGGGAACTTTCTGAAGCTGTTGAAATGGTTTATAAGGTTAATGACAAGGCAGGAAAGCTTCACATGCAGGTCAGACTGTAGGTCCCACACACTGCAGACTTGAAAAGCTTTTGTTGTGAGGAAGTTTTGAACAACCTGTAGGGCTGTGAAGAGGCATTCCACACTTCCCTTCTGCCAGATCTTCTTAGTGAAGTCAGATATCCCTTGGAGGACACCAAACTGAGGAACTGACATGAAATTTTGCTACTTCCAGAAAGCAGAACACAGAGACGCTTGTATATTTGTGTAGGAGTATTTTCTGAACAAGAATAACTGATAAAAAACTTCACTCTAACCCTGCCAGAGACCATCAGACAGTGGAGAATAAGGAAGTGCACAGGGCTGGGATAACCTGTGGAGATAAGTGACTTCTTGAACAGGGCTCTGTCCTGGGTCATTTTACCAAAGAGTGATACATAGGAAGATGTAGGAGACAAGGATTTTGTGTGGATTACAGATAATACTACAGTGAGGCTGTGCCTGCTGTGTCAGAAGACAAGGCAGATAATTTACTGAGCAGCCTGAGCAATGTCAAGTTCTACAACCTGCCAAGCTTCACAAAGCTGCATATGCACTTAAAAAAATAGTAGTTTGCATGCTCATGAATATAGGCCTTTGAGTCCCAGACAATACTGTGATTTTATTAATTTAGGAGGAAACTTTCTGACACATAAAAACCCAGTGTTCATAGAACTGCATGATTTGATGCATTGACAACACAAAGGCTGAGAAGAGTGGAAAACCTGTGGGGTTTGTGTTTAAAAAAATGGATAAATTATGAAAAAATAATTTAGTTTTGGTCAATAAAAACAAGAAGTGATAGGGAGAGATGTAACTTCCCTCTGAGATGTTAATATAAAGACACGGGATTAGCTCATACAAAAAAACCCAACCAAACAAAAATTGACCATTCATAGAGTTTCTTTCGTAGAACAGAATTCAATGTTATAGAATTCAATTATCATTGAAGATTTGTAGATGGCTTCAGTGGTATTGTTGCTTTTATTGAGGCAGTTTGTCAAAAGCATCCATCTGACAAAGCGATATGAACAGAGGCTTTGAGCAGATTAAAGAAGCTTTCTGACCCTCACTGTGTTAGCCTGGAAAGGAACATAAAAATACATGAATGAACCTGTCAGTGCTTCAGATGCAGGTCTATGGAGGATGCTTTTCTTAAGATGGAACGGGAGTATTGCCTTTAAAAGCAAGGTATGAACAGAATTACTCCAGAATGAGTACATTGAAAAGTAAGATATGAACAGAATTACTCCAGAATGAGTACATTGCCACTGTGTGGGCTATTAGGTGAAATACCATTTCCTCACTCACAAATTCAGAGTCTGCAGAGAATAAATAGCAGTGACATTTTTGTCAATTTCTCATAATATTCATGATAAATGTCCTTTATCCCTAAAGGGAAAAAATTGACAACACAAAAATTGATTCAATATGAAAGAATGTAGTTTTGAATGAGTGAATGTTGGCAGGTCTGGTTACATATTTATTCCTTTGACAAGTCCTTCTGCTCCAAGCGTGTTGCTGAGCTGCAAGGAAATAGGTAGATTCACAACTATTTTCAGAACTTTCTATTAGTTACTCAATAACCTTTTTCATTGTATAGAATGTTTTATGAGCACACAGAATGACAGTAAAGCCATATTTTTTCTGAAGCAGTGAACAAGATGCTGTGGAATACCTGCTGAGCTCCCACAAAAAATTTTTCTGTTCCTATCGAAAAAATTGAAAGCTGCCTACTGTATTAAGATGGTAAAAGCCTCTTTGCTCCCAGTTGGTTTGACATTTCATCAGGTATTATTCAGAAATAATGTAAAATCATGGAAACCACTGTGGAAATGCCATAATGCTATATCTAGGTCATCTTGTCAGAATTCAAGGTTCCTGCTCCCTCCAGAACTCATGCTGCCTAAAGTTGCATAACTTCCTTTCTCCTTCCAGCTTCCATATGTATGGGAGAAAAGAGATGGCCAAATAGTCACAATTCAACTATTCATTTTGCTATATTGGTAGAAGAATAGCCCTTTCAGGAGGAATCAAATTTGCAATTGTTTGTGCATTAGACAGAGCATCGACTGATTTTTGGGGTATTAGTTGGCTTATAATTGGCAAATGCACTGGAAGGAAGCATAGTCTGGAAGCACATAATTCTAACAAAGTGTGTTTTCAAATTACAAAGATTGATGTGCCCAAATATGAGTTGAATGTCAAACTGCATTTATTCTATGGTTTAACTCATAAATCACTTGCCAAAATTTTGCATATAGTATACTGCATTTGTGACACCTTTATAAAAGCTTACCTACTGTTAACCTGTTTCAACACACCTTCTAAAACAACATTTTCAGATATTTAGATTAAAGAAAAGATTAATTGCAAATTTAATAGGGACAGTTTTAATAAGAGACTAAGCAAAACATTAAAAATGTGACTCACTGTAAAGGAACTGTTAAATAATCCATATTTTAGAAAAAAGACATTAAGTTCAGTCAGTCATAATCTTTGGTAAGTAAAAGGAAGAACATTTGGAGACGAGACAGGCAGAAAATTGGGTTTGATCTGGTAAAAGAATAGTGTGGCAAAACCACCATGTAGTTTAGAGTAGCTCAACAGAGTATCTTCCCAGCTTGGGGAGATACTCATTGCTATGCAAACATCACCTCTTGTGATCAGAGCAAAATACCAAGCACAAGTGCAGATTACAAGTTGTGCATGTGGCATTTCCATTCCCTTTGATGAGAACTGAATGTGCTTATCACAGGAAAGGCTCTAACCTAGAATTTGGAGTCTGGGAGGATGCATTTAAAAGGAAAAGCTAGAAGCGATAATCAGCAATTACCATGATAGATTCTACAAACACAAATTACATTGTTGAGAGTTATATGAAGTATTGCACATCTTTACAAATGGGCTAAATTAAGGGGGAAAAATCCTTTGGCTATGTTTTTGGAAAATTTTCCTTGAGCTTCCCTGATCATATGAGGTTACATATAAGTAATTGCAGTAATGGAAAAGGATTTCCAAAAAAATGTCTTTGCATAGGAAACATAAGTATTTTCCAAATTCTAAATGCACGGCTTTGAAAATTTAAATATTTTTCAACACTACTATTTAAAAAAAGAAAAAAGATAGTAAAAACATCTATCATATATGATTAAGACAGAACACTGCAAATGTATGGTCTTCCCTCTGGCCTGGCTCTCCAGTGAGTGAGTATTTGAACCTGTCTTTTTGTACTTCTCAGGTACTACAGATTGGTTCCAGCTGCTAATTTAACCTGGGCAAAGCCTGCTCAGATCCTGCAGAATAAAAATCCAGCTCAACAGTGGCCCACAGGATTCTCACTTTATTCAACACTTTGTTGAAATGTTCTTGGAAAAGTTAATAACAATTCTCTATTCAGCATGCATGAACTGTGATTTTTTTTTTAAAGATTGAACAATATTTTGAGAGTGTGCTAACTTAAAATTACTTTTTCCAGGGACATTTTATGTCATCAAAATATTCCTCAGTTCAACTTTCAAGGCCTTTAAACCAGGCATGTCTCAAAGAAAAGCTTGTAAAAATTTCTTGATGTGAGAAAATGAAAATACTGTCCTTCAGTTCCATTCTTGGAAATGCCTAATGGCTCTGCATGAAATCAAACTGAAATGTTTTATAAAAACCTGTCAAGTTTTAATCTAGGTTGTAGAGTTCAATAAAATTTAAACAGTAGTTGGGGTACCAGCTGAGTTTATATCATGCTTATGAATTTATATCATAGCTACTTATTTATAAGGTATGTAGTTCTCTCATCTCAAATAATTGTGACATCTTCCAGCTATTAAATTGCATTCTTGACTGTAGCTCCTGTGGTCTGTTAGACATAGACTATAAAGTGGCATTGGTTCCACTCACTTGTTTTTCATTATCCTGTAGAAACTGAAAGTTGTTCCCCAAGAAGAATGAAGGTCAAATTGCTTAATTAAAAGAAGATTCGATTTTTTTTTTTAAATAGGGATGGAGACTGAGAACAGTCTGGAAGATATATTGAGCTCCAAAGAGTTTCAGTTTAATCTAGTTTAAGTTAGTTTTAATTGCCCTGAATACCAAACTTATCTTAGAAGTCTAGGAAGTCCTTTGTTTTCCTTTTTAACATTGCATTTCTCTAGCTGTCTTTCATTAAATAAATCTTACATGAGCTATCTGTAATTCAGGTATCTCTGTTCTTTGTGCTTTCACTGAATTTATTTTTTTGCAGCCTGTGATTCTTTTCTATGCCAAAGATAAGGTGGAGAGGTGATTGAGGGCAGCCCTGCAGAAAAAGATTTGGGGTTGGTAGTTGATGAAAAACTCACCATAAACCAGCAGTGTGAGCCCACAGCCCAGAAAGCCAAGTAAATCCTGGATTGCATCCAAAACAGCGTGGCCAGTGGGTCGAAGGAGGTGATTCTCCCCCTCTGCTCTGCCCTTGTGAGACTCCCCCTGGAGCACTGCATCCAGCACCAGTACCACCAGCACAGGAAGGACATGGAACTGGTGGAGCAAGTCCAGAGAAGGCCCACAAAGTGGATAAGAGGACTGGAGCATCTCTCCTATTGAGGACAGGCTGAGGAATTCAGGGCTGTTCAGCCTGGAGAAGTGAAGGTTGCATGGAGACCTCACAGCAGCCTCTCAGTATCTGAAGGGGGCCCACAGGGAAGCCCAAGAGGGACTCTGTGTCAGGAGTTGTAGTGATAGGACAAGGAGTAACGGCTGCAAATTGAAAGGGTAAATTTAGGTTAGATATTAGGAAGATTTTTTTTACTGTGAGGATAGTGAGATGCTGGAGCAGGCTGCCCAGGCAGGTTTTAAGTATCTTAATCCTTGTGATACTCAAAGCCAGGCTGGATAAAGCCTTCAGAAGCCTGGTCTAGTCGGAGGTGTGCCCATGGCAGGGCAGGCTGAGACTAGATGATCTTTAAAATCCATTTCAACCCCCTAACATTCTATGATTCCATGTTCTGTTTCAAAATTGGAACCATATGTTGTTGGATCATGTATGGTATTTGAGAGGAAATATATTCTAATTGGGCCAAGGAAATTCTCCATCCTTTATTGGAGGCTGATGGGAACATTGTAACCAAGGCTGAGGAAAAGTCTGAGGTTCCTAATACCTTCTTTGCCTCAGTCTTTAACAGAAGGACTGGGTTTCCTCAGGACAGCCAGCCCTTGAGCTGGTACTCAGGGACAGGGGGCAGAACAGAGCCCCTGCAATCCAGGAGGGAGCAGTTGGTGACCTGCTGAGCCACTGAGACACTCACAGCCCTGGGGCTGATGGGACCCACCCAAGGGTGCTGAGGGAGCTGGTGGAAGAACTCACCAGGCCACCCTCAGTAATTTATTGTCAGTCCTGGTTAACTGAGGCGGTCCCAGGTGACTGGAGGTTGGCCAGTGTGATGCCTGGATTAAAAAAAAAGGGTCAGAAGGAGGATCTGGGGAACAATAGGCCAATCAGCCTGACCTCAGAGCCTGGAAAGGTTATGGAGCAGATAATTTGGAGTATGATCACACGGCATGCATGGGACAACCAGGGCATCAGGGCCAGCCAGCATGGACTAAGCAAAGGCAGGTCCTGCCTGATCAGCCTGGTCTCCTTTTATGACAAGGTGACCTGCCTAGTGGATGAGGGAAANNNNAAGATACTTGGTATCTTTACTGGTGTTCTAGATCAGGGGATGGAGTGTATCCTCAGTAAGTTCACAGATGCCACCAAGTCAGGCAGGTATGCCTATCTTCAGGAGGGTCGGAAGACTGCAGAAGGATCTGGACACAGTAAATGGATGGGCTGAGGTTAGAGGCAGGAGGTTCAATAAGGTGAAGTTTTGGGTCCTGCCCTTGGGTCACAACAACCCCATACAGTGCTATGGGCTGGGACAGAGTGGCTGGAAAACTGCCAGGTGGAAAAGGACCTGGATGTGCTCATCAACAGCTGCTGAACGAGCCAGTGAGTGCTCATGAAGGCAAATGTCATCCTGGCTTGTATCAAAACTCATGTGGCCAGCAGGACCAGGGCAGGGATTGCCCCCTGTACTCAGCACTGGTGAGGCCACAGCCAAAAGTTGGTCTTGATGATCTTGGAGGTCTTTTCAAACTTAGTATTGAGTCTGTGATTCTTCTGTGGTTGTTTCTGTCCTTCATAACAGCTTCTCTCCCTCCAGCTCTACCTGAAAGCATTTTGTAATGTATTTTTTTTAACAAAAGTATTTCAGATATCTCATCATTGTGCTTTACACCTTAATTATCCTAAAATATCAAGGTGCCAAGATGTTGATTTGCATTCAATCACTTCTCACTGGTGTAGCAGAAAAAAAAATCGAGCTCAGTTTCTACAGCAACAGGAGTACGCTTTTAGTAGTATTATCTCATTTTATGGTTCTAACATTTATGTATTTTAATATAATGTGCAAATAACTGTAAATAGTAAAAAGATTTCACTCTTTTTTAACCAATGTGTTAAAGGGCTGGATGTCTGAAAATGCATACTGGACTGGGTTTTTTTTGTATGGGTCAGTAAAACATACTGGCCTTTGCTTGCCTTCTTTCTGTGGGGGAGATTGAAAAGTGTAATGCAAGCAAAAAACCCCACAATATCATCATTGCAAGGAGTGACGTGTCAATGGTAGTTTGCTGTGGCAGTTTTTTTGTAGAAAGATGAAAGACAGACAGATGTTTGATGAAACAGTTAATGAAAAAGAAGGATACTTGAAGCAGTTGATAAAACTACTGCTGAAGGGCCATGTCCTATTGATGGATGGTTTATCTTTTTCAAGGGAGCTCTATTGCAGGTAATAAATGCTGGCAAACAGTAACCGCCATCCAAATAGAGGGTTTAGAAATCACCACACCTCTGATTAGCCTTAACAGAGCAATATTTGCTTGATATTGACAGAATTTCAGTATAGATAAATTAAGATCTTTCAGGGAAGATCACATTTATCCAATTAAAGCTTTTTGTGGGACAGGGTATTTAAATTCTGATAGTTTAAGTAAATAAGGTCCAATTGATTTTTTGTTTCCTCACAGCATTTTCATTGTTCTAAAGCCCAGTCATGGCTTGGGAAAACGGTTGGGAAAAAATTGATGAACAGCTGTTCGGTTTTTTTAAGATTAATGTAAGAAAATGGAATAAAAAAAGATGTGCAGGAAAGCATTATTAATTTGTAGCAAAATCTCCTGCAGGATTTTTCCTTGTTTTTTGTTTTCCTCAGATCACTTTTTTTTTTCTTTTTTTTAACTTGCTGATACAAATACTTCAAAAATACTGCGACAGACACATTCTGTTGTTCTTAAAAATTCTCAAAGGAAATCAATGACATGCTGGACCAGCAAAAAACTGTGCCCCAGATTTTTCCCCTAGGCATACAGTGCAATAGAAAGAGAAAATCTATGGAAAAACTGGATGTGTGATGTTTTATCTTTGCGGTTTTTGTGCTTGTTATTTGGACACTGGACATATTTCAGCCACTGTTGTTGTCTGCTGTAGCCCAAGTTTCAGGTCCTGGATGTGTTATAATTGAAGAAGTCCTCCTAGGCAAGCCATGCCTGGTTTGAAAAGTAGGTTGTTTGGAAATAGGGACAGGAAGAGAACCATCTTCACGACTCTTGCTATATTTGGTCTCCTTTGGTGCCACAGTCATAAATAAACGTGTTTCCTTGGGAGGATATAATTCTGTTTTGGAAAATATGAACAAAGATCCAGAGTAAAAATATAGTAATTAAATACCCATGGGAATATTCAATGATGGAACCGGCAGGTGAAAATTTGCATTAGAAATTCTGTTTGTGAATACACAGGTCCTCACTTCTGCCTTCTTGCCTGCATGCTTTGATCCTGATGCAGTAAGACACATCATCCTGGGCACATTATCCTGTAATATTAAGCATCTACCACATTCCCATCTGGAATATCTATGATGACAAAATATCAGAGGTATTAAACATTAAAAATAGAAGCTTGAGAGTTCCTTCCAATCCTCTGATTTCCCATGAAATGTCTGGATGTGCTTTCAATTCCAGAGAGGGTGTCAGGTTAAAAAGATTTTAAGCTGGACCAAATACAGCAAATTTTTATCTTAATAGGAAAACTCTTTACGTGATGAGTAGATTGTCTATCAATTACAGAATATAGCAACTGGAGGGTATCCCAAAGTTCTTTTTCAGAAGGAAACACTCCTTCCCCAAAACAGATTATGAAGTAAAATGGACCTCTGCTTGTCCTCAATGTTAGGGAAGAAACCAGCACACTGACACAACAGCACCTTTTATATAAGGTAGCATTGTTCAGGCAGCCAGCAGCTCTGCCTTAGTAATTTTGAGTAGTGTTCCCACATGTCTCAGAAGAGAGATGTGGGAAGTTGAACAGCAGAACTAGTGAGTTATCTGATGAAAGCATCTGCTTGTGAATTGTATGTTTCAAGATCTTTTTCAATGGCTAGATCTAGAAAAGTGTGAGGGTGCAGCGAAGAGACACCTATTTTCCTCCTACATCAAGGACTAGAAGAGTCTCACGGTAGGTAGCAATTCAATTTCTAAGTCTAATTTGTGTGATAGCAGGAAGTCGCTTTGCAGACGTGACAGTCAAGGTGTGTTTGCTTTGACTAACAGCACATCTTGATGTTTTAGGCAAGGAAATGCTTGGCTGTGATTATCTTGAGAGTTAGCTGATTTTCAGAAATGTGCACAGCCTCTGGGACTACCAGCCATCTGGATTCAAATAATCAGGCTCTGAGGGCTGTCAGCATTGCCTCTCTCACACATGCAGCATTTGCAGCTGGAGCAGCTCCATGCTATGGCTTAGCTCATCTCTGTTTTTAGAGATCTTGTGCTGTGTAAGATTTATTTCCGTGCCAAAGCCACTCGGAGTCCATACAACTGGCTTGTTCTTCTCTACAGCAGTGTCACAACTTTCCTCACATGCCTGTGATTGTCAGCAGTCTACTTACTTGTTGTAGTGCATGGCAGGTCTGATGCAAGCTGGCCTCCTTCAGGGTTGGGAACTCACAGGGAGAAATCATGCATCATCCTGAAAGTGCCTTTGCCAACAGAGGGTCCGTGTTCTGTTATCCTTGAGGAATGCTGTACATTGCCCAGGTACAGCTGGTTAGGGGGGCTTCATGGTGGGAAGCAACAACTTTCCTGCTAGGAGGAGAAAGATGCAACATCAAGACTCTGGAAAAAGGAGCCTTCAGTGAGGCAGCCTTGTACCAGACAAATGGAGCCACATCTGAGTCAGACCAGTTGGCACGTCATGGAAAGTGTCAGCCAGACAGCACAGCAGAGACACTGTTGATGGAGCAGAGAAAGATTGCCCAGGAGCACTGGGCTGAGTGGATACTCAGGATGCTTAAGCAAGGTTCACTTCCTCACTTAACTGTGCCTTCCTGAAGAGAGAAACAGCACAAATAAGTTTGGGGATGAATCAATAAAAGGGTCTTTAAGAAGTGAGACAGATATGGGGTTGGTTAATTTGGCTTCCAAATTATGAACAAACATGGGTAAATAATTTTCTCTGTTAATGATTCTCTGATGAAAAAGATTCTTTACAGGAAAGACTGCTTTTGAACTTGGCCAGAATTTTTAAGGAAACCTCTCTGATACCAGAAGTTTGTTTGGTTTTTTATGTTGTTTTTATGTTTATATGTCCTATAGAATGGACTACAGTGAATTTGCACTAGTGGAAATGACTACAGTAAAGCACTGTAGTCTGTGCACATATCCATGCCATATGTACAAATTGCACTGAGCAATTACGATTGCTGCTTTGAGATTAAACAGCATGAAATATGTGTGGGGGTCTCTTGGGCGGTGGTGGTGGGAAACTGATGGTGTGGCAAGTGTTTAAATTTCCTGGGATGAGGATGTGAACATCGCCTGCCAGATTTGCTTTATTTGCATTGTCTGATGGTTGATTTATTTGCCAAATGAAGTATTAATTGTATTTACCAAATAGAATGTGTAAATCTCTCTATTCAGCAGCATTCCTTGATAGTGGTGCTAGGCTGATGATTGGACTAGATGATCTTGAAGGTCTCTTCCAAACTTGATATTCTGTGATTCTGTGATTTTGAGCATGGTTTTACTGGCTTGTGTGGGTTGCTTGCTGTTTCATTATGCTTGAAAAAGCTTTTGAGTATGACTACCACTTCTTATTTCTTCCCAGTTAAATGGACAACAAGCAGTGGTTTGATGAACATGTAATTAAACCCACACACTTACACTAATACAAATTTAGCATCAATGAACTGGAGATGGCCAATTCTATATAAAAAGAAAATTAGCTGTCTTAACTATCAAAATACCCTCTGAAAAATCAAAGTAAAAGCCAATTCAGGCAGGTATAATGGTAGAAAAAGAATAGAACGGTTTTAGTTGGAAAGGACCTGTGCTGATCATCTAGTCCAACTACATGACACTTTAGGGCTGACCAGAAGTTAAAGCATGTTACTAAGGGTATGTCCAAATGTTTCATAAACTGCCAGGCTTGAGGCATCAATCGCCTCTAGGAAGCCTCTTCCAGGGTTTGACCACGCTTTCTGTAGACAAGTGCTTCCTAATATCTAGTCTAAACCTTTTGCTGACATAGTTCTGAATCATTCCCACACATCCTATTGCTGGATCCCAGTGAGAAGAGATCAGCATCTCCCTCTCCACTTCCCCTCCTAAGGAAGGTGAAAAGAGCACTCCTTAGCCTCCTTTTCTCTGCACTAGACAAGCCTAGAGTCCTCAGCTACTCCTCACAGGACATGGCTTCTAGCCCTTTCACCAGCTTTACTGCCCTATCCTGAATGTATTCGAGAACCCTCACACATCTGTGTCCTGTAGTGCCCGTGTTGTTTTCCTTCCTTTTTAATCCCTTTCTGTACTTACCATGGCAGATGTCCCATAAGGCATCTCCTTGGTGTTTAGTTACTGCAGGGTTCCTATCTATTTAAAGAAGAGCAGTAGCTGCCACCGAAGGGCAGTTCAGTTCACTCGGCTCTAGGGTTGTTCCAGGATGTTCTTCTCTTCTTTCTGTTGTCAAAACCTAGGATGATTTGATTTCCAGTGTAATTATGCTATTTAGGTAGGATGGGTCTAGATCCTCTCTCACACTACATGGGAGCTGGGAGAAGGAGGACTGCTTTGCTCCCTGCTTGGTGATTCTACCAATGGTCTTGAAAAGTTGATCGACTGGGAAACTGAGTGTGAGGGATTTGGCAGAATCTTTGGCTGGACACTTGGAGAAGTTTCTGACTGAAGTCACATACCTTTTTCTCTGTGCTAGAAATTTCAGAAATGTGGCAGAGAGATTGCAGGAATCAATAGATCCTGCAAGTGGAGTGCTGCAGGAATCAATGCATAGACTCCACGCAGACCACAGAGAACCCATGTCTGGTTCTTGTCTCTGTATGAAATGCTGCTCTTTGGACATCAGTTTGAGAAGTGGTCTGGTAAACTCTATTGAATTAACCAGATTAAATGCTAAAGAACTCTCCCTGCATGACAATAGTTTTTGATGTACCTTACTAGAAAGGAAGAAAGACGTCCTGCTAACCAGGCTCTTCTGTATTCTCAATGGACTGAGGTGCAGTAGTTGTGGTTGCATGCTAAGAACTTTTTGCAAATCTCTTCCCACTTCTTGCAATGAAGTTGGTCTCCTGGAAGAAGCATATCATGGAAGCAAATGAATTCGGTGCCTACTGCATGTCTGGGCAAAGGACAAGAGGACGAGAGACCATTGTTAAATCAAATCTTCCTTACCTTTTCTATGCATCTGCATGAAATTATACGCTTTGAGTCACAAAGATATTTTCCTTCATCTAAGCAGTGAAAAGGGGGAAAAGATGCTTTTTGTCTAGTGGAAAAATTATTGCCATCTCCAGAGGCACTTAAATTCTCTGAGAAAGAAGAAGCAACTCAGAGGATGTTTCATGAAGTACCAACCTGCTCTTTCTATCAGCTCACCAAAATAAAGATCTCTCTGACAGCAGGTAAGGCTTATTCACGGGCAATTGTCTTTATCTTTGCAATTTTTTCTGCACAGGCAGATCCCACAGGAGGCTGAATAGGGCCGGGAGGTGCTCCAGGCAGTAGAGCAGAGTTTCCCCTGCAGTTTGTTGCGAAGACCATGGTGAGGCAGCTGTGCTCCTGCAGCCAAGGAGGTCCACGGTGGAACAGACATCCACCTACAGCTTGGGGAAGATCCCATGCTGAAGCAGGTGGGTGCCCAAAGGAGGGAAGGACCACCACATGGGAAGCTCACACTGGAGCAGGCTCCTGGCAGGACCTGTGGCCCATGGAAAGATGACCCCACTCTGCAGCAGGTTTGCCAGGACTTGTGACCCTGTGGGACACCCAGGCTGGAACAACCTGTTCCTGAAGGACTGTGCCTCATGGGAGGGACCCATTCTGGAGCAATAAGTGCAGAACTGCAGCCCATCTGAAGAACCATCTCCAGTAAGAGGGACCCCACACTGGAGCAGGGGAGGACCGTGAAGAGTCCTCCCTCTGTGATGAACTAACTACAATCTCCATTCCCTGTCCCTCTGAGCTCCTCGATGGAGATAATAGAAGGAACTGAGAGTGAAGTTCAGTCCATAAAAAAGGAGGAATGGGGCAAAGAGCCTTTGAGATTTGGTTTTATTTTTCATCACCCCACTCTGATTTGACTGGTAATAAATGAAAGAGATTTTCCCAAGACTGTTTTGCCCAATATAGTAATTGGTGAATGATCTCTCCCTGTCCTTATCTTGACCCATGAGCCTTTTGTTATATTCTCTCTCCTCTGTCCAGGTGATGAGGAGAGTGATAGAGCAGTACATGAGCACCTGGTGTCCAGACAAGGTCAACTAACCACGATGTTTAGTGTGTTTTCTGAAGTTAAACTGATACTCAGTTAGTGTGTCATGCTCCTTGCTGTTTATAAACCTGTAGGCCAGGAGTCCTACTGAGGTCACAGGAGAGGTGAATTCTTTGCAGGATTAGTTGCACTTTTTTTCCACTCTGAAACTGAATACTGTTGGATTGCCTTCATTGGTGCTTAAAAGGTAATATGAACTTGTGTTGAAATTAGCAGGTCCTTCTAAGAGCCTTCAAGATCAACCATTTCCCCTCAGTTTAACATTATTCTACTTCATTGCAAAGAATGTTTTCTTTTGCTGTGTTGTAAAATCCTCTTCAGTAAGACAAAAATTAAATGTACATATCCACAAAGTACATGTGAATCTGTTTGCTCTGCTTATTCTAATTTAGTTCTTGTGTACACTTATTTCATGGGTAAAATTATAATTTAAGGTGCTCCTTATACTGTACCTCTGCTTATTGTCATAACTGAAATTCTCAAAGCAGCTAATCACCTGGAGCACCTCTGGTCTGAATGCTTCTTAAAGCTGTGATGCTTTTCTCTCCAGAGCTATTTCAAAATGTGAAAAATTGTTCTGTCACTCTACCTGTAGCAGTCATTTTCTCAGGTAAAATACATGATTCTATTTCCCTGTCGTTTGCATCATTTGACTGGATGTATTTTGCAATTTTACTTTTAATTAGAATTCCTGCTTATTCTTCATGAGAATTATTGTGCGCCTCACCCCATAATTTCCAAACTCATGTATATCAGTGCTTTGTTGGCTGGCATTAGGATGTGGAAAATACTTTGCAGTCTTTCTTTAAGAGTAGTTGAATCACCAGAGGCACTTCCTCTGAGTGCAAAAATGGAATTACTGAGCAAACTGAATAAATTTCAAAAATTGTAACTAGTATTAAAAGTTAATTATGTCTCACTGAATAAAAATCATCCTGGTAAATAGAGTGTTCCAGCTGGTTTGTAAGATTCTTTTCCTCTTTGCCTGCTGTTCGTTTGAAGCAGCTAAGAGAAAGTGTCTGAGCTGAAACGCAGTTCAGGTTACTCTCAACTGTTATAAAAGGAAGATAGGTCAAACAAGAGGCAGCCATCATCCCTTTGGAGATGACAGCCCCTGATCCTGCCCTTTGCCCCTATTAGACAGTCCCAGCCAGGATAACTGCAAGGGAGTGATCTGAGCTGTCAAAGCCTATGGTGAAACACCTGAAGCATGCTTTTTGCCTCCTTGACGTTACATTTGTCATTTGTATGGAGGCACTGTGAGTGAAAACCCAATGTTAAAAGCCAACTGTTTGGCTACAATAGTGCTTTCTACCTGTTTGAAATATCAAATCACAAAATTTCAGCTGGAAAAGAGTCTCAGAAGGACCATCTAGTCCAACAGCGTGCTTAAACCAAGACTGATTTCCAAGTTAGACCAGGGAACTGATATATAGGTGAAGGTGGATATATATGTGTCAGGGGAAAATCAGCCTTATCTGTGCTGAAACAGATCTGGAGTAGGAAAAAGAATTATAAACCAGGATGAGCACTTAAAGCTTTTCTGAAAAAAAAATGTCTTTTCTTCATGACTGTGTGTATTCCTGTTCCATGCTGACAAGCCCTGTGTTTTTGATACCGCCCTAATGAAACACATCCTTGGTTAGGAAGCTTCCTCTGGGATAGTGCCAGCATACGCTGCATTCTCTGTCCTACTAACTGTCCTCCACAGTACCCAAGAGCGCCGTGTCTCTGTCAGTCACCCTGATTATAATTTTGAACTCCGCTGCACAGAAGTCACAGTGTCCCAGAAGCATCTACTCCTACTCTTAAAAATTGCTAATTATGGAAGTGTCCCTTTCCCCATTAGCTCAGTGCTGCGAGCAGAAAGTACAAAAATTAGGCTAAAATGTCAAGAAGGGGAGGGGATCCTGCATCCTCCCTTGGAGAAAGAATATGAAGGGAGAGGGGAAGAAAAGAGAGCAGGAAATCCTGCATCACTTAAGAAGATGGGGAGAAATGGTGTGGCATGTGCCAGGTCCCTGTGTGCCTGTGGGTCAAGGGTCCAAGGTCATGTGGACTGACTGCTGAGGCACAGGCTCTCAAGTGTACCCAATGTATTTTTTGAGGGCATGCTTTGAAACCTTTCTTCTGATTTCATTAAAATTAGATGCGTTTTTTTTTCCAAATTATTAGTGGTCAGGACACAATGTAGGGAACTGGATGTCCTCAGAGCTCTGAGAAGGTATTTTAGCAGCTTCACTTCACTCTATCTTGGACTCAGTGTAAACAGTTTTCTAATGTAAATAAAGTCTTCATTTTAAGAGCTCAAGCTGTCTCCATGACATCCTGCTAGTGACTCCTCATCAGAAAGAAAGTGATTTGTGCTGCGGGCAATTCTGTGGTACCAAATTTTGTGCAACAGTGCAGCCACATGGAAGCAGAAACATGAGGAAAAGGTCACAGAAGAATTTAATTCTCATAAAGAGAAGATTTTCTCATCACAAACAAAGATTTTTGTCTCACAAAGAGACTCCACTTTTTACTTGGAGCTGGCAGAACAGCTTTATATCCCCTTGTCACAGGTCGGCTGTCATGGGTGTGCAGCTGGAGAGGGGACGAGCGGCAGGGTGTGCGTCATCCCTACTATTTTTGGCTGCAGAAGTACCCACTGGTGTCCCAGGGAGGCTAAATTTATGTTAGGACCGCCTGGAGGTGGCACGTGGTGTAACCACTGCATTGTTTTACCTTGTGCTGAGCCCCCTCCCAAGGACTCTGATGCCCAGAATCCAGCTTGGGCTCATCCCAGCTGCACAGCCCCGGCTCAGGCATCCACTGGTATGGCCAAGCTGCCAGTAAAATCGTGCAACATAAGGAAGACAGAATTGCAGGCTGAGGTAGGGCTGTTGAGAGCAATTTAGGAGGCAAAACTGAGCAACATGGAAAGATATGAAATCCTAACGGAGAACTGTGTGAGATGGTGATAGGTCACATTGTGGAGCAGCAGGACTGACCCTTCCCACCTGCCTGAGGCCAGGTGGGCTGGCAAAGACTCCCTTGGGGGTCTTATCAGCACGAGGAGCATACTACTGCTTGGTAACTCCTTAAACCTCAGCTTTAAGCTTTAAGCTTTACTTCTTGGTGTGTATTCACCAAGAAAAGCTGCCTGGTGGAAACCCAGCTAAGCTGTGTGTACCTTTTTGGCAGAGTTTCTGGGCACGGGGCAGAAGCTGGCTACAGTGACCCAGAGAGAGCCAGCTGTACCCTGAAGGATGCCAGAGGGAGTCCACAAACATGTGTGACACCAGATGTGCTTTAGCCTGCCTGCAGCTACCCCCAAAGGTTGAAGTACAGTGAGATACCAGCCTGTCCTGCCCAGCAGCCATCAGCCTTGGTCAGTCTGGAAGGGAAGCACTGAAGACATTTCCTGTAGTGGCACCATGCCTCCTTCATGCCATTGCAGAGCTGTGCCCAAAGCAGGGCTGGACTTTCAAGGCTCAAGCAAGAACTGAGATGCTCTTAAAGCCATGGGGAAAATACACTCCTCCATCTTGTACTAGTACCATATATAGATGGTACAGGGTTTTTTCCATCTTAGACACTGCTTTTAATACTGATGAACTTAAAAAAAAAAAACAAACTCAAAACCATGACTGATTTATCCTTCCATAATTTGAGTATATATCAGTCAATTAATTAAGTATTTTTATTTTTACTTCATTGCGAACATTACTGCAGTGTTCTATGGTTTCACTGTGTGTTGTATGCAAAGTTGCTTCCTCTAATTTGTTCAAATCAGCTCCTTACTAATTCACTGAAAACTCCTGCACCAACAGGGGTGATGCAAAATCTTTCCATCTTCACCACCATGATGTTAGAAATCTCTAGTGTATTCCTTCTAACATATGATTTAACTTTGTACTTTTCCAAGAAATAGTAAAAATATCTTTTAATTTATTATTGTTTTTATTTTTAATCTTTCTAAAGAAGGAAGAAAAGACTGCAACCTGTGATTGTGGTTCATTCTTTCTTTGATGATCCCGCAGTGGTTTAATAATGTAGTTGCTGATTACTAATAAAAGACAAAGATTGTGCTTTAAGAAAAGGGTACCTGTTTCAAGTCAGGTACAGATACATGCAGAAGGATTATTGGACAGAATATTTTATTGTTAGAAACACCCTTTTTGTTTACAACACAGAGGCTTTCAAAAATACTTGCAAATAAATGTCATGAAAAAGCCACGAGTGGGCCTTATGTGATAAAAAAGAATATTATTTCTAGGTGTATACAAACTGTGAAGTGCATATGAAGACTATTTATATAGGTATGCAATGTTCTCAACACTAACAAGAGATGCAGCAGTAGCAATAGATGCTAGGGCTGAACAGTAGCATATTATTCAAAGCACTTCCTTGAAAATGCATCAGATAGGTGTGTAAGTTTCAGAAAAAGATGTAAATCCAATTCTTAATGCTGACTGAAAAGAAAAAGTTTAAAATTTGCATTCTGAAGAGTCAAAGTGTTCTCCTATGAACTATCAGTACTTAATTGAAGTTCAAAATAAAAATGCAGTGTTCCCATGGCTTGTAGCTGTAGGCACCTGTGAATCACTGCAGTCATTCTCTATCAGCAGAATGATCTTTCTTTAGTGACCAACCAAGAAAATATACTTTGCCTTCCATTTTCTCTGTTGATACTGCTTAAAGATTAACCGGAAGATTATGTTCCACTCCCACCTAGTGGCAAATAAAACATGCACAGTACAATTACTTTTTCTCTTTTTCTATGGTGAAGGGAATTTGTGTTGCCTTTCCTAGAAATCAGCTCTGACTTGCTTAAAAATTATGTACAAACAGCTTCTAAATTAAAGCACACCTACTGGAGTCAGTAAATATTAAAAACAAAAATATACTTTTGTACCTGTAACTTGGCAGCTTTTGTATAAAAGAAAATTAACATGTATTTAGACCATGGTTTTATGACTTAGCTTTATTTATCACATTTAATGTGCACAGCCAATAATAGGATGAAACTGTAAGTTGTCAGGTAATGCACATTTAAAAAAAAAAAAAACCACAAAAATTATAAAGTGAGTAGCTGTTTATTTGGCTTTAAAATAGCCCAGATAGAGAGTGTCCCAGAGTGGAACGCCGGGCTGCTGGAGCAGCCAGTAGCTGCCTGGTTGGTTACTGAGGAGTCAAGTCCAGTTCAGAGAGCAGGTGTGGGGACCAAATCCCATGGGACCAAAGTCAGCCACTGGGACTTGCACAGCCCTGAAGATGTGATGGATAGGATTTAGCTCCAGGTTTCTGCCTCAACACCGGAGTCTATAATCTTGCCATTTGCCTACAGAGTTGATGTAGACTAGTTCTGCAGAGTCAGCTTTCATTAAAGACTATTCCTAAGATTGTGGCTGCAAAGTAAATCTGCTGGAGCTGTTTTCCTAGATAGGCTGATGCAACACTGAAACTAGAACTGAGATGTGTAAAGACATGTTAATTAGCTTGTTTCATTCGCTCCATCATCTTGGAAGAACAGAATCATGAAATGATATATTTGGATAGGCTCCAAGAGGTCATATAGTCTATTCTCATGCCAAAAACCAGAAACTCCCCTATCAGTAATGTTCCTTGAAGAGGAGTATTACAACCTAGTCTTTAATATCTCAAAAGCTGGATTTTTCACACTCCTGCTACAGCTTCTTCCATCCTTCTGTATCCTCAGAGATTGAAGGTTTTTTTCTGATATCTAATCTGTATCTTCCTTGTTACAGATGCAGCCCATTCATTCCTGTATTCCCTATAGGCAATCCAGTTTGGGATTTTCTCGAGTTGAGGTTGTCTTCTTTCCAGACTGAACAATCTCTTACCTTGTAGGTGGTGTTTTCTGGATCTCTGGTCATTCTGAGTGCTGTCCTCTGTACTTTCTCAGAAGTAGCCAGTGTGGATAGGCCAGATGAATAATTTATTACTGTTTTATGGGTTATACTCCTAATGTTATGATCCAGTACAATATACAACTTTTGTCAACAGCGTGACATCATTGACTTCTGTTCTGCCTATGATCCACTGAAATGCCAGATCTTAGCAGACCTGCTGTCTGGTCCAGTCTTGCTACTCATTATTCCTGCTTCAGTGTAGACTTCTGTACTTTTCTTTGCTGAATCACATGCTATTTTAGAAAAGGTTTCTTCAGTTTAGCAATTCCTTTGAATTCTGACCCTGTTCAAAAGCTTATTTTCTTATTTTATTTATTTATTTTTTAATTTGCACATTTGATAGGATTCTGCTTTTTTTCCATCAGTTGGTGATAGATAGTTCTATTTCTAAGATAACCCTGCAGAAACATTACTTTTGCCCTTCTGCTGCAGTAATTTAATCTGTAGTTCATTTATGAGAATTCTGTTTTCCAAGTTCAGCTACGTGACTGAGTCTGCTACTGCTCCTCTACCCACAAAAGGAAACTATTTTAGCTTAATATTTGTCATTGACAAATCCACATTGTCTGTTACTTGTTTCCTTGTTTTATGGGTGCTTAAAGATACTGGTTTGTTTGTTTCAGTGGCTTGGGGGAACTGAAAACAGCTAGCTATCCTTGCATGTTTACTCTTGCTTTTTTCTCCTTTTAGAGCTGGGTCTCCCTTTCAAGTTTTACAGTAACTTGTCTGTTCTCCAAGTGTGCTCCAAGATAGCTCACATCAAGTTGTTGTTAATTAATAGGATAATATTTATGAGGCCTGGCTGATTTGAAAAAAACACTTTTCTCTACTTAAATTCTTTGCAATCCATCTTTTCTCTATTCTGAGCAGTGATTTGTCACTCTCTTTGGTTCATTAGCTAATTGATTTGTTGTTTCATGTGAAGAGAAACATGGAAAGGTATTTGGTCTTCCCTGGTGTCATCTGCCAATAGGTTGTCTTTTCAATAAAACAACAGATCCACATTTTTCTTGGTTATCTTCTTGGTACTTGATATCTCTACAGATGGATTGATCTGGCTTCATCTCCTTTTTTTTTTTTT
>VXBQ01013878.1:339590-470014 GCA_013400175.1 Phainopepla nitens
TTTTTTTTTTTTTTTTTAATAATTCCTCTGGGAATTTCTGATTTTCCACTCAATTGCTTGTGGTATTATTTTGTATATCCTCCCAATCACTCTGACCTTGTTTTTGTGGATGTGTGCTTATTTTCCTCATTTGATGTTGTTGGAAAGGCCCCCGTAAGTTAGCTGAACTTTCTCATTGCAGCTCCTGCCCTCCCTCTGCATAAGGAAAACTGTGACTTGCAGACCAGCTTGTCTACCCAGACAAAGTTTCCAAGACCCTGTTTATCTTTATATGAGAGACCTGGGGGATTTTACCTGTTAATTCTCTGTGCTTTTTGAAGTCTATCTCCCTGAAATCCCTGTATAAGGGATTAACTGTTACAGTTTTCTGCCTCTTCCATTTTTAGGGAATGTGTATATTACTTTTACACGCACAGTCTCACATTCTCAATCACTCTCTGCTTCTGGTAAGGATAAGATTTACAAAAGCCTTCTCTAACTGCTGCGTCTACCCTCTTAAAAAACCAAAACATCTCAAGAGCTATGTGTGGCTGTGTTTTTTCCAACAATTTTGGCTCAGTTGAATACCTTCACTAGTGATGACTCTTGAATAGTTGCAAGCAATTCTGTTGTGTGTTGGTCTCATCTGCCTTGGTGACCAAGAGCTACCAACCCCCCACACTAGCAAACACATCCTTCCTCCCATCTGTTTCCACCAAAGTTTATTTAGGAAGTTTTTCTCCTTTAGCATTTTGTATCTCTTAGCCCCACTGATACACAGAGCAATGCTTTATCTCTTCTTTCCTGAGGAAACTACACAACTTATTTTAACAAATCACTTATTTCCATAAATCTAATAATGGATAGTATTTGCACACCCCTTAATAAGGGATATTTGCATGAGCCATAATAAGGACATTTGCAATGATGTAAATATTCCTTTAGCTGATGGGATCTATTTTCCTCTGCTCAGGAGAAGTGTTTTGTAGTGGTGTGATTGTTCCATGCTACTGAGTTGGAACTTCTCTAAGCTTGTGATTGTGACAGAAGGTATGGAAAATTGGTGTGTTTATAAGGCCTATGTGTCCTTTACATGTTTTCAAAGTATTAAAAGTGCAACTTAACCAATTCCCACATGCTACAGTTTAGTTTTATATCCAGGATTCTGTAACAATGTGATTGAAATTTTAATGATGCCCTCTCATTAATTGAAAATAGTATCAAGGAAAAATTAAATTAAATGAAGAGGGCTGTAGTGGCTTTGTTGATTGATGCATTGTACTCAGTAAAAGCCTCTGTTCTTCTCTTTATTGAACAGAAGGGTCCAGGTTCTTTGATGTACAGCTTGCAGGGGTTTTGTCACAGAGTACACAGGCACTTATTGTAATTTATTTTGTGCAGCTTATGTTCCCAGTGTATACTTCATCAAGGCACTAAGTACCAATAGAACCATTTAAAGGATCAACATCTTTGAAGATAAGATACTCACTTTTTAAAATGATGTTCCATTCCTTTTCCAAAGCCTAATGCTGAAGATTTAATTTGGAGTGTTTGGTTGATGTGATGAGAGGGAAACTACTGTTAGATGGATGAACAGTAAGATGGATGGATAGTAATTCATAGCTTACCTGAAATCTAAATCTTTTCTTTTCTCCTTTGTTTCTTTGTATTAATCTGAATTTTTGAAGATTAAGTTCAAATCAGATATAGGCTCTTCAAAAAAGGTGATTCAAAGAATTTCTAAATCCTCATTAGAGTATGCAGATAGCTGTAGCATGAGTGCAGTTGAGGAGAACATCTAAGTTTTGGCTTGAAGGCATTGGCTGTCTAGTATATTAGTAGGCAAGCTGTTCAGTAAACAGGAGGGAGCTATATAATTCCTCAAGAAGTCTTTGGTGTTTACAAATACTTCTCATCACATAGATGAGTTGTGATGTTCTTGATTTTTAGATTGTTGAAAATATGAAACCAAGCTACTTGATGCTCAAAATGCCTTTGCTTTGCAGAGAGTATTCCTCCTATGAAGTTTTATTGTTCTTGACTTTATGTTTGTCTACAGTGAGTAATTATATGTCATGGATGATAAATTACAGTCTATTTCCTTGAGGAAAAAAAAACAGGTTAATTTCTGAGTCCAAATATACAATTTTCTCCAATTATGCAAAGAATATGAGAAATAAGAAACAAGACAAGAAAGAAAACCAGAAAAACTTTATTCAAATATCGACTACATTGTGTCAGTAGGACTGCTTCTTGTGCATTGAGTGAAATTATTAATAAGATGAAGAGAGAAGACAATCCACTCCCGAAAAGTGAGATGTCAGAAGCTACCAGTATTCCTCTAGAAATTCACTTCATGCAGCAGAACCCTGGGGACAAACTTGTTCTCTGCATCCTTTCCTAGGCTTGAGAACCTGACTTAGCGTGCAGGTTTTATGTAAGAAATTTTCCATGCCGTGGGTTATCATGCTCGAGAGCCATAATGTATTTTCCAGACTCAAGATCTGCCTTCTTAGGTTTACTGGTGGATCTTGGGAGGTCTTCAGCTCTTTTTCTCATCTTCTTGGATCTGAGCTCCACAGTACAACACTGTCCCTCTGTACTGTGATTACAGAACACCTTGACTTTGGGCATAGGAGCATATGGAAACCTACAAACCTTCTCCTGGGGTCTTGGAAAGAGGAACTTCTATTTTAACAAAAGGCCAAGAATTTATCTGCAAGTGAAGAGGTACTAAAGTTTGTCCTAAAATGGAAGCCAGCAGCACCACATGACCTTCCCAGTTTCATGTATCTGCTTTAAGAGCTGCTGTTTTTAAACTAGAGTGTAAGTGAATGCATTGAGCGAATTCTGTTCTGAGGAGCAGGAAGAATATTAAGTTATGAAAAACAGGTGTGAAATATGTTCTGTAAATGCACTAGAGGAATGTGTCTTGCTTTGAAAACAACTTGAGGGGTCTATCAGCATTTCTTAGAGGCAAAAAATATTTTCATGTTTTCATAATTAAATTAAATGGTTTGTTTTGCCAGTGGTCCTTGTGGTATCAATTATGAGAGACTGTTAAAGTGATAATTTTTGTTTTGAGATCTTTACAAAGCATGTTCTTGCTATTTTTTCTTGTGAAAGGGATGGCACAGAATCACTACCACAGGCCTTGGGAGCTGACTGGCTCACACTCAATAAAGGTGAATGGAAACTGCTATTGGGACCAGTATCTCATCTTTCATAATAAGAAATTGAGAAAGCTGTGCTTGCTTAATCTGTTAAAACACCCTGAGAACGAATAGGAACACAACTGGCTTGAAAAATTGTGTTTGGAGAGTGTTATCCTGGTTGCACTGCCTGCAGGGGAGGGACAGAGCTGAGGGTTCAGCACCATCTATCCTTGGTGAGTTTTGACTCTGTCCTTTTGCTGAAGTCTTGGATGAGGAGGTGAGATATGCTTATTAAATTTGTCAGTTACTGAAACCTGAGAGAAGCCACTGTGCTGGTGATTGCAGAAACCATCTGAAAAACAGGCAACCAATGGAACTCTGGGTTCATTTGCCATACCTATATCTGCCCTGCACATATGTGAGCATAACCTTTCCCTCATCCCCTCTGCCCTCCCTGTAAGGTCTCTTTTCCCACCATCACATATTATTTTTCATCTCCACTTTGCAGTGGTGCGGGTTCTTCCCCATGGTCTCTGTCTCTGACCTGGGCAAGGGGCAGCAGGACATGAGGCTAGCCCTGAACTAGCCAAGGCTGAGGACCAGCTGGGAGACCAGGCAAAATAAATGCCCAGTGAGCTCACAGAGTGCAGCCTGAACCTCTGCAGGAGCTGTAATTTCCATCTTTTCCCTTTATCAGGTCATTGATTTTCACACAACTTGAAAGAACTTAATTCCTTTGCAGCTCTTTAACAAAATCAGATATGGAGGTAAATGAGTTCAAAGAAAATTGAAGGAAATAAGAAAAAGTATCAGGTAAACAGATAAAGCAGCTGCCTAAATGCATATGTTTTCTTTTCTCAGAAATCAGGTGGAAAATAGGATGCAGTTCAATTAGCAGTAACTTTCCAAGTGAGATAGGGAATAATAGCCACATAACAGCTCTTTAGAAAATGATACGGGAGCTAACAGAACCATGATTCAAAACTTTAAACTTTATATGAAGTTTAAACATGTATGAAAAAGACTGAAATATTTCAAACTTCTCAGCATGGTAAGATCCTGGATATGGTATTGTGTCTGTTCTTGGACACCACAGCTCATATTTATGTAGGTCAGCTGGAAACAGGCCATAATGTCTACATGTCTCAAAAGTGTGATTTATGAGAATAGAGACCTAATTTGTATTATTTATTCTATTAAAAAGGAATCTTCAGAGAGGAAGCTTGTGAAAGGAAGTTTTCCATGTAGATTTCCATGCCAGTAGTGGATGGGACAAGAAAAAAGAAACAAAATTTTTCAGGAAAGGAAGATGCAGATTAGACATTAACTAAAAATATCTCCAGTAATGTCTGGAGCAGGTTGCCTAAATCTGTATTTTTTTCACCAATGCTGGAGACCCTCAGTTGCTGGTGAGTTTCAGAGATGTACAGCGATGATCCCACCTCAGGGCATGGAAATCGCTGACATGATTTCTTAATTTTTTTCCAGCTTTAGTATTCTAAGACTCCGTGTTTGATCTCTGTGAATGCAGAGGAAAGAAGAATTATTTACATTAAGGAACATTATTGATAAAAAAAAGCCTGTGACTCCTGGCTATGCATCAATTATTTGGGAGATTAGAAGAAAGCTTATAACAATTCAGGGACAGTTTTCCAAGTGAAATGCAAATCCTGGCTCTGAGTAGGAGTACAGTCAGTTTTGGAAGGTATGGTGCATGTTTTCTTTAGATTTCAGGGGGCTTGGCTCAAAGATATAGAAAGACCCTTCTGGTAATCTTATAGATGCATGATCTTTGCTTCCCAAAAGAAGATAACTGAATGCTTTAAACCCACAGGAGTCCTGCTATAGCTTCTGAATAAGGCAAGTGAACTTGACTCACAGTAGTGTGCAAACTCATCTCTCCTTTTAATGTGCTTCTTGGTACATTCTTTTCCAAAGCTTTATTTTATCTTAGCCCTTTTCTGATGTTCCAGTTGAATATCTAGGGATTTATAAGGTTTATAATCCTTTCAATGACAGTGAAGCTTCATGAACCCTGGATGGTGGCATTGTAGAATGAATCAGGCATGCAAAGCAAGCAGGATCTATTTATATACACAGATATCCCAATAATCAAAGAAAAGACTTGCAGAGTAAAATGTGTTATAAAATACCCTATACACAATTTACTTTTAGAAAAAGAGTTGTGACTATTATGTAACTTCATTCAGTACTTCAGATTTTCTTTTAAGTAAAAGATTAACAATTGGAGGGGCAGGAAAGCAGAATAATTTATGGCATTTGTTCTTAAAGAAAAATCTTTGATTACTTTAAGAATATAGCCTATGCAAAAAAAAATATTATAAAGCAGGCAGATGTTTTACAATAGAGTTAATCCTGCAAGGAGGAAAGGCAGAAATAAATTTGTGAAAGATTTCTTTCGTTTTCATTTGGTTGTTGTTTCATGCAGTTGTTGTTTTGCTTAAGCTCTGCAAGAGTGAGAAGCAACATGAGTTCCTGAGTGGTCAGGTGGGTGGCCCATCCTCTGTGGCCTCATTTCAGCCTAGCAGGTACCACGATCCTTGCCATTTAGGGACAGCTAATATGTATGGGTGCTCTTCTAAAAGGTTTCACCAATGTGATGAAGTGTTTTCTACTGGTTTTACTGAAAAAAGTACAAGGTTCCCTTGTAGAGGAACGAGAGTTAAAGCTAGTAACAGCTGCCAGACTTTTCTTTATATTTTGTAAGTAAATTTCCAGGTGTTGCAAGTTGGTCCTTAATAGCTGGATATAGCTGAGGCACTTATTGATGCAGATAGAAGGTTTCTCAAATACCAGCTTCCTAAGTCACTCCCAAGAAACTAGTCTTCTCCAGAACAAGACCTGAGAAAGATTGGTTCAGGCTGACCTTTTGACATTGTGGACCTACCCATGCCTGATCTGGGCACTTCTGCTGGATGGCATCTTTCAGCACCATCCTCAAGTTTTGGCTACCAGTGCCCAGCTCTCCCACATGCCTCTCTGCCATACCTCAGGCTTTGCAGCACTCTTCTCGACTTCATGCTATGAAAATTCCAGTCTGGAGGGTGTCACCCTGTCCTCCTGTTAGCCAAGATACTTGGGAGACAAAAGCAACACAGTCTCAGCCCATTCTTACTTGTGGCATGACAGAATCATTGCTCTGCCCCTCTGAGAAGTCCTGGGGCCAGGAGTGGCACTGGATGGTTGTCACCCATCAGTTTTTTGAGGAGTGAGGGCTGAGCAGGACACACACAGCCCCTCTACACCACTTGGCCATTGAGGTGTTGGCTGCAAAAACACCTACAAGGTGCAGTCAGGTGCAGAGTGGACTTTCAGCTCTGACTTTTTGTCAAAGGCACCTGCAGAAGCAGTTAAGCTGGATTTAAGTCTTTTTATAGATACAGCTCTGCTGTCTATTTCACTAGTTTTGAGACTGTCTCTTTTCCCTTTGTGGGATATCAAATGACAAAATTGCTTTCCACTAATGGAACAAAGCCCTGTGGGACAAAGGTTTATCACCAAGATGCAGAACTGTATTTCAAGCCCTGGCTTGTTGAAAAAATTAGTCATTATTGCTTAAAATTACTTCAAATGGTTTAATAAAATGGATACAATGGATCCAACCCCTCAACATCCTGGTCTTGAATTGAGTTCAAGCTCAGACCTTGATGAACACAGTGTGGAGCGATAACAGGAGAGAGAAAACACAGGCGCTGTCTTGCTTAAAACACCCTGAAATGAAGTGTTTGTGCATTCTGAAGATCACTTTTGTGTCAATTAGTGAGAAAGTAGACATTAAATGTACATTTGAGCAATTTCTCCTTTCAGTTTTGGATACTGCTCTGAGACACTAGATGGCACCTTCTGTTTGCTACGTGCACGGAGCCAGAAATAGGGCCCATCTGAATGCTGGTGAAAGCTGACAATTATTTTTGAAGCAACTGGTGCATCCATATGGATCCTTGCTGACGAAGGAGACAGAAATATCCTGGTGCTCCACATCCAGAAAAATGGGGGGNAGAGTACCTATTAACTACCTTCTTTCTTCTTTTTATATTGTCTCTGTGCTGCAGCTGGGGGACAATGAAACACCCAATTCAGTTAAAGAGCAGGCTGGCAATGGTTGTTTTCACGATGCATTCCAAGGAAAGGATTTTCAGGAAAGCTGGACACGATACAGGCAGCTAGGGGTGGGACTTAGGCCCATAGGGTAGAACTTACCCCAGTATGAATGTGGAGTCTATGGACATTTGAGTCTGTAACTGCTTCATCAGACATCTAGTGTCATTCAGGGTGCCATAAAGGATCCCACATAAAGTCCAGCCACTGCTCCTGGAAGGAATGGATTCTATGAATAGGCTGAGGATTCCAGCAAGGGGTCATGAGGACCTAGCCAGTGATCACCAGTGCATTTTCCAGAGACATAAATGAATATAAATGTAACTTTGCAATGGCACCTTTATAGGAAGAAAATTTAGTCCATGACAAAGCTATTTTTTCTTAATTCAGGGGTGAGAAATCTCTGACTGTTCTCCTTAACAGGTTTCGACAGGCATGTATCTTTTAGAAAGAATTCCACTGAATAGTTTGGGAAAAATCTGCCCAGACCTAATTGTGCAATTTCTGCTCTGTGTTTATCATGGTGCAACTGCTCATTTTCATCATCCACAAGCAGGGGGATTATGACTCCACTGTTCTGCAAGACATCTCAGGCACGGACCACTAGGACTGCCTAAATCATCAGTCTAGTGCCCTGACATCAAAAGCCCTCATCTGATCAATGTTTAATCCACAAAGGTTAGGGGAGTCCTTGTTCCCCACAGATCAGATACCACAAAGCCATAAAACACCTTCTTTGCCCATTTCAAGTAAACCTTACCTTTAAAACAAAAGCGCAAGTACAAGAAATTAAATGAAAGGTCTCAGAAAACAGCAAGGAAAGATCTAGGGCTAAAGCCAATGACCTGTCCTGTTAGAGCAGGAGCTGATTTGTGAGGAATAAAAGTGCAGAGGGTGCTGGGGGTTAGACTATGTCAGTGTTACAGAGAAAAGCAGCGACTGTCTCTCCCTGTGCTGCCACTTCAACTTGGAAGGAAATTCCTTTCTACCCCTGGATTTGGTGACCTGTCGTAGTGGATGGAATCTGGCTGAATGCACGTATCTTTGGAGCTGCCAAGGACTGGCCCTGCTGGACATGGGGGAAGTTTCTGGCAACTTCTTACAGAAGCCACCCTTGTTGCCCTCCACCATGCCCCCAGAGTCTGGTCATGCAAACCCAGTGGATCTGTCCAAGCCTCAGCCGGTCATCAAGACATATAAACCTAGAGACTTTAGTACTGTCAATATGCTCTGCCTGTTACCGTATTTCTGAAGCTAGATCATGTCTCATGCTTTCAAGGGAAGAGGAAAAATACTAAGGAGTCAAGTTATATGTTAACAAAAGAAAAAAAAATCACCTTCCTGATGACTGCAAGCAAGTAGTAGAAAACCTGAAACAAAGATTTAATTAGAAACAGTGTTAAAATCATTCAAATCTGCTTTGTCAAAAAATATTCATTCAGTCTCCTTTTAGAGCCCTTGCAATTTCTCTATTCACTCCTACAATCTCTACCTGACATGCATGAAATATAAATAAATAAATCTACTACTTTACTTATCGAACAAGATGGCATTTTTCAGGAAAAAACAATAGGTTGTAGGATAAAAGTGCACAGCCCCATCAGCGTGGCCTTGAACGCTTCTATGGGCTTCTACAGCTTCTCTGGGCAACCTGTTCCAGTAACTCATCGCCCTCACACCAAAGAATTTCTTCCTAATGTCGAATCTAAATCTGCCCTCTTTCAACTTGAAGCCATCATCCCTTGTCCTGTCACTACATGCTCTTTCAAAGGTCCCTCTCCAGCTCTCTTGCTAGCCTCTGGTAGGCACTGAAAGGTCTATAGCTCTAAAGGTGCTATAAGGTCTCCCTGAAGCCTTCTTTTCTCCAGGTAGAACAACCCCAACTGTCTCTGCCTGCCTTCATAGGAGATATTCTCCAGGCATCTGATCATTTTTGTGACCCTCCTGTGGACTTATTCTGAGAGATGCAGATCCTTCTCATGTTGGGGCCCCCAGAGCAGGATGTAGCACTCCAAAGCAGGTCTCATTAGAGCAGAGTAGAGGTGGAGAATTGCCTCCCTCAATCTGCTGGCCACGCTGCTTTGGATGCAGCCCAGGATCTGGGTTTTGCATCAGGCAGAAACATCCCTTGGCCACAGCCCCCTCACCTGCTCTGCTCTGCAGACACACTGAGCAAGCCTTTGGCTCCTCAGCTGTTTGAACCAAAGCGCTTGATGCACAGCTCACTTAGCATCATCTCCATAGTAAGTAAACGTGGCTGAAAAGCTTGGTAAATAATTGATTGTGTTGTCAGGACCTTGCTAGCCAGGCCCATTAATACTTAGTGAAAATCATACTCCTGAGTTTGAAAGGCAGAACATTGTCAAGGAAAGAATGAATGCCCGTGGCCAGCAAGGACCGCACACCTCTTACAGGTGCTTGAACAACAGGTCAGCAGGAAAAGGCTGATCATTCTTGGGACTTCCATGGATGAGATGTTACTTGTGGGAGATATGGAGACAAGTCTTTAAGTTTAGACCCCTGTGGCACACCTTGGTGGGTCTCCAGTGTGAGAGACCAAGACCAAGGTGTGCTGCAGGACATTTGCACAGTAAAGGCGATATGAACGGGATGTCTGTCTCCAGCAAGACAAGGTGCTGTGGCTTACACATCTGTTTCCATTTTCTCTGGTAAAGAGAATGTTGAAACAAGAATGATGAAACGTGAGTAGAGAATTTGCACCTGAGAAGGAAGATGGTGGATGTGGATGCACCTTCAACTTTCAGTCTGATCTTCGGGTTCTGTGAACTTTCTCATGACCCTGCTTTCAATGGTGATGTGTCTCTTCAGTTCCCTATTTCTCCTCTTGCTTCTCATGTTGCATTTTGTGTTGAAATTGCATTGTACCTGTGTGAGGAATTAAAACCTGTATAATAGATGATAAATTAGCAGAATTGGGTTGCATTGCAGTTTAATATTCTAAGAATATTGATTAATCAGCATGCAGTCATGAGATGAACCCAGCAAGGAGGACCAGAATAGTATCTCACTGACATATCAAAGGCTGACCTGCAATTGCTTCTTCTCTTACTAATACTCCTAGGCTTCTGCTGTTGAAAATTATAATATTAGCTTTTGTAATCATGTCTCATACCTCTAAAAGGGGAAACATTAAGAAAAAGTTATTTAAAGGAATGTATTAATGGAAAAAGACAATTCACCAATTTCTGCAATGGTAAATTGTGTCTCATTATTCTATTAGACTTTTTTGATCTGTAAGTAATGCAATGTAAAACTGAAAAGCAGTATAAAAAAATATAAAATAAATTAATTTTAGTTTTCAAAAGGTGAGTAAAAAGATTCCTTAGAAGTGTAAAAAAATACATTTTTTCTGTTTGGGGGAGCAATGTGTTGTCTGGGAGCAAAAGCCAAGAAATAGAAAATAAAGAATCAGACAAATCCATTTCCAGCAAAGCAAAAGATTTATAGTTGAGTACTCAAGTACTGATCTCTTGAATAATATTCTTGGAGCCTGTCATGAGGGGGGAAGGTTGTTTGGAACTCCAGAGGATAGGGAGCAAAATGACAGGTGGAGCTCAGTGTCAACAAATGCAAAATACTATTAATTGGAGAGGGCAACATGATTTACTCATTAACCTTACACCATTCTGCCTGTGTAAGGTTAGGAAGGGGACTTGGATGTGGTGGTGGACAGATGTGTACAGCCACAGTCCAAAGAATGAAACAAGTTCATAGATAGAGAAGGCATGGAAAAAGAAGGCAGAGCTTTTATGTGGTCAGCAGTTTGAGTCTGTGGGAACATAGTGCTGGGCTGGGTACTCAAAGTCTCAAGAGACAATCTATGAAGCAGATCTACGTCAGCCTCAGCACGGGGTGATGGGAATGATTGAGAGTGTGTTAAAATATTCAGCAGAAGCCACGTTTTAAAAGATTGAGATTGTCTGCCTTTGACACAAGGAAAAGTGAGAGTACGATAGCAGTATATAAAATGGCAGATGATCTGGAGGAGTGAGTTTGGGAACTCTAGAATAAGGGAAAATCAATGGCTTAGACAAAGGAAATACAGTTAATTGGAATTAATTAAATTCTTATTTGGATAGTTCAGTATGTATCTGGATTTTACTGCTCCAACCTGGGACATCAAACGTCTGGGCTTACCCACCTTTTCAGTCATTGAGTCTCACAGAGAGAAAATTACAAAGTGAGAGAAGGGAATCTCATTGCAGCAGAAAAAATAATTAGACCGTAAAAATCATTAACCCAGAGTTGTGTTTACCATTAATACTCTATCAAATGTTGATTGTGTGGCTAAACTACAGAGTAAAAGAGCATCCACAACCACTGCCCAATGATATAAATAAGGTCATCATTGCTATGAAAGAAAACATGAGATGGATGAAAATGGTCCAAGAGGTACTTTCATCTATAAGTGATAAAACTGAACAGATTTTAAGACATAAATCATGGCGTAGTTATTCTTATTTTTCTGGTAAAAAAAAAGATATAAAAATTAGTGTCTGTTAAAAAAATATAATCCCAGAAAGACACATTCCAAAGATTCAGAAGCATTTTGTGCGCATTGAACTCACCTTAATACATTTTGGAAAGAACAGCATTTTGCTTGGTATGAACATGCCTGGCAAGTACAGCCACGTGCAATATCTGTTTTCTGCTATCCAGTAGCCTCCATTCAACTTCCTTCAATGTTGTCATGGCAATAAGATGGTTTTTGACACTGCCGTTAATGAACTCTGAGGGTGAGAAAGGTCCTTCTCCAACAAAGAGTGACACCACCACAAAGCAAATTAAATTGCTCTGACAATGTATCTATTGAGAGTGAGTTCACATGTCACTGGAGCTTTTAGGATCTTATTGATGACTTTGTGGCTGCCAAAAGTCATAAAGCACTGCTGTTGTAACAGGTTTATGTTTATAGACAGTATTTGCCTGAATTGTTTGATCACCCTAATGCTGATATATTCTGTCACTTTACCTTGGCAGTCATATTCACTATTACTCCTCTGTCAGTGAGTTAATGAAGGTGTGTGTGTCAGTAATCATGTCTTATCTCCAAGGAGGTATAATGTATATGCCATAAACACATAACTACGTGACAACTGGTTACACTACAGTTAAGTGATAAGAGCAGTTGACAGGAGTAGCTGAGTATCACAAAATAGGCATAGACCAGCACATTCTCCTGGGTGATAAAAGCTGAAATAAACATGGCCCAAACCACATGTGGACAGGGACTTTTGCAGCCAGTTTGCTGCCTGTTCAAAAAAGGATCTACCATCTACAGAAGTTATAAGAGACACTGAGAAACCTGCTTTTAAAAACCATACATGAATGCACATGGAGCTTTATATTGAGAAGTCACCACTCTGCTGTGAGTGGCTCCTTGATTCTAAACCTGTAGCACTGTCAACTCAGGGTTTATTGGCTGCAGAGCAATATGTGAGTCTTATTTTCCCTGAACTAGGAGCTGACAACAGCCTGAAGTTTTAGTTGTTCTGGAAAACAGAGGGAATGAAGTGAGCTGTAACAGACAGACTGAGTTGCCGTGGTCACTCCTGGAAATGACAGAGGGGAGATGGAGGTGATAGATGCTGTAGGTTTGGATAAGAGGGTCTTCATCCCATCCCAATCTCCCTGCAAGAGGTTGCAAGAGAGACTGCCTTTCCAGGACACTATAGGAGTTTTCTTATACTGTGTAGGCACCTGGCTCTGTCTGGATTTACACACATGGCATTCTTCTGTCTTTAGGGGCTGCATACCTATGCTCAGGGCCAGCTGGTCTTGCAGGCCATCACCATTGCCACAGGTGACACCTCGTACCTACAAGTTGAAAAAAGAAATCTTATCCTGTGCTGGCAGAGCACACAAGGACTGTCTGAGCATTGACTACTGCACCACGTTGCAAGAGCTTCAGGCTTTTGTGCCTATAGCTCTAGTCTGCTATAAAGCAGCTTGATCAAAACCACCACTATGCAATTTTTTTCTTTCCCAATCACAGAAAAATTAGTAAAGCTGCAGGCAAATGCAATCCTGGGGATATTTCTGAAGAGATTACTATATAGTAGGGTACATGGAGCCATACTATTGTCAGCAGCAAAACCGTAAGATCCTAAAAGCTCCAATGACTTGTGGACTCCCAACAGGTATGCTTTCACCAAGTGCTGGTGTTTTGAAGTCCCTGTTACTTGGGGACTCACAGGTTCTGTGATAACAAACAGCTGATTTGGAATTGTTATGGCACAACCATAACAAACATCTGGATAAGGTCTTGACAACAGACTTTAACTCTTGTTCAGCCCTTACCTGGTCAGGCAGTTGGACTAGATGGTCATTGTAGGTTCCTTCCAACTGAAATATTCCATTCCATTATATTATATTCTATCCCAGCATGGACTGCTTTCTTTCTTTCCAAAGGGGTTTTCTGTGATAAACTGTGTGAATTGCTTGGTGAGTTATCTGGCAACCAAATGCTGGGCACTGTAGGCAAGAGGCATCTGCTTTAGATCGACATGAGGGATGTCACAAATATTAAAGTGCCCTCCACCAGCAACAAACATTTTCCTTACTTTTTTTCAAACACATTTCAGCTCTTCCACTATCTAGTTGTTTACAATGAAGACTCATTTGGAGTCCTCACTATTAATCTGCTGTGAATCAGCTCACGCAGAACTGCCAAGGGCTGTCCAAGGGTCAGATGTACAGGTGCTGTTTCATCCCTCTTCAGTCATGTTGTCCACAGCCATCAAGAGCTTCCATGTTCTGCCTTAAAGCACCTTCGTGTTATTGCAACTGGTGCTGGGAAAAAAACTCAAACCAGCTGAGCCATGGGTTTCAAGGTGCAATGTAATCAAGAGTAAGCCACTCAGCTTTACTGAGCTTCAGTCTTTCAGCTTAGCTGAAAATCTGTATAGAAGGCAACACTGCACTGATGACTTGATGCTGCACCTGAGAACTCCTTTTGTTAGAGCACCTAATGCAGTGTACCTTAAGTGGGCTCATGGATGGATTGCAAAGGAGTTTAAACACCCTTTGTGCATTTCTATAACTTTACAAAAAAGATGTAGATAAGGAGTCTGCAGTATCTAACTAAATAATGTCATTGCAGGCATCAAGAATAACTTCTCATTGTTATAGAAATATCATGACTCATAACTAGAGTTGCTTTTCAATTATTTGCTTAAGGGCTAAAGAGTACAAAAGATATATTCATGACACACTTCAAATTCTTGTTGCTTTTTTCATTTTATTTTTGGTTGTACACACCAACCTCAGAAAAACTATGTTAATCTCTTTCACTGGAACTGATCTGCCCTCAGTCTTTGTATGTGGCTGACACTGCTAGTAACCTCCATTTCAAAAAAATAAACACATTACCAGCACACACAGAAGGAGGCATCTGAAATCTCATCTTTGTCTTTCTATTTGGTCTTCCAGTCAGATTATTTTACTCACATAGAGACTCACCCCTTTTAATGACCTTACAGGAGCTGCTAAAATGCTCTGTCATGCGCTCCTTATGTAAGTAAGGCTCTATTTAATAACTTGGTTCTACCCTGCGTGCAAGTGGAGAAATTCAGCATGAAAAATGATGAGAGAAGACAAAACATATCATGTAGTTCTGGTAGCAAAACATGGTTTTGCTACCTGGGTTCACCGTACCAGCAAAGTCCACCCTTACTCTAATTTGCTGTCTCTTTGGCATAGGAAAAATAATTCAAACTGAAAAGTAAATAATAAATCCAGTACCTCCTTTCTATTTCCTTTATGGGGACTTTGTTTGTTCTTTATGACAGGAAAGGCTTTTTATAGACCAAATTTATACTTCTGAATTCAAGTTCAGAAGGATGAAAGAAAAGAATGTAAAAAGAAAGATTATGCGAGAAAACATTATATTATTTCTTGAAGCCTCAAATATTATATAAGCTTATATTTTTAATAGAATGAGGAAATAAAATCAGATGAGACAGGGTGCTCCATGTATAACTTATCATCAGGATTGCAACAGTGAAGGTTTGAGTGAGCAGGTAATAGAGGTTAACAGCCCAAGAGGAAAAGCTTTGGGTCTGCTGGAGATAACAGCTAGACATCAGGTGACAATGTACTGTTGCTAAATGGTGAATATTCTACCCAAGTGTCTAAACAGGAGCATTGTCTGCAAGAGGTGTGAAATACTCCTCTCCTCAGGACTGGAAAGGCCATAGAGATATATGGGATATATGGGATCCCTGGGAACTGCACATCTAGAAGGATACTCCTCACAAGGACCTGGTGTAGGCAGTGCAGAGGAGACTGAGGCATGGCCAGGATTTCAGAAAATATGAAATGGTCTCATTCAGTCAAGAGCTGGAAAGGTTGTGGCGACATGTGATGGACACTGGAGCTGTCTCAAAGGGTACAGCACAAAGAAGAAGGGGTCCCTGACGCAGGGCAAGTTTGGAGCACACCCTCTCCCTGGAGTTGAAAGAGACAAAGAAAAAGCCCCTGTGGCCTGCAGCCTGCTTTTCCTAGGGGAATTTCTTTGCTGGGCATTTATAACCTGGAATGTGACTGAAAGCAGCATGAGAGGGCCCGCTGTGCTGTGGCCTGGCAATGGCTGTCCCCAGGACCGACAGAAGAGCTTGGTCTTCTAAGGTGCATCTGTCATGCCTGTGCCCACTTCATCCTCCTGGACAATCCACCACAGATAAACTCTTTTCTTGATTCAAACCCTCCAAATCTTGAGAGCAGCTTAAAAATCCCAAGAACCTTGAAAGAATGCATTTTGGTTGCTTACTTTTTGGTTTTCAAGTGTTACAGACAATGTCTGTACTGTTAGCTCAGGGCATGAAGCCTGCTGCAGTCATGTTCCTGCTTGCCTTAGATAGCAAGTTTTCTACTTTTATCCATCATCACAAGGCAGTTCACTGCTCTATTTTTTTTCAAAGGTAATGAGGGTTCATCTGTCTCATGAGGACCTAAAATCTCAAGTTTCGCAACTTGAATATTCTTTATCCTAAGTCTCCCGGTAGTGTATCCTGCACATTTCATTTAAATTCTCCCACTGTCTTCAATCTGAATGGTAAAAATCCTCAACTCAGCAAATAGGACACTCATGAGTTCAAGTTCATTCTTATTGAGTAAAAGTCCTGCACTACACCACACTACATCCTGTGTTTGAGAATTTTGTTGGACATGAAGAAATTTTGAAACTGACACTTTCAGAAACAGCCTCCAGCTACAGAGAAACAAATTGCTTGGTGTGTTGACTGTATTTTTGTCTCCCTCATTTAAACTTCAGTTTATTTCTTTGTCTGCCCTTAGGTTTGAACCTTTCAGAGTAGAGATCATGTTCTCTTGAAAGTGCCTTGCACAGAGCTACTAAAGGTGCACAGCAGTGCAAATGCAACAGCAGAAATAGCTTTAACTAAAGGCAATGAAAGCACTTTTCATCCTGCTTTAAAATTGTCTTAGAAATAGAAAAGAATGAGACATTGACCAAATAATGTGAAAGGGCAAGCCATTAATCATATCTTTAAAATTATTGTGGTACTTTATCAAAAACTGGTCTTGAATAAGAAAATTAGAGTATGTACAATTAGAAAGTAATGTAAATCCCCTAAGTAAAGACCCAGGTTGAAAGAAAAAGGTATGATATGAGTCAGAAGGATTTGATTTATGCAAATAATCAGGACCAGATTATAGCATCCTAAATTGTAAATGGAAGTACTTAATGAATTTATTGAATCCCTAAATTATTTCTGAGCTATTCTGGTGAGTCAGGAAGGTAATGAGCGCTGGGCAAAAATGTGGGAGTTGTCTATGTTCATCTATATTTCTGAGATTGAGGCTGTTGTGCTACTGGTAGTCAGACAGTGGATGTGCCTGTTTCTTTGAAGTCTATTTTCTTTCATTTTTCTCATAGACAAGGATGAAGTCAGTGGGTGACACTGGGGCAAGGAATTTTAAAAAGAAAAGCTGGAGCTCTTAAACTTTTGAGGAGCTGTGAGGAAGTTAGTTATAGCTGTACTCCTGCAGGACTCCTGAGAGACTGGAACATATGAAATGAGGGGTTGCTGACACAGGTGGGCCCCTAAGAGATATGAAGGAGCCCTCCTGAGCTCCTCCAAACCAGCATCTTAAATCCCATGCCAATGCCAACAGAGCTTGCTTGTACTGGTTTTGGTAAGACACTGAAAGTTTCCCCAGAGAAGCAGTGGATGCCCTGCTCCTGGAAGTGTTCAACAGCAGATTGATTTGGGCTATGAGCAACCTGGTCTAGTGGAAGGTCCCTGCTCAGGCAGGGGGCCTGAAGCTAGAGGATGTTTAAGATCCCTTCCAAAGCAAGCCATTCTATGATTTAATGACTATTATTTCCGAGGAAGTACTTTGCACCTCTGGTTCCTATGTGCCATCTGCCACCAGCAGAACAATTGTGAGGTAAAGGGAACGCATGTAACAGGATACAATCTGCTGTGCCTATACTTTTTCCAGTAGGTTTTAAGGACAGAAACTCTTGGGGACTGCTAATTGTCTTGGTAAAACTCTTCTAAAGGCAGGATAATAAAACAGAGGACGAAACTCTTCTATCTTCCCCATCACACCCATCAGAGCAGTAAGTGACCCTTTATTTGGAAGAACATGTTCTTTCATAGCCAGTCTGTGTTCAGAGGCTGGCTCTATAGTGATATGTTTGTGATTCATTGTCTAAGTGATAGTGACTAACGTCATTTTGCATGTCATCAGGGGATTAAACACAGTCCACTTAATGCATACAAGAAACTCCACTATAAAATTGTATTTGTGATTGTTGCTGAGGACAAATGTTGGCTCCTAGCATCAGACAAATATGTGGGCTTCCTTGAGGCCTGCCTATTTCCTTGAAATACCCAATTAATTAGCATTTTGCCTACAATAAGCAATTCACAAAAGCAAGCCTTAAGCAGGCACTGCTGTCTATGTTAAATAAATTACTGTTTGTCCTGTGTACCTCACCATGTTATGAAAGTAAATCTGCATGCCCTTCTTTTCAGAATTGTAGTCTCAAAACTCTATTAGTGTGAAGGTACCTAAAATCAACGAGAAAAGTAGTTAGAAATGCAGGTGCCAAACGCAGCAAAACACACAGCAGTGTCTGAGTGCCATGTTCATTCTGGTATTGATTTGTGTCAAAGAACTGGAGCCTTGTGGGGATTTGTTTTTCTTTGGGATTACACAAGTTTTTTTATTTCCGAAATAGGAGTGTGTGGTAGAGGGAGATGTTCTCTCACCCAGCTCCTGCCATCCTCCTTTGAACATGAGGAAGAGTCCCAGGGAGCTTCTGAAAGTTTTTTGAGACTAGAGGACACCATCCTGCTTTTGAACTAACCTTTTGAACCAGCACTGAATTACAGAGGTTGTACAAACAGTTATTTGGATACAGAAAACAATGTGATTCACAAAGCAAGTATCCTCTGGACCAGATTTCTTGGGAAAATGTAGAAAAAGCTTCATCTAGTCTGTTTCCAGCTACTATGTCCTAAGAAGGGGAGAGGCTTTTTCTAAGTGTGCATTGGGAGACATGTAGGAGTTGGACATCTTAGCCCACAAGATAATGGCCTGGATAAACAGACTGTTATATGGGAAATCAGACTAGATCAGACTGTTCTTCTCTTCATCAATATTTTTATTCATTATTTCAAATGAATGAATGAATGATTGTGCATGATTTTTATATTCATTTACTTGTTGTGAATAATTTAATTAAGACATTAAAACTCTCTTTTTTTTTGATGAAACCGAACTCAATATATAAATTGGTATTTGCATTTAAGAATCCTCATGCAGTCTAATTTTGCTTGATACTTGTAAATGCCCTTTTTGTTTCCCTTCACTCACTTGGACAGAACTAACCAGGTTGTTTACGTCTCTCTTTACCCTGGCATACTTACAACCGATGCTGCAAATTCTAGTTCAAGCTCATGGTTAAAGATAACCTCTGGGTAGGTATATGCACTGCACATTAACGAATTTCTGTCCTTTAGCAGGGCTAGTGTAGGGCCAAGCTCGAGTGTGGCTCCTCATTTTAAAACCCCTGTTTTACATTCTCATTCTGCTCTTCTCTATCACTCTGAGTGTTAGTTGCAAGGAGGCTTTTGTTGGAGTCTGGGCAGCTGCCTCCTGGCAGGAGGAGTTTTGAGCAGCTGACCTGCCTGTGCTTGGTTAAAAAACTCCTCCATTTTCATATGGGTGGAACCACATGGAAAACAACTTTGGCTCCAAAAGCATCTTCAGGGAGTTCAGAATTGTTCTTCACCCTGATCAGAAAATAGAGCAACACAACAACAGAAAAGCTTTCTCAGATGTGAATACTGTACTACTCTGTGCCCAGACACAGCCATCGTATTGTTTTTGCTCAAATAAAATGCACTCACAGTGCACAGTGCACTTACTGAATGCAGCTGATGTGACTCTGGAGAGGAGGGCCTTCCACTGGGTCCTGACCATCTGCACTGTGAGCCCTTTGCCCTAGGATCCCCTCTGCCAGTTGCCCCTGGGACTGTGACATAGCAGCAGGTCTGCTTAGGAAGTATTTTGGAAACAGGATTTATAATTTCATTTTTTTCTGAGTGTTTCAGCAGCACAAATTTCTTTGTTGAAAATGGGGGTGCTGACTGCTACAGTGCTCACTATTCTTCCAAAAGTCCTAAGGTCCACACTGCTTTTCCTCTCTGAACCTCCTCCTATGATGGCCTGTGGCAAATAGGAGGAGATACCTCCTGTGAGGTACCTCAGAAAGCAGTGTAATGATTTTCCTAACATTAGACCAATGTGAAGATATCAGTAGGCATCTCAAAATGGTATCAATGAGCCCAGAACAGATAATAGAGTGTCACTGTAGTGCAATAAAAACACCCCACCTTGTCCTCTGTCACTCGGTATATTGTGTGCATGCTTGGTTTCCTTGGAGCCCAGAAATCTGATGTTAAAAAAACCGTCACATAGGCATGTGTATGCTTCTGTTTCAAACCGCTTATTCACATCAGAAAGAAAATGTGCTTTGGAAAGATTTATTCCCATTGAAAGAAAAGATTTTTATTGGGGGCAGGGGGGAGGGAATTGTGTTCGGCAGTCTGCAACATTTGATTGCTGTAATGGTAGTGACGGCAGTAATCTACTTTTTGCCTTGCTGATAAATGGAAGTATCCAGCAAAGATAAAAGGTTACCAGCTGGGATAACTATCCTCTAATTAGTACTGCAGATTTTGGGGGGAATTTAGAAATAAAGTAATGCAGCCTCCTAAATTTGTTATAAATAAGACTAAATAGGAACAAGAGAAGTACTCAATATATGAACTGCAGCACCTAATCTGAGAGGACTGCTGAGCCATTTGGAGCAAAACGCCACTTCTTTGCAAAGGGAAGAGAAGCAGCTTGTTCTGAGAACCGCTGTTTCCAAAATCAATTCAGTCTTGAGCTTCTTACTCAGATAAGGTGCTCCTGAACTAGTTGGTCAGGGTATGTGGCTGGTATAGTCAGAGAGGGCAGAAGTACTAAAGCTAATTTACACTTAGATAACTCAAGAACTGGTAAAAGATTAGGTATAGGAGGACAGAAAACCAACAGTTTTGCCTGATTCTCCCAAATAATTTTGTCAAGAAAACTTTTTAATTTAGAAACCACTGATTTTGAAGTATGAGGAAGAAGGAGAATTCTGGTAGGGGAGCACCACTACTCTGGAGACATGATTGGAAAAAAAATAAAGCAGCTAAACTTATCTGTGGACTGAAATGACGGTAGCTCGGTAGCAGTGCTTCAGCAGACAGATGCCTCTGCCTTGGGGGAGTAAAGTCCAAGAATGGATCAGCAACAGCTTAATGTTCTGATTTCAATGCCTGTGAGAACCCACCCCAGCTATTGGTGCTAATAAATCCCACCAACACCTCAGCCCCTTGAGCTGTTGCCATTGTTCTGTCAGTGAATGCCTACGTCTTTCCCAGTGCAATCAACTGGCGACAAAAACTGAAAGCCCAAGGGTAACTGCTTCCCGAGAGGAGACATAGGATAGAGGGGACAGTTTTTGCACTACCATCAAGTAACTTGTCTGAGCAGACATGCTTAAACATCTGGGAAACCTGACAGATGTATTCCTGAACTCATCTAGACTAGCAGAGATGCAGTGTAGACAAGGAGGACCTGCGATCTGGGAGAGTGTGCACTCATCTGTTTCTTCGTCTCTTCCTTTGCCCCTACGTTTTTCTGAGTTGATGTGCTTGCAGACGAGTACAATGGGTACTTTGGCCAATACAATGGGTATTTTGGCCCATTTGTTGTCAGCAAAAACATCTGGAAGACTAGCTAAAAATCACTGCTGGGCAGTGTTTGGAGAACAGCTGCAGCCCAAAGAGCTTGTGACTGCTCTCCTATTGCATCGACTCAAAGCCAGTGAAGGCCGTGCAGAAGCTGCTCAGGATGACTCAAGGGGAGGCCACGAGGAAGCTGCAGCCCTGGGCTGGTTGCCTCCTTGCATGCTGGTAAGGCCATGGTGGACAAGACCTGCAGCTGCAGGAAATTTATCATTCTTCATGCATATTTGGGGAGCAAGGATAAGTCTGGATTGCACTGCAAAAAACCCTTGAGGCTGCTTATCATCAGACCATGCCACTGAGTGCTAATCAGAGCATCTTCTTTTAAATGTCTTAGTCTGCTATTTTTAGGCTATAAGTAGGGTGAAAAAAATTTACTTTTGGTCAGACAGGAAAAATACCTCAGAAAAAACAAAGTAGTACAGAGGGGCATTCTTGGCCCCAGGTTTAGGCTGGCAATTCTTGAAGGTTTTTCCACTGTGAGCCCCTAAGCATGTGGGGACATGAGTTTTTAAATAGGCCTTGGAGAACAGAGAGATCTTGGAACATGTTCTATTCATGGGTGCTTTGCTACAGTCTTAAAAGCTATTTACTAAGCAAAATACCACCCAGACTTTAAGGTGCCTGCCCATCATATCTTTGGATACTCCAGGTGGCCTCACAACTCCAACAACTCCATCTCCCTTGTCCAATTTCTCACCTCCTCTATTCAGGAAGTGATAAATACTGGTGCAGATGTGACATAAGCACACAGAATTATCCAACCAGCTTCTTATGGAGCCAATGTCCACCTCACCCTTGTGAAATGCTCCTTAAATAAAAACAAATGTAATTCTCAGAAATCCCAGGATATCCAAATGCACCAAGGGCCAGGGAGATGCCAAGGTAGACAAAATGTGATGGCAAACTCTCTTTAGCAATCTCTGTGCAGAGGGCTAGACCAGCTGAGCTCCTTAGGAGACCCAGTTTGGGTTTCTTTTTTGCGAGTGGTGTTACAGACAGTTGAGAACATTTAAAAACTCTTAGAGTGATTCTCTTTTATAGGTGACTGACACCTCTAAAACAGTCCAGGAATTTACTGGCATTTAGACCACACAGCATGAACAACAGGCTGACGTGGTTTCTGCCCACTGTGCTATTTACTGAGGAGACACTGGCTTTTTGTACCCTTGTGGAACAGTCAGCATGAATACAACCCCTATGGAGAACACATTACTGTCCCAGGATGAATGGCTGGGTTCAAATTGTCTTTGTCTGAAACTGGCCTTGATATCCAGGAAATTAGGGTCCTTGGCTACTCCCGTGGCAGAAACAGTCAAGCCCACATTGTGCTGGTAAGCAGTATCAGTTGCTGTGTCAGAACATGCTAACGCAGCATTTTTGCCAGATGGCCACATTGCTCAGGAGGGCTGAGCTCAGCCCCTGTGCCTCAGTCCCTCCAAGGGCTGTCCCCACTGCTGGGCCTGCAACAGGGCTTTATGCATTTATGGGAAGGAAATAATAAAAAAGAAGAAAAGAGTGTCACAAGCAGCTGCTCCTGCAGGTCCGAGACCTTCACACAACTGCCTGACAGAAGGCTCCGGTGATGTGGGGGCTGACTTCTTCCCACATGCAACAAGTGATGGCATGAGAAGAAATGGCTTCAAGTTGTGCCAAGGGAGGTTTGGATTGGCTATTAGGAAAAATTCCTTCATGGAAAGGGTGGTTAAGAAGCGGGATAGGCTGCTCAGGGAAGTAAGTGGTTGAGCCCTGTCCCCAAAGGTATTTAAATGACATCCAGAAGTGTCACTTAGGGACTCGGTTTATTGGTGGACTTGGCAGTGCTGGGTTTATGGTTTATGGTCTTAAAGATTTTTTTCAACCTAAAAAATTCTCAGATTCTATGCACATTTTCCTGGAGTGAGAGGAACAGTTCTCACATTAGGTTCACAGTGCAAATCTTTAATGGATCTTGCTGATGCTGAGGAGACACTTGCTGCTTCATCATTTTGAACACCCCAGGCAGCATTTTAATTTTTCAATTTTGACACCAGACAAGTAAAAAAAACCCAACACGGTATCTGTGACCCAAACCAGGATGGCCTGGCTGTCACTGTGATTAAATGCAGTGGAGGATCTGATCCTATTTTTGGAAAAGACTTTTCAGTCTAAAATATGAGATAGCCAAGACTTTGCTTTTGATACATTTTAAATAAGAAATCAATCATAATAAATAGTTTTTGTGACTTCCTACTTCAAAATAACATTTGTAAAGAGAGGAAGTCTATCCACCAATGCACATTTCATAATTGGACCCACGGAAATACAGTCAACTTGACAGAAAAATCCCTACTATAGGTGTCTCTGGCAACCAGGACCTTCAGGGACTAAACCTAGCCAGGTAAAAGCTCTCTGCTGCCAAGATCTTTTGTACAGCAAGTCTTGAAAATTTAGCCTAATATTAAAAGGCAATACTCCATCCAGAGTGTTGTTAATGTCTTATCTGTAGAGGCAATCCCACGCTAGGGGAAAAAATCCCGATCATATTTGTGGATTCATGAGATTTCTGCAGTTTGTCAGGAAACTCCTGGTACTGTGTTTTCCCCTGGGCAGTGCAGCACTGCTGGGAGGGTGGACAGTAGAATCTCTGCCAAAAGGCACAGGCAAATCAACCCCCTCTGTTGCAGTTCCACAGTCCCATGCCCAGTTTCTCTTCTGTCTTTGATATGAGTTGGGTTGCTGCCATCATTCTAAATGTTACCCTTATGCTAAGCTATATATGTATGCATAATTTCAACAATAAATGGCTATGTTTATTTATGCAACTTATGGAAACAATAGTTTGACTGACACGTAGGTTATTTTGCAAATTGATGTTTACAAGTTAAGGGCAGTCACTGAGAAAGAGAAGTGCTTATCCTTAAATAAAAGCAAAGTCTGTTTAGATCTGGACTTCTTGCACCATTAGCCATTCTAGAACAGTAAAACTTTATTCTCACCCTTATTACTGCCTTTATTAAATATATTACTAAAATATTCATTGTATCTTAGTTACAGTGTCACCATTAAGGTAGTCCATATAAAAGCATCACCTGCAAAAATTTAAAAAGTCTGTGTAAAAGGATTACCACTATTACCACAGTTTAACTGAAGTGTTAACTTGGTGCCCAAGGTAGAAAATTAAATCTCGCTGGTCAATATTTAGAAAAATAGAATTCTAGCAATTTCAATCTTGGTTTCTTCTCAACTTTTGCTATTAATTGGAACAAAATTGAAAACTGATGCTTTGAACAAGATTTCAAGGAAATACATTTTTCAACCTCCTGTGGTTTGGGGATAGTTTTGACAGTGTTCCAACCAGTTATCCACAATATTTTTAACCTATGCATCTGCTCTCATAAATGTAAACTAAGGATATATTTTCATAATTTACACATCTTCATTTACAAAATCATGTAGTTTGCATTTGTCTCTGTATTGTCAAGTATTGTATATTCTTCTTCATTATACCCTCACATCTTTCCTGTTTTGTCCTCCATCACATACACTAGAGTGTTTCACAAGCTGCCTATTTCATTCTCTTCACGTAATTGGTTTCTCATTCACTGTAAATATGGACTTTCTTGTCCATTAAGAATCAATTCTCACCTGACTGATAAGAGATTAACAAATGTTAAATGTTTGTTTCACCATTGTAAGAGACATCTGTGAACTGATTTTTTACTACAATTGTTTAAATTGATGTAATTATTTTAAATGACTCTTAGGAGATTCTCCTTTCCAGGATTTTCAGTATAAACATTAATGATTGTTTATCGGTCTTAGGCAGAGGTTAAGCAGAGAGCAAGAAGTTTTATTTCTTGCTAAGGTTCCCGGAGAAAGAAGAGGCATAAAGAAGGCTAAACCACAGGATTTTAAAATGGTGTATTATTTGTATGACAGAGGAAGGAGTTGTAAGACTGTGAACAACAGTGCCCACCAAAATCATGTGTCCTTGAGCACATGGGCATGTGCACAGGTGGATGTTTCCATGCACATGGGCGCTGATGCCCAGATATCCCTCACACAGCCTGCTGCAATACAGCTTCTGCATCACAAACAAATGGAAAGCACACTGTGACTGCCAGGCTGGTGCACGTATTTTTGGCATATCAACCTTCTGTGGTTTGCTTCGTTTTGCTGCCGTTTTTGAGGGGGACATGGTGTTGTGGGGCAACTCACACAGACACAACAGTGTACAGTGGCACATTTTACACAGTAAAGCCGACTGGTTCACCCCATTGTTGCACAGAAAGGAAAGATGTTGTGCATTGCTGGAATGCAGCCAGCTCTCAAGTCAAGATTAGCATCCTGGAAACAGCAAACATTGGCAGCTGCGTACTTCTGAACCCAGTAGCTCTGTGCAAAGCTGGCAGTGTGCTCTCAGGCTCTGCTGATACCACTGGACAAGGCAGACTGGGGCTCATCTGCAACAGGACATGAGTGCAAGGTGTGCACCCCCTCCCTGTTCCTGAAGGGGATCATCCACCAGGTCTGTGATAGGGGTGAATGCTGTGATGGAAACATCTGATTCTTTTCATGCAGGAGGGATGCAGACTTGGTTTGTGCCCAGGTATCCCTCTGTTTCCCAAGTGTGGGAGGCCACAGGCTAACCAGACGGTGGAAATGGCAGAAGTGAAAAGCTCTGTTTTGTGAGGTGTTGGATTAACGTCCCCAGTATGACCCTCAGAGGGATGGAGAGCCATAAGAGCTACCTAGTAGGCTGTTGTAAAAGTGAATCCTAAGTTTGAGAAACTGCATAAAGCAATGCTTTTAAGTAGTGGTTTTATTCAGAGCAAGAAAAAATATCTGCAGATAAGTGATCCTTGTCAAATTAAATGAGCCTTAGGAAAAGCCTATGTATTACACTCTCTCCTGTGTAAAATAATCAGCCTGTCTTATCAAATGCACTTAACTGTTTGGTTGTGTCAGCCCAAACTGGAGGCAGGGTTTCTGAGAATTTTGTGTTCAGACTTACTGATTCTGTTGGCGGAACACTGTTTGTACAAGTGCAGGTTTGTCGACACCACCGAGCTGTGTGGTGCGGTTGATGCACTGGAGGTAAGGAATGCTGTCCCAAGGGACCTTCACAGGCGTGGGAGGTGGGTCTGTGGGAACTTCAGGAAGTTCCACAAGGCCAAGTGCAAGGTCCTGCACCTGGGTTGGGGCAATCCCAAGCTCAAACACAGGCTGGGGAATCCAGACCAAGAGCAGCCCTGAAGAGAGAGAGTTGGGACTCGTGGTTGATGAGAAGTTCAATGTCTTGGCATTATGAGCTTGCAGCCCAGAAAGCCAAAGGTACCCTGAGCTGCATGAAAAGCAGTGTGTGACCAGCAGGTTGAAGGATGTGATTGTGCCCCTCTTCTTCTCTCTCATGAGACTCCACCTGCAGTGCTGCATCCAGCACTGGGGTCCCCAACAAAAGAAGGACAGGGACCTGTTGTGACGAGTGAAGAGGAGGATCACAAAGACTATCAGGGGTCTGGAGCACCTCTCCTGTGCAGACAGGCTGATGGAGCTGAGGTTATTCAGCCTGGACAAGAGAAGGCTGTGTTAAGAATTTAAAGCAGCCTTTCAATAACCTAAGGGGGCCTGAAAGAAGGCTGGAGAGGGACCTTTTTCGAAGGCATGTGGCGGCAGAACAAGAGGGACTGGCCTTCAACTGAATGAGAGTGTGCTTAAATCAGATATTAAGAAGAAATTCTTTGCTGGGAGTGTAGTGAGGCACTGGAACTGATGGTCCAGAGAAATTGTGGATGCCCCAAACCTGGAAGTGTTCAAGGCCAGGCTGAATGGGGTTTTGGGCAACCTGGTCTAGTGAATGGTGTTCCTGTCCATGCCAGGAGGGTGGAACTAGGTGATATTTAAGGTGCCTTCCAAACCAAGCCATGCACTGATTTTAGGATTCTCCAAACTTAAATAAAGGTTATATAATTCATGGAGCTGGTGAATGATCAGGCAGGACATCAATGGCATATAAACAAAAAGAAAAACTCTCCTACATCCTGGATAAAGATTACTATCTTTTAAGATTAGAATCCTTGATATGACAAAAAGGAGACAAAAAAACCCCAGTAACAGCTGTGAGGAAAAAAATAACGGACACAAAGTGCTAAGAAAACCACCTTGATTTAGATTGCTTTGAAAGTAGTCCACTTGTCTTTTAATCAGCAAAGGTCAGATCTGAAGTCAGGGCTGGATGTACAGGGATGTAAGGATGAGCAGGGCCCTTTTCTGACCCCCAGGAATTTCTTCTCCACAGGAACATAAGGACAAGCAGGGAAAACATGTGAGACTGAGGGCCATAAGAAGCTCCCATCAAAACCTTTGGGACTGACCCAGCCTGGGCCAGCAAAAATCAGGGAGAAGGAGGAGGAGCTGCTTGTTAAAAACCAGAACGACTCGTCTGAAAGTCTACACAGGAGAAGATTCACATGAGGTTTCTCAGAACCAGGGAACACATTATCTTTCACTCAAAAACTCTGAATGCAATGAAAATTATCCTGTTTTCTTGACTCATCTGCACTTTCCTCTACAGTAGAGCAAAGCTTTCAGTGAGAAAAAGCAAAACTCAATGTATAAAATGACATCCATTTTAAAGCATTATTGCCTTTAGAAAAGGCTTTCACCTATTAAGCTTTATGCCTTACAAAGCCTAACATTTGTACTGAAAGAGTCATTGAATCCATAAAAATGGATCACATGATAACGCTTATTATAAATCTCAGGTCAAAAAACTGAAGAAAATAAGTAGACAGGCAGCATCTTTCTAGAGTATTTTTGAACATAATTTAGATACTGTAAGTAGTCTATTTTCAAAAATGCATTTTATTGTAAAACCCACTAGTATATAATGCTATTACTCAAATAGCAGAACAAAAGTTATAAATATTCATCATCATGGCAAAAAGACAAAATTTACAACCAGTTTTAGCCTATGTGAAATTTAAACAGTTCCACTAATTTATAGAATTAGGCTCTTACGTTTTCAAAATGGATTTCAGAAACACCACAAGAGAACTTGTGCATTCATCCATGTAGGAAAGAGAAAGGAAAATCATCTTTATGTATGTGACAGCACTGTTTTCTGGATGGCTGGTGCCTGTTGTGCTTAGAAATTGTTGCCTATGCCAATTCAGAGCTACTCTGGAGCCCTGCATGCATGCATAGTTCCATTAATATGTCTAGATTGCTCTAAATTTTGGTTACAGTCCACTGATAGTACTAAATTGCTCTTTTGCAAAATAGCAAGATATTCTCTGAACGGGCAGCAGCATAGACAACTCTGACTCAGAGTCTCATTGGAAAATACAGAGTCATTTATGCCTAATTCTTTGCTTCAAATCTGATTGAAGTTGATAGCAAAACCCATTGACCCTGATTACAATGGAAGCACAGATGGAGAGGTTTCAGCCTGTGTCTCCAGCCTGGTCAGCATGAAGGGGATGAGGTGACTAGCAGCTAGTTATCATCACAGGAGCCACGGCATCCATCTCTGCCTCCCTAAGTGCTCTGTGTTTGCCACCAGCTAGCATGTGGACAGGTGGCTTTGCAAAGCTTTGGATGGGTTCTTCCTCCCCACAAAATATTGTCCAAATCCCACAGGCACTTAAAAGAAGACACAGACAAAAGGGAATTGTCGCTGATTCACGTGGTAGGAAAATCCTCATAACGTAAATTTGAAAACTAGATACTCTGCTATCAAAGACTATAATTTAAAACATTATTAAATTCATTGATGTGTCTTTTTCAGTAGAAAATTGCAGTCTGGTTTATATCAGATTAGAAATTTAATACATCTGCTGTTAAGTATCTAGAAAGCATTGCGTAACTTTCATCCATGAAGAGCAGAGCCGGAGTACAAGCACTAGAAGATGAAGGGAAACCTGCAAAAGGGGTGTTGCATGGCAACTGAAAGCTTGGCTCTGCCAGTCAGTGGCTGTTCTTTGTACTTTAAACTCTATGGTAGGGAAATTAGTCATTAAAGTGAATCTCAGATGGATGACTCTTAATTTCTGAAATACAGCTGAAGCTCTGCTGTACACAAAAGCTTGCTTATGAAAACATCTCGTTTTGAACACAAGTGTGCTTTGTGAAGAGCTAGAGATGGAAAAAAAAAAGGGAAAAAAAGAAGAAGCCTGGTGCACCTTAATCAGAGACAGCCCACTGCTTTTTTTCCCTAACCTCAAATGATTGAACATGCATCCTAGTTTAGACCTCACGCAATATTCAATCTGTCCTTAATTTTAGGGAAACAATACTTTTTCTGTCTGGAAAACAACAACGCCAAATAAAACTACATGGCCCTGAAATGATATTTCTTTTTTTTTTTCCCACTTGTTTCAGTAATCAGTAAATCCCATAGAAGACAAAGGATTAGTTACATATGTATTTGCTCAGTTTTTCCACAAAAGTTGCACAGACTGAGCAAGAGTTGCTTGTAAACATCTTGTCCAGTGGGTGATCAGTTTCTTACAAAAGGCTAAGAGAAGTAAGAGACAAAGGTCTTTAAAATGACTGGCTACTTACCTCTTTTTCTACTAACAACCAAAACCTGGAAGCCACATTTATTTTCTATGTACTGCTGTGGCTGAGGGCCATGGATGCAGGAGGGCTGGGACCTGCTAGGCTGGGAAGCTCCTCCTGTGCCAGGTCTGTGGGTGGATGTGCTTCTCCTGCACAGGGGCAATTTTGGCAAATGCCGACTGGAAGAAGTCATGTGGAGGTGGCTGGACCTTAGTTCCTTTTCTAGGATCTGAAAATGTTCCTCATATAACAGTGAATACTACTAAAAGGAAAACTGAGGCTAAGTCATTACTGTGCAAAAGACAAGATCAGTTGTGGTGTATCTCAGGCTTTGATCATGGGTTTCCTGGTGTTTGCTGATTGATTTCTATGCCGAACTTCCTTAGTCTTGCAATTTGTGAAAATTATACTACAGTTGTTATTTTTGGACACAACACATATCCAGAGGCAAATCTGTGTGTACCTGGAGAGCAGAGGAATTGGTGGTGAACAGCAAATGTCAGAGACACTTCACAAATGCTGTTGCAGATATGCGGTCTTCTATATTTTATTTCCAAAAGATGTATTTTACTGAATTTCCAAAATTGAAGTTGCTAAAGGTGAAGCAGCATGCTCAGAGAGAGGCTGGGGGAGATGGTGTGCAGTGTTTTACTGAGTGTAGGCAGGGACGTGTTAGCAGAGAACTCAGAAGAGTCTGGAAGGTTAAGATGTGAATATAGTGAAACAGATGAAGAAAGATATGTAAAAGACTTAAATTTGATTTGCTGATTAAGCCATTTGTAAGTTGAAATGTTTATAAATGCTCACACTGTATTATCTTAAAATTCAAAAGTGTCAGACCTGTGGCTGCCTTTTCAGTTTATTTCCTAACACGTCCTAAAATTTCACTTTTCTCAGAGATTTTTCTCTCAGAAATCTCCCATTTGAAAAGTTTACATGTGCTGTGGAAAGAGACATGCATGGCTCCCTATCAGGGTTTCACTGGCATTCTTGCCCTTAGAAAGCCATGCATGTTTGCAAAATGCTTGAAGGCAAGTGCTTGCAAAGAGGGTGAGTTGTAAGAGTGCTTCACTTCAGAAAGCTGAGGAATTAAGGCCATCTCTGCTGGGGCTACTGTGGGTGGGTCTGTGGAACCTGAGCACTGAAATCACTGAGATAACTTTGAAACACCTTCCTTAGGATGCGTAGATATGAGTGTAGGACACCAGCTTGGTTTGGATCTTGGCTACCTTTTTCAAATAAAATTATCTGCATTCATTAGGTGCATTGAAATCAGTGTAAGCAGGTTTTGTTTCCTGGCACTTCACAGTGAAACTGTATTCTTGATGAGTTTTTGCTACTAAAAGTTGTTCCAAAATAAAACAGTCTGTTTTATAAAAAAAATCACATGTTTAATTCCAAATGCAGTTTCATTAAACTCAGAGGCCATGTTCTCCAGGTAAAGGGATGCATATTTTACAAAATGTGCTATTGCCTACAGATATTTTCTCATATTAAGACAAAAAATGTAATTATCAATAGTGCTGGTTTGAATTATTTTAGATTAAATTTTTAATTAAAAAAAAGTCTCTATTACAAATTTGAAACAGAATAAGTTTGATTTTAATCACAAATCTGATTTTAAATAAATGGTTCCAGCTGGTCATTTGTTAAACCCTGAGTGGAAATTTTTCATGTGATTTTGATTTTGGGCAGCTTCTTATGGATTTAAAAGGCATGTATCACCCCGAGCAGAATTTCCTACAGATTTGTGTCCCGTCCTGTTTAAGCTATCCCTCTGCAATGTTCCAGCTGTCCCTTATGTCTCCCACAGTGCTTCTGCTTGGTCAGCACAAGCAAACACTGTCACCAGCCAGGAGCGGTGCTCTGGTGGCTTGGGTTTCCAGCTGCTGCCAGGTGATAAATAAGGTGTGAATTTGGTCTGCTTTTCTGCCAGCGGGAGCACCAGGTTAGGTTCCTTTGTTGCCTGGCTGTGAGCATTCTCAGAACCTGTAGGAACTTGGCTGTCCTCAGCTGCTGCACATTCAATTGAAAAGCCAAATTGGTTCAAGAAGTGTTAGGGAAAATTGGCAGACATGTGATGTGACTGTCTAAAACTCACTTTTTTAGGAAAGGAAGATAACAGAGAGTATTAACTATAGTAGACAAGAGGATGGAAAAGGATCACACTTTATAGCTTGTGCTGTCATTGAATTTACCTAGAAAGAGAAGGAGAAATATAGGCTGATAGGTGAAAAATCAAGTAAAATTGAAGGACTGAAGATCCAGTGGAATGGAGTACGGGCAGCTGAAAGGATTCAGTGTTGGTGATAATAAATTGTAAAGGGAAAAAGAAAAAGTCCTTCACCTCGAGAGGAGTATGCTGCAGAGGCTTGGTCAATCCTTTCCCTGTGGGACTTCCTTTTGTTGAAATTCAAAGACACCTTCCAGGTCTCTCTGAACACAGAGGCAAGTTGTGGATGTGATACAAGCAAAGAAACAGGGCGGTTGTCATCCTCTGGGCAAGGCTGATGGATGGCTTTGATGGATGCCTATGAGCTTCCCAACCATAGCATTTGGTTTACCCTTCACCCTCTCCCCCTCCAAAATAAACAGCCCACTCTTGTTCACTCTTTCCCCACCATCCCTGGGTTTGGTGGTTTTAGTAATTCTGGTCTCTATCAGTAATCTTGGTAAGTCTGTGAATCTTCTCTATTCCCACTGTCCACTGACATTCTTCATTCAAGAGGAGTTCCCAATACATCCCTTCCCCCATGTGTGATATCTGTCAATGGCTTGGGTTGTTCTATTAGTTTAGCCCCAAGCTGGTTGTCCAGCCATTTTTTTTTCCATGCCATTGCTCTCAGCAGCTGGCAGTTTCTCATTTTGTTGTAATACTGTCATATTGCTGGAGCCTGTGGTGTACAGGAGTGGGATCTAAATGCTGCAATCTGCTGCTGGAAGGGGTACTATGGAGAAGATGGAACCCACCTTCTCTGAGAGGTGAACAGCAAAGCATGAACAGGAAACAGTACTGAGCTGCACCAGAGGAAATGCTGTCTGGAGAAGAGGAAATAATCTTCCAAAAAGGATAGTTGAACATGGAAACAGGCTGCCCAGAGCAGTGGTGGATCCTCTCTCCATGGCGGTAGGTATTATTCAACACTTGAAAGAGACAAGGTCCTAGGGAACCTGATTTAACTTTTAAGTGGCTTTTGCTGCCCTTTTCAGCTGGTCAGCTGTCCGGGTTCGTCAGGAGGTTGAAGTTGCAAATCCTCCCTGGGACCCGCAATAAGCAGATTTGCCTGTCTTCTGTAATTAAGATTTGAAAAGCAGTTTTACCTCAAGCAGTATGATAGCAGTCAGTTGTCATGTAGACAAGTGTGCTGTCTTAAAGAGGCATCCATGTAAACAAAGACACACTGGCTTTTTACAGACCCTTTACCGTGACTTTTCATAGCTCCAGTTCTCTATCAGAACACCAAAAACTGATCGCTGTCGATGTTCAAGGCAGTTTTTCTTCAGGCACATGTAGAATAAATATAAAATCTCCCAGTGTCCAAAGCATCAAACAGAACCCATCGTCTGAACCCCGAGGGGCCCTACAACTTGTCACAAATGCCAAGAAGATCAGGCAGGTGAAGGCTTGGGATTCAGCTGAGCAGTGAACTGGGTGAGAAACAGGCTTAGCAGAGAATGAGAGAGTTGATTAGGGAATTAATCACTTAGGGAGAAAGTTGTGCAATTAAACTGATAAAGTTGGCAGCAAAACAAAAAGCAGAAAGAGAGAATGAATGCAACAATCAATCAATAAAGCAGTGAATCAATTGTCTAGTTAATAAGATAGTTAATTATGCAGAACAGAGCAGGAAAGGCAGTGTACTTGGTCAGTTTGGCTCCAACAAATCTACCCAGTATCTTTCAGTCACAGCATCATTTACTTTTGCTTATTTTTGCGAACATAGGCAAGGTTTGACTTCTGAATTAGTATTCTCCTATTTTAAAGATAGCACCTGTTTCTAGGCTGTTATGATTCATTACTTTATATTTTTTCAAGAAGGCAGGAATTAGGTTATGATCTGGGACTACTAGTACTCTACTCTGTAAAAGCAATACTTACCTATCAGCATATTCTCATTTCTATTATTTCAGTATTTTATATTATTTTTATTATTTAATTTATACTTTATATCACTGTGCTATTTATTGATCTTTCCAATGTCAACACAAATATTCTATGTGCTTTCTGAACTAGAATTTGCAAACCTTTCCTAAATATAGTTTCTATTCTGAAAGTATCCACGTTTAGAACATTTTATGTTGTTGAAAGAGCCCTCTCCATTTTCTCCCCATTGTACAACATAGAAACTTGGATAAAGAACTGGCAATTCAGTGTCCTTGCATCCTAAAGTGGTACAGCACAGTGTAATGCAGGAGGCAAAGAACGGCATTAAATAGTCACCTTGTTGAAGATGGAGGTGAAGGATTTTCAGACACTGTCTGAGGTTTGGACCACCCCATCTGGCTAAGATCTTCCTCTAGGATCTGTCAATATTATTTGTCAGGAATTTTGTGGTACTGTTTTGATCAGCTTTTACATGGTGTACCTGCAAGGCTGGGCAGGTCTGGACACAGCCCAGTAACTGTCTCCATGCCTTGGGCGTGAGTGTGACTTGGCCTTCGCTGTTGGAGCTTACTTCAGTAAGCCTTGAAAATGCCTAAACCACATCAGAACTTTGGGGTTTTTTTCTTCTGATGTTCCCGAAGCCTCTTAAGCTTGCCTCTGTGTCTGTCTGCCTACCATTAGAAAAAGCTCATCTACGTGATACCTGTCTCATTCCTGAACCTGAAAGAGATCTGCAATTCAGCTTTCCTCACCAGCCCACAGATGTCCTGGTCCCAGCCCAATTACTTCCTCTGGAATCCGGGTCTGCAGAAGATGCAGTTCAGGGGGCTGGTCTCTGTTCAGATCAGCAGCTGTGGTATAATGCCTATCTGCATCCAACAATACCTCAGTGTAAATTAGAAATAATCCTGTCAGCAAACATCTGTGGAAGGATCATCCAGATTCTGATGTGTTGCAAAACAAGTATTCTATTTGAATTTATGTCTTTTAATACTCAGTCAGAAATAGTAGTTTCTGGAGCTGATTTTTGATATGGTTTTGAAGATACTCCTTGCTAGTAAAGATGGAAGGGTTTAAGATGGGAAGTCTACTCTGTGAAGCACTGCTGTTGGCAACAAGAGAGTGCTGTTCTTGTATATGTGAATTCAGCCTGGGTTACAGGGGTTGGCTGTTTTCACTGACATGGTTGTCAGGGACGTTAGGTGACAAAAGTTTTTGTTCTGAGATGCACATATGAAAAGACCTTTATTTACTGATGTTTCTGGCATCATGTTGGAGGGGTTTACATTTACTGCACTGGTCTGATATTGCCCCACCCAGAAAATTTAAGTCCATTTGGTCTTTGCCTTGCTAATATTGCAGACACAGAATAATCTTATAAAAATGTTCCAGCTGTCTCCTGGTCTGTTTATGGGGTAAATATGGCCATCTCTGACTGAAACTTCAGGCACATGTTAACAGTTAGTAACCTATTCATTATGTCTTGTTGTCCATTCACTGTGGACGGAAATAATTTTAGGTAGCTCATCTTGTAGTTTCACTAGAGATTTCCCTTTGCCTTTTTACATGACCTGGTATCATTTTGATGGAAGCACCTTATATGGGGGCCATAACTTCTGTGAGGTAGTTGGGGCAAAATGTGCTACAGAAACCTGAATAGTGGTCTCTGTTTAATTCCTGTTAATTTCATTGACTCCTGTGCAAGAGGCCTCTTTGCCAAAATGACAAACACTTTGACATTATTGAGTAGGTATTAAGACCTCCATAAAAATTCTGGTGACTGTGCTTGAATCCTTGCAGTATTGTATGTGACAGGTTGGAGCCTGCCTACAGACACACTGTCAGATGCTTACATCTGTGGAACGTGCTGGGTAATCGTTCTGTGCCTCCCTCCGTGAGCTGATCTACCTAAAGGGAAAAGCGTTTTTATTCCTAGCAGGCAGAGCAACCATTTTTCTAGCTCAGGAAGCCTGTGTTTGGGGCTATAAGCTTTAGCTGTCATTAATTCCTCCCAGTCATATTTTGAGGACTGAAAGGCTTGTAAGTCTTGCAAACACAGCCAGTAAGCCTGATTTGTCATGCAGAGGAGAAACACTGTGAAGAAGAGCTTGAAGAAAAACAACAAATATGCTCTGTGGAACAGCCAAAGCATTATAGACTTTATCTGGGCTATGTGCAATAACCTCTTCAGTCACTGTCACTTTTTAGAAGCACATAACAACATGCAGAAATATAAAATAGTGCAGAAGCGCCCTAGGAGCTTAATCAAAACATGGCTTATTACAGTGGAGTGCCAGTCTATAAAGAACTGCTTGGTAATATCAGCTTCCTGTTAATCCCATAACAATCAGATAATGGTGAAATGTTGATTTATTCACTGATTTACTCTTAGCTAGATTGAAATAATGGAGTAAAATGAGCCCATTTAGACTGGTCCTTAAATTGAATGCTCCTAATTGCATTTGAAAGAAAAGACCATAATGCATTTGAGTATCGCAATGACCCTGCTAATCTATGCAATTAGTTAACTATTTTGGAAAGGAGACTACCTTACTTGTAGTTTTGTCTTAAAAATTAGGATATATTTTTCATGTACTCTATGCACGATTTTGTACTGAACTGATTGCCCGTGTAAAATCCTCAATTTTACTCCAATATTAGTCTCTTTCTGTGTAAGTTTGCAGAGGAACAGCTCAATTAATGTATTATATTTCCATTTAATTATTCAACTAGTATTCTGAAATTTGCACATATTCATTCTGGGTCACAGAGTTCAGAATGGGAGGGAATTCCAGATTACACATTCCATTAGATATTATCAAAAGGCCATCTGTCTTTCTTAGTGGGTTTCAATCACTCAAGAGCCTGAGGATATTTAGGGAGGAAAGGAGAAGTAAGAGAGAAAAACTCTTTCCGTAAAAATCTGACTAGGGCACTTACAAATTTTGGATGTTTCTAGAGGGGTAGGAGCTGACTGCAATTTTTTCACGATGCTCCTGTTCCACTTAATGTTTCTCACCCTCATATTTTTGAAGAATCACTTTTCAATATATGTCTCAGCAAAGACTTGGTGGTCTCCTGTTTGCTGAAGCTCCTGGCTATACTCCTGGCTACTGGAATAAAAGAAATGAAGGAGACAGGCTGGTGCTGGGCAATAGAGCACTGCTTCCAGTCAGGGAAGATCCTCTCCTTGCCTTCATTCGAAGATGGCCGTATTGCCCAGCAGGCATCATTTAAAATGAGATGTCTGTCTCTTCTGTGTGTATTTGCATCGTGGTCCATTTTTGCATACAGCTGGACATATCCACGTTGTCACTGAGTGCAGCTGCAAATGAGAGTAATTGAGAGCACGAGACTGTGCATCTCAACAGCCTGGAGCTGCACCCACCAGTTCCACCTGCTGGGTGTCCCTGAAGCTAAAAGACACAAACTGGATGGGACGGGGCTATTTCTGTCTCCCTGCATCTCTGTGTTTAAACATTAAATTTCTAGGGTTTTCAGAGCTGAATTAGGTTATGGTTATTTTTATGCCTGGCTTCAGATTCATGCCCCATTATTGTCCTGATGCAGGCATGAAAGAAGTCCCAGGAACACTCTAGCTTTCCTAAGTACGGTGGAATGCTTGATGCCTGTACAATTAATGAGCTTGTAAAATATGCTGTATGAGCTTTGTTTGTTGATATTTCTGGATTCTTTCCTAAATAATGCAAATGTTTTCAAGTCATGAGACAACTGTTACAATAACAGAATCTGACACTCTGCTTAACACTGATGGAGTATTTTAAGAGAATCTCCTGGGAGATGAGCAGTAAATGGTTTATCAGACTCTTTGCAGGAAATACTTTGGGAAAAACTATGAGAAGGGCAGCAAAGAGGCCTAGAAAGCTAGTGGCACATAACTACTGCTAGTTTGCTTTCCTGAGATCATGGAATTTGTGGGAAAGAAGTGCAAGAGTAAAGGCACTGGATGCATCCCTCCAGCTGTATATTAGGCTTAGAAACTTTCAGGTTCATCAGATTTTGTCAGTAGAGATATCCAGGGACAAATAAAGAGGACAGTTTCTAGGCGTTGCAGTGCCATCAGCGGAAGAGGAGAAACCTCTGCCCCACAGCAGCCACCTGCCTGAGGGGCTGAACTAGATTCAGTTCAGAGTGTTCTGTTCCCATGCAATCAAGCACTGCGAGCACTCTTAGGAGAATATGAATGGTAAGAATGGTTGACTCTCCTCACTTTGAGGATCTTATGACCCAGCTGAGTGTCCTGTGAAGTGTGCTGTTTGTCAGGAGTCCAAGTCCAAGGTGCCCATTGTTAAATCTTGAGTTCTTTGCTGTGAATTAAAATAAAGATGTATTAAGATAATTACAACATGGCTGAGGTCATCTGGTCCAACCCTGCTGCTCAAGCAGGGCCACCTAGAGTTGATTGCCTAGCACATACTTCAACAACTTGTCTCTGAGGAGGTTATCAGAGACAGTTCCAAGAGCCTTACTGAAGTCAAAGAAGAAAACATTCACTGTTCTCCCCTCACCTATAAGATAGTAGTTTCATCATAGATGTTTGTCTAGTTGCCAAGTGTGACCTGCCTTTATGAATTCATGCTAACTACTCTTAATTTCCTCCTTGTCCTTCATGTGCCTAGAAATGATTTCCAGCATGACTTGTTCCATCACCTTACCAGGGACTGAGATGAGGTCCGTTGGCTCGGAGTTTCCTGGGTTCTCATTTTGCCCTTTTTGAAGATAGGAGGGATAACAGCAAAGGGACAGAGAATGCGTACAGAAGATAGATGGTTTCAAGTTCCTGGTATCTGATAAAACTCATCATAATGTATTTACAGACCACTAGCAGTTTGGGAGTTGTTGGTGGCATAGTTAAGATCTTCTGCCAGAAGACTGAGGCCCTAGAAAATCAGGAATGGGAAAATTTTTACTTAATTTCCAAAAGAAAAAGATGAAACCAGACAGCTTAGCCTCAATTCCTAAAATTGACTGGAAGAATTACTATAGCTGTTGTTGGGCACCTGGAAGTTACAATGAAGGCAAAATTGTAGAGAATAATTCATGTGAAGACAATCTAATGTCTTCTGACAGGTTTGGCTGATAGGAGAGAATATGCACCTGTCATTTCTTGACTTTTGTGGAACTATTACACTTGACATCCTCATATGGAAGCTAGAAAACTCAGTTCTTGAAAAAAATATAGCAAAGAAATGTACAAAAATGCATTGCTTTAAGAATAAATACAAATATTTTGCTGACACAATGGGTATTTAGGGCCATTTGAACTACCTCCTCTATGAAAACAACACGACCTCAGAACCTCCTTCCTTTTGGAGACTTTCTTTCCGTGCCCAAATGAACACTTCAGGCTGCATGTATATATATATCTATAAATGTATAGATATATATATACAGGTATGTATGTCCCTGCATATATGTATGCTAAGTCACTTGGATTTTTATTGGAAAAAGAGCGAGAGATAATTAGGCAATATTGCTGATAGGCAAAAAAAAAGTATGTCAGAAGGGAAGGTTTCTATTGGGTAAGTTTATTGGAATGTGCCTCTGAGGGGCATGAATGTGAAAGGAGAGTGGAGTCCCAGCTAAAAACATCATCTGAGGAGCCCTGTGGTTCATGTGAGTTGCTCAAGCCTTCTTCGTCAGTTTGCATTTTCAACTTGCTTTTCTGCCTCAGAATTGAAGTCTGCCCTCCTAATATTCACAGAAAACTGAAATTCAGAACAAGATTTAGAGCCACGTGTCACAGCTTCCCAGCTTGCTAACATCTTCCGCTCTGAATGCTCTCTTCTGCCACCATTGGAAATAATATTTATAGAGAGCTTGCTTGTGTGATGAAACCACAGCCTGTCAGGCACATCAATATCCACTGCAGAGAAAAGCAGATGGGAACTAAATCTTTGGACAATAGTCTAGAGATTTCGTAGGGATGGAGTTAAAAATACCTTATCACACAGCCTAGTAGACCAAAGGGTAAGAATATGGAAGAGATTATGTTATTTCTAACGGAAGGTAAGGACTGAAAATAATGGTGCTACTGCATATTTTCAAAGCCTTCCCTTGCAAAAAGAGCCTCGTGAATAACATACAGCTAGAGAAAGGCTGCTCCAGGAAATTCACACCAGACAGCAGTTGGCAAGGGCATGGGGACTGTCCTGCCTTAGCAGGTTCCAGGTAGTCATAGAATCGTTAAGGTTGGAAAAGACCTTCACGATCATCGTGTCCAACCATCAACCTCACACCACCACCATGTTCACCATTAAATCATGGCTTCAAATCCCATGGCCAGCACACAAACATTTTTTGAACACTTCCAGGGATAATGACTCCACCACTTGCATGGGCAGTCAGGTATGATGATTTCTCTGTGAGGAAATGGGGAATAATATGGAAAAGCTTGTAGAGCATAAGTGAACTGTAGGGTTAGTTCAAGTGTAGGATGGATGATGACAGTCACTCTGCTTTTGATATGGATTTTCCAAATTGCAGCTTTCTGCAGTGAGGGTGTTACTCTTTTTTGTGTTTTTTTTCTGCCTTAAATTTATCACTGTCACTGCCCAGATCTGGGTAATACCTGCACGTTTGACTTCACACAGTAGCCAGCAGTGCTCAGTCCCCTAGCCCTTCCTGAGCTGGTCCCCTTTAGTTCAATAATAAATAACAGTGTTTATTGGAGCAGGATGTGGCTGGCTGCTGGTAATGTCATCCAGTTTGTACAAATCTGCCAGAGAAGCGTGGAAGCTGCTGCTAGGAGCTCTCCTCATGTAAATTCATTGTCTGTGCTTCCACAGCTGCATGCCAGATAGGGAAGTCTTGTTTGAAACAAAAGGAGATGAGTGAGCCTTACATCTGGCAGCAGAGGGAAGAGACAAGAGGCCTCCAAATAATTTATACCCCTTTGTCTAAAGCAAGAGGTATCCTAATTGTTTATTCCTTGTAAAAGTCCCATTGTCCTTCTTGTTCTTGATCTCTTGGGTTTTTTTGTGGATGTGTTTACTTGCTTGTTTTGAGGGGTCTTTTTGCTGTTTGAGTGTTACCAAGGTAAAATTTTCCTCTTGGATTCCCACATGGTGATGTGAGATTCCTGTGAGATTCCACAAAAATGGGGTTTGTCCAGAGGACACAGTGATTCCTGTGTGCAGGGAAGTGTCCTGCTGCAGAGAAGAGACTGGGAGAGTGCACTGCAGAAAGCATGGACTATGCAGCAGGAAGCCTTGAAGTGCAGGTACAGGTTTGAGCTGACAGTTAGGTATGTCAGATGTTGCAGGAGATGTATCGGCTGCTTGTGGGAATCACTCCTCCAGTGCCTCAAGGCCTTTCTCACCTTCACCAGTCTTAAACACAGTCAGTTCACAACTGCTTCTACAGGCTGGAGAACTTTTATGGATGAAGAAAACAGCTCATTGTTTTTTAGGACAAATATCTCTGCAAAGCTTTTTGTGGATTGTTATTGCCTATCTAATGCTAATTAATTATTAATCTGTTTAGAGCTGTAGGTATGTGTGAATGACATATTTAAACACTGTAATTTGGCTTGAGGAGTTTTTCTGTCCAGCTCCTTTTTGGATGCTTATCCCAAGATGAAACATTCAGACTGAGCTGGCCCCTGCAGTGAGGAGATCAGAGAGGGTGAGGATGACTTTCCTGGGATGTGCTGCTGAAACCCTCACCAAGGATGGGAAATGTGGGAACATGTTTACCAGAAGAAGCCTGGGGACAGCTGGAGGAATAAAGAGCAGACAGAGAGGAGGAGGACAAACAAGGGAAGTTTTAGACAGCCAATTTTCTCCCCTTTGCTTACCTGAATGGCTCCTGTGGGTGGTTATTTTAACCAGGACCTTCAGGCAACCACTGCCAAGCACAAATCCTTTTTCTCATGTGTTTAATTTAATTGAAAATTAACAATAGACTAGCTCTGGCACTTGACTGGACTTTTTTTGCCAGTGTTCAAAAAAGGAAACAGCAGCTTAAGGACAAATAGGTCTCTCAGCTCTTTGATATTTCTCAGAGTCATGTCACCAGATGGGAGAAGTGATGGCACTGTACAGTGTAAAATGTTGAGAAAGCCTTAAAAAGTCACAGACTTGATATGGATCCAATTATGCTCAGGACTAGGATGTGTTATTCTAGCATACCACAGCAAACTATAAGCTTTTTTGAGAATGAAGTACCATTGGAAAAAAAAAAAATCACATTTCCATGATACTAAGGCAATCCAGAGAGAGAGAGCATGCTTGGGAACAGCATGTTATAGGGACTTCATGTCTGCAAGGGAGCCATGCTAATGACTTCCCAGTGGGTGGAACTGGAGAGGAAGTCTTATCTCCAGACTCCTCAGAGATAGGCAGTTGGAAAACAACAGCTCCAAAGCTAATATTTCTGCCTGACTAATACAAGTGCAGAAGTCAAAGATATGGTATGTGTTATGTGTCAAAGCTAGAACAGTTTTCACCAAGTCTAAATTATATCTGCATTGTCAGGCAGAAAACCTTATGGGGAATGCAAGGATAATGACAAAAATAATAGGAAGAGAAATAAAAGGTGGAATCCAAGGAGCCACCCAACCATCTGAAATCCTACTATATTTAATTTGTTTCTGAGAGAAGTGCTCTCTTGTGGCAGACAGACAAAGATGCATCATTGGTTGAAGTAAATCAGCATTGCTCTTCTGAAGCCAGTAAAGCCATATTGATTTACATTACTCAATGGTCTCTGCTTGAAAATTCATCATTGTAACAAATACTATAAAACTCCAGGTTTGTCACCAGCAAAGAGCCTTTAGGGACGGCAGAAGGGAATCATCCTTCCTGCTTGAACAACAGGATTACTCAAATGGGAAACGGGCTTGCACCAGTCTTCCTTCAGGATATGATGCCACAGCACAATGAAGTACAGCAGTATGGGCAGTAATCCTGGAAAGCAGGTGAGTAGCCAAAAACCAGGAATGCCTGGCAGCTGAAAACATTAAACAGGAAGGAATGGCCAAAAAAAAAGAGGCTTGTAAACAGGATAAGTGCATGAGTGTTTTAGTGGTTGCACACTCACGGCCATGGAACTGCAGGGATGGATGTCTACCACAGGAACAGAAAAGGAAGTAGACAGTCTCCATGGAATCTATATAAGGAGCACTGTGAAGCTCCAGACTCACCTGGAAGGGGAAGATTGATTGGAGATTTAGGCTCTGTAGGAATGGAGAGCTGACTTTAATCCATGGCTTGCTTTTGAAGGTAGCACACCCCTTTGCCTGGGTTTGGGAGTGCTGCATGCTTGGCCCCAACAGGGACTTGCCACACTCAAGAGCCTCACATATTATCATTGATCAAGTAAACAAGTCCTGATATACACCCTATTTCTATTAATAGTGCCTTTCTTTTTGCAAACTGGGTTCAATTCTTTCTTTATCTCATTGTCTGAGTTGGGTACTGTTAGTGGATGTCGTCTTTCTACATTTGTTATGTGCCACAGGAGCTTGCTTTGTACTGTAGTACAATCATACACAATGGAGGGAGTGCAGAAGCTAAGCAAGCAAAATCATACAGGAATTCACAGCATCTTTGCTTGTGTTAAACACATGCTAGAACCAGCAAGCTCATAATCAACATTATTTGTTATTCAAAAGACCTGCTAAGCCACTTCCATCAGCTACACGACACTGGGGGAGGAGAATCTGCTCTTATTTTCTAAGACATAAAGCAGATGGCTCATGTTTTATGAATGGAGAAGACAACACATGTACCTTTACATATGCATACCCATCAACACGTGGTCACATGCCCAAGCTTAAGCATTGCATGTCTTAGTCCGAAGTACTATTGCATCTTGGGCTTTTTAGTAAGAAATTTGCTTTTGGTTTGCTTTGGTCCTTGTCAGAGTTTGGCAAGCTGGTTTTTCCATCTCTTTTTCTCTTGGTATTTTGGCAGTAGAATCTCATACTATTTACCTAGAAGTCTGCCTTCTGAAATGTATCTATTCATCCTCTGTCTAAACTGTTCCCCCTCGTGTTTCATGTGCCCATAGGATTTAATTTCTGGTTTTAAAAGCAGATAAAAATTTATAGCCTGTGATTTGATAAGGAAACTCTGCAGCAATCTTGACTTTTGATACAGATGACCTTTATTTTCCCACCTGTAAAGTTCAGATTCAATTTTTTTTTCCGTTTTGCTGCAAGGCCTGATTTCCCAAGTTTGATTAAGACCTTGGAATGGGAGATAATTGTGAAGTGCACAGAGAGGTAAATTAAGCTGGGCAGTAGAAATATACTTTAATGAGGCCAGACTGATTGAAGTAGCTGAGGTTGCACAAGTATTTTGAGACAGTGCTGGGCTTTGCAGCCAGACCCTTGCACTAAAGGATTTCCCCTGAAAGTGTGGAGCATCAGGACATTATCTGCCCAACTGGCTGACTACCAGTCTTGAGTGAGCACACACTTCAGTTTAATTGTCTTTAGCATGACAGCCACCTCACTAAATGCAGAAACACAATGATATTAAAAGCTATGCACCCCCAAAAGTCGAATTCCCATGGGTCATTAATTATACAAACATGCAGAGTTCTTCCATACACTTTTTTAAACAGTACTGTTACAATATGGATTGTATGTTGAAGACTGACAACGAATCTGGAATCCTTGGAGACTTCAGGATGACTCAGCGAGTGTAAAGGATTTGTCACATTGTCCTGAGGACATGACAGTAATTTATACTGATATGGGTGTGATGACAGGAAGACACATCCTGTAGACCCTACTGAGACAATCTGTCCCACATCCCTACTGCCATGTCCCACCAGAGGACATCTGCAAGAGAGATAATGATAGTCCCAGCATCTGAATCCATAGCAAGTTGGCACATTCCCAAAACAAATCCATAGATGCTTCATTTACACAGATTTGTGTCAAATTGCTTCTGTGGGTGGAAGAGAGCAGGGGCTTGGACTGTGATCCAAAAGATGTGGCTGTTACTGGCCACAGGAGCTGTCCTGGATACCAGTTTCCCGGGGCTGACAGGGTAATCACATGAGGAAGGCACTGCCTGCTCCTGAGGCCCTTCCTGAGGGACATCCCATGTGGGGCATGGCAGACCCAGCACTTGGCTGAAATTGTCTGTGTGACTGCTTTGGTCAGCCCTTTCAAAGGCTCAGCCTGGCAGCCTGCTCACCTTTTGTCCCTGATTTCCTGGGTCTCAACATCCTTACCCTTCCACAGAAATACACAAAACACTGGGGAGCTTTTCCCCCTACCAGCTGACTTTTCAATTTTGCTCTTTTTGTCAGGGCTTCTCCCTGGAGCTCCCCAGCAAGACTGCGGAAAACTCCCACACAATTTTCTTAACTGGCTCCCCACCCGCTGGTCTCAGAGGCACATGCTGGGCAGTCACTCATGCAGCAGCATGTCTGTGGCCTTGAGTGCCAAACTGAGAGGCTTCACAGTCAGCCCTGGGGGCTCAAAGAATGTCTGATAACCCCCCTCTGCCACTGGGCTGCTCATAACCTCACACTGTATATATGCATATCCACACACACACACACATATATATGCATATTTTTAATATATATGTATATTCTTTTGTGCATATGTTTGTATATTTATACAGTCAGGGTATACAGAACTCATGAAGTGATTCTAAAATACAGTGAGAACACTTTTTACCCCAAAATTGCTTTCTTGTCTTAACACTTTGCAGTTTAATTTAGGGTGCAAATTCATCCTGAATGACTCCGACATGAAGGCAGGATGCACTCATCTGTTCACTTTTGAATATGAAAATCCTCAAGGGACATCAATCAAGCTTTCCTAGTGACTTCCCACATATATCCATCCATCCATCTTCCGTATTTTTGTTCATTCTCATGGTGCAGTAAGTTTGAAAACAGAAAAGTTGTGAACCCAGAGCTATGTAATGGTGTATCAAATAACAGTATGTCTCTGGTTGTAATTAAAAACTGAAGAATTTGCACAAAATTAAAGTCAATGTGCATGGATGCATGTGTAGAAGCTTTAAACCCAGTGTATATAGAAAAAAATTGGGCATTGCTAGAAGGAAAGAGAAAAGAAGCCATGAGATATTCCAGAGTCTTCATTGTGCAGTATGGATGGAGAGAAAAGTAGGATTTGGGCCAGGTTTGGTGAAGGTGCTGATGTTCATTGTCTAGAAAAGTGACATATTATCTCTTTTTCCATGTTTTTAATTCTAGCAGAAGTTCTTTCCTGTACAGTTGCCTGAGTCTTGCTCTGTGATTGAGTTCTCTGCCCTCTCTATTTATCAGCTGGTTTCAAGGAGGGCCTGCTTTCCTGCCTTTCTGTAATTTATCTCCCTATGCGAGGCTTGAGTAGCCCTGTCAAGAGTCAAGTTTCCCCCTGGCATAATTCTTGAGGTCACTGAAATACATAAGCTTTCCCACCACCTCTAGATGCTCTCCCCTGGGGAGTATCATCCTACATATACATGTATATATAATATAGACATATAAAACCTGGGAACTCTGAGAAGGCAACAGCCTCCATGACTTACAGGCACAGGGCATATGATGTAAGTGGGAACTTCCCCTGAAAGATCACTGCAAGATTTGTCCTGTGTGTATTGCATACCATGATTATAAACATTAAAGTGTTTTGAATTTTAAATACCCTCCAGATGCTTTTTCCTGCCCTTTCCTCCCACTCAGCTTGACTTTCCCCCAGCTGATTGACTCCCATAGTTTATGTTCAGGGATTCAGTATTTTGCTTACTTGTCAGATTAGCTGTTTTTGGCACAACAAAAGCTGCCTGGTAAGCCTGGGGAAATGCAATGTCATATGCTGAGAAGCTGCAGTGTATCAGAATGGGATGAGCAATCAGAGTGTGAGTGTTCAGCTGTACTGTGCACCAGACAAACTCTGGGTTTTGTGAAGTCAGCAGGAGTTTTCCCAACAATTCTAAAAGTACAGAGGCAGGCCAGTGTTGGGAAGAGCTGACAAATGCAATCTATCAAACAACTGGGAATCATTTCTTCTGCTATGATTCTGACTTCTTTTCATATTTGTCTTTTTGTGTGTTTCCTAAAACATGAAAATTGTAGGCTGCCTTTTGTCCCAGGTCACCTTCTGCATGTACCTTGTAATTCTCCATTTCTTCAACTGTTTAGTGATGGGCAAACTCTACAAACACCCAGAAATTCCCTCACCAGTTTTTTATACTCTGCAGTGAGTACTGCAACACATGCCTTCCCTTCTCCCCAAAGGAGGAAGCAGCATGATCTTATTCTATCAAGGAGAACTCACAAAGATTGCTTTCTAGGCACCAGTTCTGTGTGTTGTATGTAAATATGAAAGGAAGGTGCAAAGACACCTGGGATACAACCCAAAGAGGAGCAGTAGTCAGGAACAGCCTTGGATGCAGAGTAAACTGTGATCCCATGAGTCACAGAGTTTTGGTTTCCTTCCCTGGCAGCTGTCAGTGACAGCGAGATCCCAAGTGAGTTTGGGTATCTCTCAGCCCCCTTTAGCCCTGGAAGCTAACACCTCTGGGAAGTTTTCGGGATCTGCTTTACACATACAGGATGGAGGGAAAAAGCAATATGTCAAAATACTCATGGGGGCATGGAGGGAAATGCTGATATGAGGAAGGAGGAGGGCTGACAGACTGCTTCCTTTTCAGGGTGACTGCACAAAACCTCTACAGCCTCCACTTTTGTTGGATTCATTCAAATAGTTCCTCCTATATCTAGTTATTTACGTATTAAGAGGAATAATATTACCCATATTTGTGATGATAATGATTACCCAACAGATGTACTAAGATAAAAGAGTATTTTTTCTGATGCTTTAAAGTAAGAACCATATATATATATTCTCAGTGATAAGCTTATCAGACTATAAACACATATACAGAAAGCATCATCTGTCATGGAGGAGAGAACACAAGAGAGCTGGATTTATCCTGCCTCGTCCTGCCTTGCCATGCCTGTTCTGGCCTTTCATCAGTCAGCAGAGACCACTCTTAGAAGCTCTATGGCAACACTGGCCACTGAAACCTGTTCTCCACAGCTCTTTAAGGGGGGAGGTCTGTTTATTGCTGTACTGGGTCACTGGTGATATCAAAACTCAAGATCCCTTGAGGTCTGCTCAGGATCACTTGGCTGGTACCCCATGTCAGCTCACCCCATCTGACCTAGACGGATCACTTGTTTGGCTCCACAGCAGAGAGCAGTCATATCCATTTGTCCATATATCCCCTAGAACTGACATTTTTGTGAACTACATGCACTAATGCTGCTCTTACTTGGTTTTGTGGTGCCTACTTTTTTTTGCTTTTTCTAGTGTGAAAGGGCAGATTTGATTGCTTATGAACCAGAAGAAGCAGCAAAATGGCACAGAACTTCGGTGATTCACTGGCACAGTAGACTAAAGTAAATACAACTTGCAGTGCATAGGTCAAAGAGAATTTTAAAATCTTCATAGGTAACATGCTTTTCCTTGCCACTTTATTGTAGCAGTTTATTGCTATTTTTTGTTTTATTTTTTGCTGTTGTTGCAGCAACGTTATTTTTCTACTCCCTCTGACCCAATTCTTTACTAATGCACAGACAGCATATTCCTCAGCTTTTTCTTCTTTAGATAGAGAAAAGCATGGTGCTAACTACTCCACTTATATTCTTTTTTTTAGTATATTCTTAATATATTCTTTAGACATAATATTCCCAATAGCCTTTCACTCTTTCAGCTCACATTCATTTTTCTTGAACTTGTAACTCTACAGTACACAATAGTACAGATGATATCTCATTGCTGCCTAATGCAGTGGTATTAATATTTCTCCATTTCTGCTAAACAAACTACTATATTTAAGGATTGCGTTTGCACTTTTCACAGCCTCATCAGACTGGTAACCTCTCATAATCTAGAAGATAACTAGTACTCTTCTTCCTTGGTTCTTTTGCATACTCTCCCTGGTTTATAGCAGAAAATCTTGTTAATTGTCCGTATGTACATTATTCCTGCCTTTCAAGCTTTTACATGTAATTTTGTTTCAATTATGAGAGTCTGCAAAATCATTAATTTTTTCACTCATGATATTTAAACCCTTGTAGCTAAATGTCTTTAGCACATTTCAATAGCATACTTGCTTTGCATCAAATTTATTTGTGTAAACATTAAATAAAATCAGTCCCAAGATGAAACCTTGAAAAACTGTGGTCACAAACTCCTTCCAGGCAACAGCTCTCTTTTCACTAGCCTGGTCTTCTGTTCATCTGCTCTCTCCTCTTTCATGTTTCATGTCCCAATGCCACTTTGTACTAATGGTTTCCAATGCAACAAAGTACCATAAGCTTTATAGAATCAATACATATACCTCCTTTGTCTGAAAAATCAATCCCATCAAAAAAAAGGTACCACATATCATATACCTTTGATAAACCCGTGGGGTTTTTAATTGCATTTTTCATTCTTCTCCATATTTTTGATATTTCTTACCTTTAAAGTCTATTCTAAAGCCCTTATCTGTCAGAGATTACGACAGTTACAAACCAGAGTTACTGAGATCAGAATGATGATCCACCACAGCACAGACTACCTTCCCATTTTCTTAGAAAATACATCATGAAAGGCCCCACTTGTTACTCTCTATTCTAATAACACAATCTCTGAGACGTGAAAAAGTACTGAAGATCCTTGCTACTGACCCTGCAGTTGTACATCCATATTCTTTCTGGACAATGTGCTCCAGCTAGGTGCTGTGTCCTTTTTGACCTGAGCACTGAATTTTTCTTTCTTTGTCCTTGCTGTGACACTCACTTTAATTTACGGTGCTCCTCTACCTCCTGTTTTTTTATTGACCTTCCTATTGGAGGTACATTGAGAATGGTCACTGAGTTTGTGCACAGTGACAGCAGTGTCATTTACTCGTGCTCATTGCCTCCCCCTCCAGTGGAGCAGATACCATCAGAACTCTCGCTGTCAATTCCTTTTGTGGGACCTGGGTTCCTGGCCCTCCACATCACTTTCCTGGAGAGGTCACTGATTCCTGTTTTTCCATACTTTGGATATCTTGATAACCTTGCACTGAGTCAGATGTGTTTGTTGTTCTGACAGAAATACCCCAGTCCACAATAAAGAGCCAAATTTCTCTGCAGAGTCACTCAGATTGCCCTAGGCGGGATTCTTAATGGGCCTCACCTCTTCTCAGATAAGCCATGTGTTTTCCCCACGTTTATACCTCTGTTCAGAAGCTCCCATACCTCTGTTCAGACAGGGAGTAAGTATCCAAGTATTAGAATTTGCAAAATATTTTTCTACCAACAAGCAAAATGAGCTTTTACCTTTGTTCTTCAGATAATGTGAGTGCTTTCTTGTAAGCCCTGAAGGGGCTATTCCTGTCAATTAATAGATCCCTCGGGATCTTTCAGGATGTTGCAGGGAATATGGATGGTTTGTGATGCTTCCACACAGTTGTGCTGCAATAGATTTATGTGCTCCCTTACTGAGAAGCAACTGTCCAGACCTCTGTACATTTTACCACTGGAATGCTCAGAGTTACATACACTTTATCTCCCACCCACACAGCATAAGGGAACGACAAAACAGAGGTCCTGAAATGTACCTAACTGCGCTTCCTTGTCTTCCACATTTTAAAATTAATTTCTCTGTTTTGTTGTTGCCTTTGTTTTTGCAATTTGTTTTTGTCTTGGATTTCTACAGGGGTCTGTGCGTTGTTCCTTTTGGCCACATCAGAACAATATCAGGGTTTGTAGAAGTAAAATTATACACTACTGACCAAAAAGCTGTCAAGTTTTGACAAATACGTATTCTGGTCCAAGGAGTGAGGATCTGCTCTACCAGAACTCTTGTGTTAAGCTGTGATAGCACATCCTACGTCCTTCACAAGTAAAGCAGGGTCTCTCTCAGTCTGCTGGCAGGGGTGTTGATGAGTATTTGCATTGGCCCTTCTCTTTTGGGGCTGGAGGCAGGAGAGCCAGTCAGGAGGGGTTTTGTGACTACAAAAGAAATAGAGGGATTGGAGAAAATAGCAAAGTCTTTAGATCTATAGTGCCATACCGGGGGTTTTGGGGTTTTTTTTGGCATTAGAACAGGCCTTGAACCGGCCAGAGGCCAGACCAGAGTGATTTCTCTGTATCTGAAACTAATTTGTTCTGGACCACCGCTGTAAGTGCAGAGGATTCAGTAATTGAAAATGCAAGGGCTTCTTCTCCCTACCAACTGTGAAGACAGCCAAGTGCTAACTCTGCCCTTGCAGCACTTAATATGTTGATTAAGGATTATTTTGGCATGAAGACAGATCTGAGGAAATACAGTAGGTTGATCTAGTTGCAAAACAGTGATAAAACAGTTCTTGCATTTTAACCAGAAAATGGCAAGATTTCCTTTCAGATGACATGCACCTTTTCACTCTAGAGATAAATATGTGTTAAAGTTGGTGATGAGGAAAAGCAGAAAAGAATATCAAGGTAACCTTTTGTAGCTAGATGGCATACTTTATGCCAGTGTATACTTAGTAAGTAATGGTTAATAAGTATTCATTCTACCTACCAGCCTTGCCTTACCCATATTGTCAGAAAATTGCTGCTATGAGAACATTGCTAATATAGAAATGCATTTGTTTATGTAGTTTTTTAGGATTTATGTTTACTTTCTAGGTGGAGAAAAAGAAATTTTTTCTCCAGCTTTGGTTTGGAGGAAATTTGCTACTGAGAACCCATACAATAATTCTAATTCCTTTTTTTTTCTTTTTGTGTGACTAAAACTGACTAAATCTTCTTAATAGCATTTTGGTATCTTTTCAATTCTATTCTATTTCTGATTAATTCATGCTGCCACACAAGTCCTAGAGCTATGCAGATAAGCTGAATGTACCACACTACAATATCTGTGTTGTAAACCTAAGGGTATTCATGGGCTTTTCAAGTGAATGCACATTCATACGTGAAGCAGGCAACACACAGTGAATGAGCTACATTATGTGAATGTGCTCAGCAGCTGAAAAATGAACTATGTCATGGATTTCAGCTTCATGGAGTGAGCAGCTGAATTCGTCGGTGACACTGAAAGATTGTTCTTCTGTATGACTCAGATTGATTCACTGGTCTGACAATTCCTCCTTCTTTGTGAATCCTTCGCACCTGTAGATGCACAACACTAACAAAGGTCTAATTCTGGCAGTTACCAAAATCCCAACTGTTAGCATGTTGAAATAGGTGCAGCAATTTTTCTGATGTTGAGGCTCCTTGCAGCACTCATTATATGATGAAGAATGGCATTAAACTGATGCAAAGTCTTTGAAAGCTCAGTTTCGAGATTTTATGTCAGAAAAAAATATCCATGCTGAGTTCAAGAGACTCTCAAGAAAATTATAGAAAATATATGATTGTAACACTGCCAACTTGAAGCCAAATAGAATGACAATTGTCTTCCCTCTTAGGCCACTTTGTACTAAATTCTTTGCTGAATAAATAACATCAAGGCACTAAATAAATACTATAGATTTCTCAGGAAATCTAAGGTGACATTCTAATGTCAAACCACAGGAAATCTCTACAGACTTTAACCATAGATTTTCTAATCGATATACCCCCAAATAAATATTAAAGCCAAAACCACAAATGGCATTCTCCTTGCTGCTTGAGATATACACTGAGCTGTCAGAATATTAAAGCTGTCTGTACCCAGGTTGTTTATAAAGACAATAGTGGCTGCTACAGAGCTAGAAATTAGGGAAAAAAATCTACATGAGGCCAGCTTCTGGCTAACCAACTTCTGATATGATGCCTAGTTTAACTGTAAATCAGGGTTTCAAAAGAGAAAGGGAAATAAATCATTCCATATGCAAGAAAAACTCACCCAAGTTTTTATTGCAGTAGAAGTGCCAACACCTAATTTTTAGCAATCATTTTATGAAAATGCCACTGAGAAACCATAAATCTTCAAACACTCTTGCACGCCACAGAAATATGCAAGAACCTCTTGAAAGCACCTAGAAATGAACTACAGGGCCAAAATACAAATTCAGATGAGATGCTGAAGCGCATTGTTGGTTATATGATGATAAATGATGTGTCCAAGGTTCTTGTTTGGGATTGTAGTTCAATTACAGGAAAAAATAGAGAAGTGCTTGATTCAGGGTACAGCAGTCACCTCAGGTAACTGCAGCCTAGCCTGGAAGCCAGGCCGTTGAATTCCTCTCTGTGTGACCAGTGACGCAGCCCAAGACCAAAAATGTCAAATGCAATAACGCATGATTCAGAAAAGCTTCAGGAAGGGCCCAGACAAAAAGAGCAGAGAAGATGGAAGAGGCCATGCAAGGACAAAAGAGGAGGCAAGGGAGGTTTTTTTCTGACTGCTGCCTATTCAGGCAAATCTAATTTTAAGGACTGTGAGTTTCTTGAAGTATTACAAATTTTTTTTTTACAACAACGTTTTCCTTTAAGCACACAAAGTCATAGAGAAAGAGCGTTGGCTAAATCAAATGCGTAGAATGGATTGTGCTGTGGATTCCTGCTTAGATACATCGTTAAAGGAGATTTGATTGCAGTGGTGGTGGCAATGCACGTGCCTAAAGAGTGCCATCCTTCCAGAGGAGTTGTTTTGGAGGTACCAACATTTAAAGTGCCAGTGCCAGCTGGCCAGCACACCATCCTGGATGAGCTGGACACATTTAAAAGGGCACTTCCATCTGGGAATAGCCTTCTCTGGCCAAAACTGACTCCCACTCCTTGGGCTGTGCTGTTGCACTATGGGCTGAGAAACAGATCTGAAATGCCTCTTCTCCGCTTCCAGAATGGACCCCAAGGCAAACACTTATTTCCCTTTTCAAACTACTAAGTTTTAGTTTAAAGCAGCCATTTTCAGGAGTACAAAGACGTGGAAATAACTGTGGCAGCTTTTAAAGCTGCCTGAAGGACAAGGTTTGCTGTCATTTTTCTCTTTCTTCTCCTAAGTGCCAGTCACCAAGTGCAACCCTTTTATTTCACAGACATGTATCTGTACTGGAAGATACTTTGAACTAAAATTAGTAGGAGTAAAAGCAAGGACAGTCCAGTAGCGTCATTTGCTTAATATAAATTGAGTGTTTTCATATCTAAATATCTGTGGCCTTGGCACTTTGCAATGTCATAAAGGAAAGACAAAGAGCTTCACATACTTAAAAAGTTTGCTCTCCTAAAAACCAGAACAGTGCCCACTCAGTATGGGACAGTGGGTAATGAAGATGGTTAGAGAGGGTAAAGTATGAAGGATTAGCACTGGAAGCATAATAACAGACATCATTAACACAAATTTAAACATTAGTTTTGTGATTCTTAAAAGCATACTGCAGACCTCCGAATGGTGGACACACACAGAGGCAGAGTGAAAATGTTTTGGAAAGCTGAGAGGGTCCTGGTAGCAGCTCTACCCTGAGCAAGGGGAGTAGGTGGGAAGGCATGAGCCCAGGAGATGTTCATTCTTCTGCTCTGCATCCATCTGAGACAGAACATGAGAGTAGCCTCGCTCAGTAGGACCATTGCTAAACTCCTGCTTAAATGCTCTGCTGCACTCCTCCTGGGCACCAGGCCATTTCTTTCCAACTGCAGCTCACTGAAGTCAGAGCTGTTAAAAAAAGATGAAAAGGACTTCTGGGAAGTCCTGGGACAGCACAGGGTGACAACAGATCTGATAGGAGAAGCTCATGATTGCAAGGGCAGGCACAGCTCAGGAACGTGTTCAGACCAGCACCAGGGTGCCTCATGAGGGATGGCAATGAACACTGTGAAACAAAGGACATCATCAGGTGTCCAGGAACATGGTGAAACTCACAGGAAGATGAAACGAGAACTGACTTCCTTGTACAAATAATTGCTCAGAATCCTTTCTTGCAATTTAAATAGGAAAGGCTTCTTATCCTTTTTTTTTTTTTTTTTCAGTGTTAAAGGAGAGGGAGAGAAATGCTCAGCAAACACAGAGAAAGGAAAGGGGAGAACGCTCCCTCTCATTAGAATAAAAAAAGAAGAACAAGAACGACAAGACCATGAAGAAGCAAAACCCCCAGCAGTCTAAGCCAAAGATATTATAAATTGCACTGTGCCCTGAACTAGGAGCTTTGTAGGATGAATCTTTGTGAAATCAAGCCTGGTTTGCACTGGAGTAGAAGGGAAAAAGGTGTCTTAAACCTCACCACACCACTGTGCCGTTAAGAACATCAGAGGAGCTGCTGCAGCTTCACTCTGCTTCTCCTGCTGTCCTTTTGGCCTTCACTCTGCTTCTCCTGCTGTCCTTTTGGCCTTCACTCTGCTTCTCCTGCTGTCCTTTTGGCCTGAAAAGCTTTGGGGCAGATCCCCCTGGATTTGTGTTTGAGCAGGGTGTGGGACATGACAGGCCCCTGCATTTCAGTCCCGCCTCCTCCTTCCCTCTGGGTGCTGCTGCATTAAAGTGAGATGAGATGGGCACGGTCATAGAAGCAGACCTGCAAAAGTTGTGAGAAAAAAACTGTGGTAGCCCAACTAGTTTAAATGCCAGGAGCCTTTAGGTACATTATACATTCAACTAACTTATTGTTGGATTTATGGTCAGGAGCCAATTTTGCTCTAATGAAAATAAAGGAAAGTATTGAAGTTCAGAGGCTATGCAAATAGAGATTAATACACACTTTCAAAAGGGTTATTTAACATTTTTACTGCTTTAAAACTATAATGCTTTTTGATTTTGAACATTTTCAGGATTATTAACTTTGCTCAGATTTAATACAAGAAATTTATATATGTGAAATGGAAAGACAAGCATGCAAAAATTATTGCAGGGAGTGAATTGCAGAGTGAGGACTGTATATGGATGCTGAAAGACTCCATATATTTAAAGACAATAATTTTGGGGATAATGACGACTGAGTCATCATCACATACTGCATGTCTTTATGTGTCAAAATAAGAGTAACAAATGTAGTCATAAGGAAAATCTGTGTGACTGAGTAATGAAGGCTGAAAAAGACCTAATGGCTGGAATAATTATGGCTGGGAGGGCTGCTTGCTATGATAATATGTGTTTTGCCTAATGAGGAACGGGCGCAGAAGAAGATTCAAGATATTGCACTGCATATTAGAAACCAGAAGACCAAGGGAAGATGGCCAAAGTCAGCATGCAGGCAGACTTCAAAGAGCTTGTGGTACACAGTGCGTCACGGAGAGGCACGTTAGAGCCAGCAGGGTGACAGGGTATCCTTCTTCCCAGAGAGTTTGCATCTGTGGCTTCTGCAGAGCATGGCCAGCACACTTGGTCTGTGGTGTGGGGAAGGGAAATGGGCATTGGCGCACCACGCTTGAGAAGATGGTGATGATTGTCACAAGCTGTTGGCGAGACAAAAGGAAGTTGTCTTGTTCATGGAAAAGGGAGAAGTGACCCTGGAGTGCTGCTGGTGGTGCCTCTGCACTGGGAGAGGGTTTGATGCAGAAAATGATTTTCCAGTTCCAAAATGCAAATAGGTTTGGAAAGTCAGTACCTCGTTTGCAAGTGTTTCAGTGAGAGTTTGCTGCTAACTTCAGGAGATTAAACATTTCTTTGACAGATGTCTGTGAACAAAAATGGTACAACACTGAGCAATGGCTTAGCTTGAATAACCTAATATGCCAATTGTGAAATAAATTATCTTCCTTAAACTCTTCAGCTAACAGAAGCAATGAACCATGTTCTAACTTCGTAAGTAATTTTCCCCATGTAGATAATAATTTCTCTTTAGATTTCAGTGAAGTCTGTATTTTGGACCTATGATAAGAGTGTCATGATGATTTAATGATTTTTCTCAGTTGGATTTATTAATAATTTATATATTAGTTATTTCTGAAAGTACTATAATTTAATCAACATGAAATGCAGGAGAATTTTCAGTAATAGATTGGCACTATCTCTTTTTGTTATCACTTACTGTCAAAACTAACTAGTGAAGAATATTAATGTTTGGGAACAATCTGCTTTGTCCGCAATGAATATACCCAAGTTTTGCACACTGTGCAAGTCAAATATTACATTAGAGATCATTTTGAGCATTGCTGGGCCATTCACAGGATCAAATCATGGAGCAGGTCACTATCTGCATTGAGTGCCCCTCATTTCTCAAAGAGAGCCCAGGCTCACAGCTGAGAGCTGTGGCAGAGAGCTGTCGTGGGGCACCCCCTTGTTCTATCCCCCATCCTTCATCTGTCTGAGCTATGAATGGATAATCACACATGAGAGCCTGGGTTTGTGTGTGCTTACACCAAACACCCTTTGGTTCCTGTGTTTACCCCCGTTGGGCTGTTAATGAAAGTGGAGTTTTGTTGAGCTATCTGCAGGGTTGTTTGCCTAAGGGACACAATTTTTACTGGGACATAAATCCAATCAAGAATTTCATACCATGTGAGGAACCTGTGCCGTTTGTGGAAAACAAGAGCCTCTCTGAAAGCTACTGTTATGCAAATATCAACACACTCACAGCATACATTAAAGAAGCCTTCGAATTGCAGCTTTTTGGCTTGACACAGGAAATAAAATGAGACCAAAACAGGAGGGAATAGTACTGGTCAATTTGCAAGATAAAGATTAATAGGAAGAACTTATTGCATGATTTATGTGGAAATTTTATGGTTAAATCACTGGAAGTTTTTTTAAAATACCTCTATTTAACTTTCTGTACCATAACTATGATTCATTCACATGCAAAGGTTATATGAGAGGCACAATTTCTTAGTTCATTCAGGCTTTCCTGTTCAAAGGAGAGAGGCTTTTGTGAGATCTGCTGTTGTTCAGAGAGGGAATTAGTTTTATTAGCAGTGTGTCATTCACAACGTGCCTTACACATATACCAGCTTCCTCATTTCTTTTTTTTTCCCTAGTTTGTTAGCACTGGCATGGTTTGGGACTCTCAGCATGAATAAAACCCATTTTCTGCCTCCAACATTCTCACCCCAGGATGGCATTTCCTTCTGACCAAGGACACAGGACTCTCAAAAAAGAAAGGGAGCACAAATAATCCCCCAACAATGCTGTTCTTGCAGGATGTTGATGACACCAACTGATTTAACCACAAAAATCTTCCTGCTACATCCCTTCCTGTACCTTTATGTGTTGTTTTTTTGCACTGAACTAGCTCAGGAGCTTTTCCAAGACCTTTTGTTCTCTTTGCTAAAAGCCGCGTGGATGGTGCTAGAATTAATTCCTGCGTTCGGGAGAGCACCGAGGCCGTTTGCTACAAAGTGAGCCTTTATTATTCACAAATCCTGGTAGGATCACATGAGGCGTGGGATGTCTCCCTGGTCCCTGGCAGCAGACACGAGCAGCAGCCAGCCTGCCCAGCTCTAGCTCCCAGACAGCTGGAGAGGGAGCACAAGAATCCCCTCTGTGTCCCCCCGCTGAGGATGCTGCCATCATGTAACTGCTGCCCAAAATAAGCTGTAAGCTGAATTTAGGTGTCTCAGTTCAAGTAAACAAGCAAACCAGCCCTTCTTGTACCGGGAAATGGTTGTATCAGCTCTCACATATAGGATACAGAGCTCTGTGCTCCATCAAATAAGTATCAAGCATGTGTGACAGTTTCAGGTTTATTCTCAGAAATTGGAAGTCCAGGGTGATCTTCGAGTGACCATCTCTCTAACTGTCTGCATATGATAAGCTTTCTTCAAATTAATTGGAGCAAGAGCATCTGTTCCCAAAGATATTCAGTTCATTTTAAAATTTCTAGCACCCTAGAAACCAACAAGATAAGCAGACTCAGAGAACTCACATACTTAATGATTTGTGCCATGTTTCTCATCTGAAGTTTTCTGTTTTCAACACCCGGGCACTGCCTGCCGTCACACTTTTCTTTCCAGAATAAAGACCTGCAGACTTCTTTTCCTTACATTAGTAGTTGTAGACTGTGATTGTATCTCTTCCTTCTAGTTAAGTAAAACTGATGGAGTTCCTGGATTATTTAATTATTTAGCATATTTTCCCTATCACATTCCTTGTCGTTTGGCTTTTTTCCTGAACACTCCTCATATTCTCAATGTCCTGCTTGACCAGGGTACAGGTAATGGATAGTCCACTGTGGCAATAATCACGTTTGATGTAGGTATGATGGATGCATCCCCCTCCTCCTCTTTCTGCTCCTCCTCCTGGAGCCTGTCCTGGTTCTACAGCCTCTTATCAAGGCTTGCTCAGATTTGCTGGTGCAGTGTGGGCTATTGAATAGCAGTGGGCATATTTTAGATGCTCAGGTCTTTTCCAGAATATCTCAATATACCTGCAAGATAGAGTTCTGTAAATGCAACCTATGTTCTGCAGTTACAGGTTTTCAATTTCATATTTGGCTGTGTGAAAATGCCCTTGGGGTTCTTCTGTTCAAAGTAGTGCATGATTTTTTGCCACCTTGAAGTTTCTCAGTTGTGATTGATTTTTTTTTTTTTATGTTTCTCTCTCCAAATCACTGATTAAAATATTCAGTACGAGAAAAAAGAGTCAGTAATTTATCTTTGTGGGACCTCTTAGAAAGAAATCCCCATTCGCTCATGCTTTTAGTGAACTGTCAAACGGCTTTAAACCCATACTGCCAAGAGAATAGCATTAATTTTGACACTATTCATGCCCCAGTGTAAAGGAGCACATTCCAGGACTACCATATTTGACCAGAACAACATTGAACCTGCAGCTGTATTTGAGTTTTCATGAGATTCAAATAGCAGACAGCTGGCTGACCATCTCAGGCTGTTCCAGCTTGATATTTCCATGTTTTTTTGAAAAAGAAAGGCAGACCCCTGCCAATATTTTAAGTCAGAGGTCCCATAAAATGTTCCCAGCTTGGTGTTATAAATCTAAATATCTAAATTAGCCCTTGCAAAAAAAGGGCTGTGGAATCTATTATTATATCTTAACTCTTTATGTGCTTTCCTGCCATACAAGACGAGGAAGAATGACAAAAAATGCCTTAGTTAGATGTAATGCAAACACCTATAGACTGCTTCTGGTAAATATGCTGGGGATATTTGCAGAGGCTTGTTTGTTCACTGGTGTATGGGCTTCTGGGGACAAGAGATGCCAAATGTTTTCTGCAGAGAGGTTTTGCTTCCAGTCTGACAGATCCTTTGTATATCCTGAGCAATTCCAGCTACAAATTCTTCTCTCTCTGTGAGCAACCAGGATGCACTCCAGAAACCATCCTTTCCTGGATGGCAGAGAGCTATTACAGGGAATTATATGCTATATACTTCCCAAACCCTCCCTTGGGTTTGAGGTAATGCATGAACAGCTCACAGTGCTATCTCCTTCTATGAAAATCAGCAGTGAGGGAAAGGGGAGAAGTTTCTAGGCAGGGCTATGGCCAGGGCAGAAGGTGATGCCCTGGGTATCCTCCAGGTCTTCCTTTCTCAGCACAGTGAGAAAGCAGCTTTGTAGTGGTTGTTTTTGGTGCTGTCAGTTGAGATCCTTCAATGCATCACTGGCTTAGCCACAACCACAGCCAGGGACAAGGGGAAAGATGCTTGTAATGAAAAAAATCCCTCTGGTTCTCACACTTTTCAGCCCATATATATTATGACTTGGTCTCTATCTGCTAAAATGAGCAATTTTTTCTGGTGGGAGATGACACAAACAGGTGGAAGCAGCAGGTAGATCTGCAAACCCAGCCTGAGGGTCCTGCGCTTAGAGCAGCTCCAAACTGAGTGGAAGAAGATGTCTCTCTTAGGATGTGATAGTCTAGCTATCATTTATGAGAATTATTCATACCTTGAAGCATAATAATCCATGAATGCTTACATACCAGAAAAGCCTCAGATTTTCACTGAGAATGAAGAATACAGAGGCACTGTAAACTTCTTGAAAACAAACAAACAAAATACAGGCAAACCCCATAGCATGCAAAATTCAGCACCTAGATCTAGTTGGCTGAAATAAAAGCAGGCCTTTCCTTCCTGACCCAAATCACCCAAATCACGCTTAAGATCATCTTAATTCTACAATTGTAAGACCAGCAGCCACTAACCTTGGCACATCAAAATGGTTATATAAGAGGTAAATTCATTCCCAACAAATCTAAGGGAAGCAATGACAGAAGCTTCCTATCAAATGTCCATCTTTCAGGAAAGACAGAGAAATCAAATCCATGAACCACATTAGCTAAACATCCCTCATTTATCTCAGTCTTTCTAAAAAATAATTTTTTCCTCCTGTAAGAACGCAGACTGGTTCACTTGTGGAACAGATTACTATAAAATTGCAGCTAACAAAAAAACCCAAAAACTATTAAAAATTGCCTACTGCTCTACCATAATGGACACAATTTCCCTTTGCAGCAAGCAAAAAGAAATTTGGCACATCAGTCACTCGTGCAAGGTTTTTCTGCTGCTCCTATCCCACGCACTAGATACACGTGTGTCAGTTGTGCTTGCGTCATTGTTAAAAGCCTTATAATGACTGACTCATTTTTCCACGGCATGTGGCGAATGTAGGCTGGACTTCAGCAGGCTCTTGGAGCCAGGGAACAGGAGGAGGCTGCAGGGAAAGAATGTCTGCAGGGAGGCAGGCACCAGGAGGGCAGTACATCGGGCGAGTCTCACCCCACCAAGCTATGCCTCTCGTTTCCCATCTTGTTTTGGCCGCTCGGCATGACTTGCTCGTCACCAAGCATTTGCTTCATAAACTGATCAGCTGATGGAAAACCACTCTGACTCCAGCTAAATGCCATGACTTCTCCAAGGGAAGTTACCACCTCTCCCTCTTGCTTCTGTTGGCAAAGTGGGGGATACAAGCACAACTTCAGGGACTTCCGGAGAGCTCTGTGGTTGCCTGGCTCCAGCTGGTTGCACCAACCCAGCTCACCTAAGCCAAGGAAGAGGCAGGAGCATGCACAGAAGAAGTGCTCACATCTGCAAGACAAACGTTGGTCAATGTCACCATTCTGTAATATCTTCTCACATAGAAAGTTGCTTGATTGTTTTGGGGAGTGTAGCATCAGCCATCACCCATCATCAGCCTCAGTGTCCCAAGAGGAACAGTGTCCTGTTTTTTGTCTCAGGCTTCCTTAGTATCATCATCAATCTTGGAGTTAATAAGTGAAAAGGTAATTATTCTTTTTACTGAGATATTCTTGAAAAATTGGACAAGTTGAGCCAGAGTAAACAGATCCTAAAGCCAACCTGTGATTTGTTCAAAATGGGGTACTTGGATGAACAAGCAGCTACAGCAGCGTTGTTTAACAGTGGCTGAAAAGTCAGATGGATTGAATGTCTTCATTTTATGTGGTTCTGAAATAACAACCGTTGTCTGCAATAGGTACCAACTTTCTGACTTTTCCATGCATCTGTTGCACACCTGCTGTGGCACTGGGGCACGGTTACCTTGCTTTGGTGGCCAGAGGGCAAGGCTTTCCCAAACCTGCTCTGTGTGACTCCATGAGACTAGCATCCCCTGTGAGACTGGCAGCCTCCACACTGCCGTACAGCAGATGCCATCTGGGCAGTGGCTGGGCACAGCTTCTTCTCACCTTCTGATTAACATACCTCAGCCCATGTTGCAAGAAGCTCACTTTCAGAAAGAGGAGACAGACATCCCTGCTTGGTTTCTGGCTTCTCTCCTGCAGCAGGAGGAGTACCAATTAATATCAACAATAATGCCAGTTAATTAGTGGTGATAGGATGGAGGACACTGACACCTTTTCCTCGTGTGTCCTCTCGAGAGCAGATTAATCCCAGGCAGGTCAACCAACTGTGCAGCAGATGGCTGCAACCCTTCCTGCTGCTCACCTTGGCTGGGGCTGGTCTGGATGCCCAGCACTGCTCACCTTGGCTGGGGCTGGTCTGGATGCCCAGCACTGCCCACCTTGTTGTTCAACATACCCTTCCCAGGCCATCGTTCAGCTGCACAGAATTTGGGGCCAGAGTTTAATTTATCAGCTTATTTTTGGAGCTGTAGATAGCAACCATAAACACTCATACCACAGCTACATTTTGTCAAAAACCAATCTCCCAAGGAGTGGATTCTTTCAAGTGAAATTTCTATACAGTGGAATAGGTCAATTCAAAGTCATTACATACTAATGCTGCTGCGATAACCTGTGCACCATTCTGCTTTATGATACTCAAATGTTATTTCAAATAAAGCTAATCTAAGTCCTCATTCATCTGTATTGATTGCACAATAAAGGCACTAAAGGCAGTCTGGGAACACCTAGGAGCAGTTCCAGGCTTTACAATGGACTTTGTCGTGTCCCCCTTGTTGCATGTTTATGTTACCTCAAGACTTAGTTGTCTTCGCCTCAAAGTTAGTTGCCTTGGATCCTCCTAAGATGCCAGAGTGGGAGATTACTTCATCTTGCTCAGGTGACCAGACATGAGAAGACAAATTGCTCTGTGGTGGCCCTGTAAGAGGTCTCTTTAACTAGTATTTTTCTTTCGTCCAGAGGTTTGTTCCCTTCACTTTTAAGCCGTGCATTCTTGGCAGTGATACGTAGGAGGTAGACAAAGGCTTGTGCAGTGGAGTTCTGCACCTCTGGAGCTACTCTGTGCATCTTTGTGACAGAAGCAAGGATCAAGCTCAGTTTCAAACTGTACTGTACAATTGCTGGAGAAATACTAGGTCTGAAATGATCTTAACTACAGCTTCTCTCCATAAGACTTTTTACTGCAATTTACATGCAGCTGGTTACAGAGAAAACCGCATTTCCTTCACTATCAACAGTGAAGAAGCAGGCTGCTCTGGCTCTCGTGCGTGTACCACCATGGAGGGGTCAGTGGGCTCAGGGGCAGCTGACCAAAGGCTGGAAATAGTTGCACCTTCCTACCTTATCGTGCCCAAACACAGCTGTTTGAAGAGCAGTGATCTCATCCTTCAACTGCCCTGAAGCTTCCCAAGTCTAACAAGCTTTAACTACTGCAACTCCACATCTCAGAGCAAGAAACCATGGATCTTCTTTTATATGTATCTCCAAGAAAAAGAGTTTATTATAATGCAGAACTTTTATATTTTTTTGTAATATCTCTCCGCCCATCTTTTCCCACAGATGAGGGTTGCATTTCTGCGGGGTTTTTTTCTACATTTTGCTTGAAAAGAGGCTTGAATGCAGGGACACAGATGGGTGCTGTGGGGGCACAATACTTTCCAGCTGGGATTGGCACACAGATCTCACCAGGGTGGTGGGTTTCATGGCTTTAAAAACCCCGAAGAAGGAGAAACTCAGCTAATGATATGCTAGAGACATAGGCTTAAAATTAGGCACCAGTTATAACTTGCTTGTTAATTCACGTTCTCAGAAGGAAAGTCCTTTTATCTGGATAAGCTATACTTAACTGCTCCACTTCATAAAACTGGGAATTGAGAAGCTCTCCCAGTTGGGGAGGCACTGATGTGGGCTCACCAGCTTTCATGTGCTTTTCATTTGGCTGGTCTGAGCTACCTGCTCCAGGTGAGGGCCAAGAGTAAAGCAAGCATCCAACAAGCTACTTCTCACATGGAGATTGTGCTTCTCTCTCAGCAGGCTTGCCTCTTCAAAGGTGCAAGCTGCTAAGAGCAGTGAAGTCAAAATGAAATAAGCACTGGAGAAACTTTGCTTTCCTTTGCCTTTTCTCTTCCTTTGTGCCCAGATTTTCCACTTTTTAATGACCTTTTGAGCAAGTGGTCCAGCCCTCAGAGATGAAAGTCAGCAGTGCCAATTATCACCCCTGACAGGCAAAGTGGCAGAAAACCTGTCCCTACTGTCCTAACACAGTCATCTGGACATCATACCCCATGTGGGTGAAGCATCCTCAGGCTTTTGTGGCCGGCAGCCAGGGAAATCGTGAGCTTGGCTTCCTCAACTTCCTCATGTCTTCCTCATGTGCTGATCAAGCCAGGGTTCGAGAAACAAACCGAGCGAGCACCAGAAGAGACAGAACACAAGGAAATGTGTAAGAAGCCCTCTGTTGGCTGCAGTGATTAACCAACGGTACAAGATATTTTTGTGGAGATAACATTACACAAAACCAGAAGCAGGAGCTTGAGCTGGGTTTAAAATTATGAGGAAGAAACTGTAGTGCAAACAGTGCTGATCTGCACCTGTGGGGAGCTGTGAGTAGTTTGCTGCTTCTGCTCTTCACTCACTTTTGAGTGTGGCGAAAACAGGTATCACATACCAGGAATTAAAAGCAAGTATTTTTAAAGAATGCCTGTCTGAGTCTGTATCCAACCACTTGTCTCTGTCCCAAGGCCTCCTACTTGCCATTTTTTTCCTATGGCTGGAAAACTGATACAGATGAACTGCTGCTGAGTGGATAATAGCAGATGTGTTTGCCTCTGAGCTATTGGCAGCCAAATTATGACTTGACCTGAAGTTCCTTAAAAGATTATGCCAAGTTTTTCTCTTAATTGCATATGGATGCAACTACTTGGTTGAAGAAAAATTTAATCAATGAAGGCAGCAGCAGCACGAAATGTGCCATGTGAGATCAGCTTCAACTGCTGTCAGGAGGAAGAAGCTGTGGGAATCACTGGTTTTACAATATCATGATTACACCAAATGCAACATTTCATTTTGGATCCATCCCAAATCAAACAATTTCTGAATTCTGGACTAACATAAAGGATTTCCTGAATCAATTTAATGACCCCCAAATGTTTTTTAAATGCTTTCTTTTCATCTGGGCAAAGGGTTGGTCTTGCTCACACCAGCAATGGGGTGATGGAATGTTCTATTCAGCAGTGTGGTGGAAATAGGAGGAGGATGCAGATAGACCAAGGTTCTGACCTGGGGCAAAAGATAAATGGAAGAAGGAAATCTAAGTCACGTCACACCTCAGAATCATGTCCTGACTGCTGGGAGTGCCTCCCCATCCGGCGTGGTTTTCTGACCGGTGCTTGCACAAATTTTCTCAAGTTTTCTCTCAAGCAGTGAGTATTCCTCAGAATTCATGGACAATTAAGTCTGGCTGAAACAGAATTTCTCCCTGCCAAGATCTTTTTCCAGACAAGATATAATTCACAATCCATACCAGGTATGTAGCAGAAGTCTGCCTGACTGTGCCTGACAGAGGTAATAGAACCTGCAAAATGGCCCCAAAGGAATGCAATTCATGCCTTCCCTCAGCCTTTGGACATGATTAGCCATTGTTAGTCCTATAGTGTATTCATCTCAGAGCTGCAGAACCTCTTTGTAACAAAGACAAATGCATATTGTATTTCTTCAGCTAAAAAGAGATGAAGCTGGCAATTTATAATGTTGAATTGCAAGTTCATCCTAGTTTGGTGGTTTGCAGAGCTTAATCCTCTTTATTTAAAGTTTTATTCAGTGTGGCTGCTTCATTCTGAGCAAATTTTTCAACTGACCCTCAGAAGATGGGAATCATTTATAGCTTTTGGCAGATTTGATCTCTTATCATTTTTAACTGGGGATTTGAAGATGTAATTATTTTAATGCTTTTTTAATTTGAAAATTAAACTTGCATTTATTTTATGAATAAAAGGACTAATGAGTTCCTCAGAGGGAAAGCCCTGCAACGAAATAACAGAAATGTACGGTAAGAACACAAGCCTTAGAACTGGTTTGGGAGGAGCTGTCTTTGAGCCAGTTCTAAGATCAAGATTGTTGCCATGTTCATTTTTGGAAGCCTCCTCCATTGATTTTTCATTTGTGTATTCATTAGATTGAAAGCCCACAAAGTGCAGTTGATAATTACCATCAATGGTCTGGTTTGAATTCTTTTCAGACAAAGTTGATAATTCGGCTAAGTATCTGAATGGCTGAGGCTGCTTAATACCAGCCTGCTATGCTGTCTTTCATTTCTTCTCTTTGTGAAGTGAATCGAGGGCACATGCACAGATTATCCTCAGCTTTTCTTGGTGCTGAGATGCCAGATCCCCCATTGATGTCTATTGTATTTTTGCTGCGGGACATTTGGACACAACAACCTTTTGTTTTAAAACAATGCAGATTTAAAATAGTTGTATCAAGCAGCAGATCAAAATGGTCTCTCCTACCTGTGATTAATGCAAAATTTTGACCATTCACTCTTCAAGAACAGGGATGCAGCACGTACTGCTCTACTGTGAGGTTTCCCATTCTTTAAGAGATGTTGGAAAATGTAGGATGACAAGAGGCTCTACACTACAAAAAAAAGGTGGAAGATGATACAAAGATATTTTAATATCACAGATTGCAGATTTTTGATGGCTCAAGGCCAGCAGTAGCTTGTGCTAAGAGTTAATTTTTTTTTTTTAACTTTAAAGATCAAGACATCAAAATGCCTAACAAAGGGTTTAATGAGAAAAATTACTTGAACACAACCCAGTCTCCTGTCAGCCACCAAGGCAAGACTCCACAAATAAGGACTGGAAGTGAAAGAGGTTGAACACCCTAAATGCTTCAGATGCAGCTTCCAGACTGTAACTAGGCTCTCATCTTCCCCCCGCCGTGGTGGCTGCTTTGTGGGGGTGGAAGAAATAGTTGCTGAACATGCAGAGCACTGAAGGACGTTCCTGGCTGAGACTTCTGATAAGCCTGCTGTTAGTGTGTTCTCCCATATAATTACCCATATTTAGTATTTTTTAAACGACTAGTTGAAAGTTCCCCAAAATTTAAATAAAATTGGCTTGCTACTGAAAATCAGAAACATGTAAGAACTATGACCTTGATAAAATTTTCCATTTTGAAATATTTCTGGTACAGTATATTTATACTTTTTTTGCAAGGAATGCTAGGAAAGGGTGCTACAAAGCTGCCAGGCATCAGCAAACAGATAACTCAACATTTAGATATTTTTGGCTTATGTAGCTCATAACATCCAGAGATCATGAAACACCTCAAACTTCAGACTACTCTTGTTTTGTGGATTAGAAGAGAAAGGGGACAGCTCTCGGTCCTCCCATAATGTGCTAAAAATTAGTGGAAACCCTTCCTTTGCACCATTTTATCACACTTTAAACCTGTGCGATTTTTTTTTTCCCCTCAAACAATGTGATAATTTAGGTAGATTTCTGTACTGGCAGCCACAACACAGAAGGGTATGGTGAAATTCACGGAACTTCTTTTGTAAGAGAGCTGTCGTGCCTGAACACGTCGATTGTTATTTTTAATATCTCAGCTCCCAGAGAGCTCTCATCGAAAGACAGCTCCTGCCGCATGCTCAGCACCCACGCCCCCTACCCTGGCTCCAGGTAGGTGCTGCTGATGGAGGTGAGGGCGCTGTGGCAGCCAGCCCCAAGTCACCCGCAGACCCCTGTGGCTCGCCCCCAGCTGTGCCAGCCCCAGGGCTGCTGCTGCAGGAGCTGGCTGCAGTAGGGGCATGGATGGGGTTTGGGATGGTATGCCAGAGCAGATTACACTGGGTCTGTCACAGCAGGTTAAATGAAAGCAGGCCTTTTGAGTTACAGTACTGTTCAGGTTTGCTAATATAGAGAGTTTTAGGCTTGTGTTGAGGGGCACATCACAATCAGATTCTTATTTTATTTTTCTTCTGAATAGAAACGAAACCTTGTAAAACATTTTATATTCCTAGCCTGGTTCTTTTTTGCAGCATGGGTCATTACCCAATCACTGCATCACCATCGACATGCCTGAAATATTTATCTTGTTTCAGTTGCATTTCTCTGGAACCCTGGCTGCTGTGTCTGCCAGATAACCGAGGGTGCGCCTGGAGCTTTGCTTTAGGAGCGGAGGTAAGTCATATTGTGTAGGCTGAGGTGTTCTGGCTTCTGCATACTATTGCTCATGCCTTGCAGTCCTTGGAGTCACCTTGCTCCTTACTCTACAGACTTTTTTAAGTGCTGCAGTGCTGTTGTTACTAGGTGGAGAGCAAGCCTGAAGACTGCTTTGAGGAGGAGGTTGTTTCAGCTCTGGAGTGGCAGTATCCAGACCCTATTTACATTGTTCTTCGTGGTCTCCTGTCTTCAACTGTGGTTATGCAGAGAGAAGCTGTTTACTTATTTTGCATGGCTCCCAAATGTCATTTAAGCATTATTAACAGGAGGGCTACTACCTCCCAAATTTCTAATTAAGGTCTTTCCTTCAGTCTATTAGCTGAGCTTTTGTGGACATATTCTTTAATTAGTTCTGACTTTCTGACTCCAGTGCAAAGTAGTTTTTAACTACTGTCTGCAATGCCCACGAGTGGTGAGTCAACCTATTAAAAATTAAAAATCAATTTTAGTTTCACCAAATGAACCAAGTGCTATTTCATCTTATTTTCATTATCATAGTGTCTGAGAATTCAGGTGTTGGCGAGAGCTTTACAAATGGGGAGCAAAACCAGCCACATCGACAGGCCCTGGGTGAGGGAGGGGTTGTGCTCCTATGGCCACACCAGACCCTCACCCCAAGGAAAACAGGGGATGTATTATTACACATCAAGGGAATACAAGGTGGACACCTTGGTGGATGCTGAAATCCCTGGGTTTTGAGGTCTGCCCTGCTGTGGGTGCTGACCTGGGCCCACCTGGCAGCAGCTCTGGGGGAAGGAGACCTAAAAGATGCTTCCCATCCTGGTTTTGCCACTCTGAAATAAACATCCTGTGTTTTCACAGCCCTGGGGAAAACACCTTAGAGCCTTCAGGCAGAAAAACCCTGAAGATCATGGTTCATCTTAAGCTCAGGCCGTTTTTATCTGGGTCCATACTTACATTTTGAAATCACACCTATACCCTCAGCGCACCAAGATCCAGCCTGGGCCCAGCCAGTTCATGCTCTGGTTCCTATCCTGGGTGTGACAGAAGTGTGGAGTAACACACATCAAGTAGCTGATGACTACCATCCACAAAAAGCCATTCCCACTCTTCCCTCCACCTTGCATTAATGCCCTTGTCCCCCTTCAGGGAGCGAAACTGGCAGAAAACTCTCCTTCTGCTGACTGGGGATTGGGGCAGGGACATGACTAAGCCTGGGCCAGGGTGAGAAGAGGAAGCCTGGGCCTGAGAGAACCATCATCCCTTGCAGTGGCTGCTAGTATTTCATGGACTGTAATGAGCAATGTGTGGACACCAGGGTGTCCAGGGGGATCAGAGGGGAAAGGACACCTAGCTGTAACAAGGCAAAGTATGACTCCCCTCAAACATATGTGAAGATTCACATCTAGATTTGCAGCCCTCAGAAAAGGAAAATTTTGCAGTACAGAGTCATGATTGGGCCCTGTGTTCATGCTGCCGTGATCAGATACACACTGGTTCAGAAATCTGCTCAAAGCCACTTGCAAGATCAAGGCCTTTCTTTGTAGCCTCTTTGGACCAAAGATGGTCTCTTTTGCTAAAATGCTTCACATCCCTGCAGCCTTTGCAAAGGGAGGAAATTATGCCAGCCCGCTGAAACATTCATGAGAAAACTTTTTTGGCTCAGAGTTGGTGTTCACCTTTGTGCTCAGGCGTGATTTTCTAAGTGTGTATATAATTACTAATGTATTCATTAAGAATATTTCCCATGGTGTTAAACAACTCTAAATAGATACTAGAACAGAGGGTCAATGCAACCACTGTGCATAAAAGGTGAAAAAAAATCTGTAAAGAAGAGGTCAAGAGGAATCTAATTATGAAGCATCTTTTGTAAAAGATTCATATATAATTTTGGGTATATATTTTAAAATTAAAACCCCCACAGACCTTGCTGATTCTGTGTTAACTAGAACTAAGGATAAATTATTTTCACAGATCAAAATATAATAATTTTGTTGTGCATATAATTTAAAACATACTACAGCACATCAAATGCTCTTTGAAAATAGTAAATTATTCACAAATATTGACACTATTTGTCAAAATTTCATACTTGACTAGACAGTTTGCCACAAGTAGAAGAAAACCAGTACGGTCTAAAGCGTTTTCTGGACCATAGCAATATTCCCCAAGTGTTTTTGTTTTAAGGAAGAAGCACCTGAGTGGCAAAAATTATGCAGTACTAAATAATGTGGTACTGGGAAAGAAGTCTTACTTCCAGAGCCTCTACTGTAATTTTGGTTGAGTTCTTTTTCTAGGATCATGGCCAGCAAGAAAGGAGGACTTTCAGAGCTCAATTAACAGATTGAAAGAGGGTAAGAAGAGGAGGAGTTTAAATGCATTTGACATTGGAGAATGTTTTGGATGCAAGAACCTGGGGCTGGGACTGACTAGGTGTAGGAAACAAAACCATAATGCGAGGATGATTGAACAATGGGACAGGTCACCCTGACGAGTTGTGCAGTGTCTGTATATGGAGGCTTCCAGCATCCAATAGAACAGAATAACAAGGTCTGAAGCCAATGCTGACCAAGTTCTGAGCCATAAGTTGTCTTATGTCCAACTTATCCAACTTATTATCCAACTTATCAGTTATGTCCAACTGAGATCTGATGTCCCTTCCTGCCTGAGTCCCTTCCTGCACTTCAGAGTGGATGGGTCTACCACAGCCTGAAGTGAAGTGGCTTAATAGAAAAACCTCTAGTCCCAAACACCTGACAATGCCTGTTTGAGTCTACCAAGCCCAACTGCCTCAGAACAACCCAGAGTTCACGACCAGGGCAAGGGAACTCCATCCCTCACCAAGTCAGGATCTGTGCATGGCAATAGGAGCATGATCTGCCATCGGTAGGACCTGTGAGCTCCACTGCTCCTGTTCCCCTGCCTAAAATGGGCCTCACCCATTTAGGTCAGACCCATAATCTAAAGGGATGCTCATGGAAACCATTTCCCTCCCACCAGTGATGGAGAAGAGCCTCCAAGAAAGAGACAAAAGCAGAGGAGAGGTTGACAGGGCTGTGTCAGTATCTTCTCCTCTCTGGAAGCCTCCCCTGGATGAAGGAGCCAGCCTCAGGGCTCAGGGCCCCTCATTCTGGTTCTGACCCTGTTCCACTTTGCCTTGGTTTGTTTTCATGGTCCAGCACCTGCACTGCTGGGGCTCCCCCTAAGATGCTCTATTGGCATGGAGGGGCCCACCAGCAGACACCAGCTGGGGATCATCCATGATGCCCAGGTCTTCAAGGCCTTCCATGTTTCTCAGCTCAAAATGACAATACCTTCACATGCTGGCATGTGAACTCAATGACACATCGATGGTCCAGAGGTGCCTAAAACAGCCAGTCACCAGGAGGATATTTGGGGACCACTGCTCACTCCCATCTTCTCAGCATCCCAAGGTGGCTGCCAGGGATGGGGCTGTCTAGGGCTCTGGTCAGGCTCTGTGAGCTCTTCTTCTCTTTGCTGCTGCTGGAAAACCACGAGGCATGATGGGCATCTGGACCCAGAGGTGTTATGCTGCCTGGTACATGTGAGAGATGACCCCCAACACCCCAATAAGCACCAGGATCTCTGCAGCCAGGACTTGGCCCAGCACACATGAAACAAGCCCCTATGAGGAGAGGCAGAAACCTACCCACAATGTCCTTTGCCTCCCACCAGCTGATCGGCTCAGCACTGCAGCTGGATCCTCAAGCACAGGTTGCAGGAGGGTTTTATTGCATCTCAGAAGAAAAAGACTAATTTCCTCACATCTCCAGCAGAACATCCCACCCATTTTGCAAATCCTTTGGCAGTATTAGTCATTTATGACTCTCAGTAATGATTTTTCAGGCCTCCCTTCATAGCCAGTAACTAGAAGAAAAAAAATAAGACAACAGAAATTGTGTTTCTAAATCACAAACATCAGCATTGTGTTATCCTAACAGCTATCATCTTTATTTTTAGGATATTTAATCAATTTGGAGGCTTTCAAATATAGTTTAGTCAGACCACTTTGCTCTAGCTTACCTCCCAGTTCTGGTTGCCATGGCATAAAAATGATTTCTCTTCTAGCTAAAAATAAACCTTCAGCAACAAATGTATTAGCCATTAAAAAAAAAACCAAAAAACCCAAAAACAACCAAAAAACCACTGAAAATCTGAAACCACCAAAAAATCAAACCATGATGAAAACAAAGCACCTCCTCATACACCAATTCACATTACCCCACACAGCTGCTCCTTTGGCACCAGTTGTACAAAGCCTTTGATAGACCCTGTCTGCCTCTCCTTTCCTATTTACACACTTCCATATTCTGGTTGAGGAAAGACAGAAAAATGCTTGTAACATCGCAAACATTTTAAAAACAGCATAAAATCAAATGCTGTAACAGAGACCACTGGTCCTCAGTGAGGCAGAACTGCCTGTTCTCAAAGCCTTCGTAGCTCCTGGGCTCTGCTGGGAGAAATTTTTTCTTTCTTTGGCATGAATCCAAGCAAAGGAAAAAACCCTCCCTCACCAAAGAGCCTGCTGGCAGACAAAGCTGGGGTATGAGGTGCTTCTTCCCCAGCATGGAGGCAGCCCCAACCCCACACCTGCTCAGCCACCTGTGACCTTGGCAGGGTTGTAGGGGATGGGTGAAGTCCTACTACAGCCTGGTACAAGGCACTTCTTCCCTTCTGGTAAAAAATTCTCCAGAATATGTTCTCAAAATATGTTTTGGTCAAAAATAAAGTGGTATGCCACATATTTAAAAATAAAATTAAATTACTGGAAACCAAAAACAAGCAAGTCACCTATGAGCACGTCCATATGATTTGCAAGTGTTAATTTAGAGGTGCAGAAGGCTACAGCAATGCTAGATATCACAAAAAATAATATTGGTAGGTTCGGGGAGGTGTTTTCTTTCAGTTTTGATCACAAAAACCTCTTCCTTTCTCTTACAGTCCTCTGTGAGTGCAGTGCAAAAGGAAGAGGGCAAGTCTGGCCAGGTTTGTCCTGCCCTGCCCTTGTGCCTCTCAGCCTGAATGACTTGGTAACCTCCCCACTGAGCCCTGGAAGGAAATGCCTCAGCCACACAGATCCCAGCACGCCTGTACAAGGGCGTGGAGGAGAACATGCAGCTTGCTCTGTTCCTTGCTACCAAAACAGCTGCTGGCCAGCCACGGTGAGCACGGGACACAATGGTCACCTTCTGAAGTTCTCTGAGAGAAATGAGACCGAAGCAAGGAAAGGAGTACTCTCTGTGATTTTGTGGAAGATGACCAGCTCTTTCCCAAACTGTCCATATTTGCCAGATCCTTACATCTGCTGGTCCTCATGCTCCTCTTTTAGCCTGTGAGACTGATCCTTGTCTGTCTTTGTAAACACAGGAGCTAGATAAAGGAAGGAGAGGAGTGATTCCTGTCCTGCAGGGACTGCCTGGCTCCTGTCCATGCAGCAAAACTCCCCACCCTTGATGTCATCAGCACCCTGCCAATAACAATATGAATATATATTTTTATGTATATAATATACACCTGTAATATTGGTGTCCTCTTGTAGCTGCTAAGAGCAGAAACGTTGGTGGCTTTGAGAGTGCTTCCTTGTGAACCTGTTTCCTCAGCTCCTGCAGGGATAGCCAGCAGGGCAGTTCTGATGATTCCATGATTAAAGCCTGGCAGGTTTGGGGCAAGGAAAGCTCTGTCCTTCAAGGCCTGTGTGTCAAGGGGAGCTCAGTGGGTGTTCCCCAGCCTGCAGCAGAGGCATATGCTTTCAACCTGCTTGCAATGGGTCCCCAGTCCCCCTCACACAACAAACAGATGCAGCACGGGAGTTTCTGTAATTGGCAGCTCTTTCAGCCCAGGAGATGCCCTGGGGCTCAGCACCGGTGTGAATGCTAGCACGGTGGCTAACTAAGCCAGCAGGGTCACCAGCTGAACTCCTTGTTTTACCTGTTGCTAATGCCAGCATTTTAATAAAAAAACCACCCTTACCTGGGAGAAGAGTAAAACGGAATGACCTGAACAAAGCTGGCCTGAGATCCTATCCCAAATTTGTACCTATATCCACACAAGCCAGGACATCACTCTCCTACTTTTCTTCACAAAACATGGACCTCAGGCCTGGAGCTTGTGTTTGGGTAAGAGAACAAGGCTGTGCTTTTTAGATGGATGGATTGAGGTCTCAGGCACAAGACACCTTGGCTGGGCCAGCATCCTCAGTTGTGACCTGAGAACCTGCAGGCTTGGAGAGACTCTCCAAAAACACATGTGATGTTTCTTCCTTCTCTGGCCCTCAGGCTTCGATGAACAGACAAGGTTCATCCCATCTTCTGTCCTCACTAGTGACACAACCACAGCAAAGAAACCAATCTCATTAGCACTGCTGATGGGCTTTTTGAACATTGTTTTTCCATAGCTACCCTGTCCAGCTGCCTCCTCTCATGTCTTACCAGCGCAGGTTTGAAGGAACAGAAGGGCATGTTCCACATGAGCCATGCTGCTGAGCTCACAGTGGAGGGACTCACAGACTGAGTGAGGATGGTAGGAAAGTTGGAGTGAAGAGTTCCAGAGCCTGGCTGTGCTTTTTGTGCCAGACCCATGCCAACGTCACCAGCCCTTGGAGGAACGTGGCCTTCTGCTTGTTCTCTTTCTCCTCTAGGCTGTGGGAAGAGTGAGAAGATGGTGGGTCTGTCTGCAGGTCCCAGGTCATGGCAGAGGGGCTGTGGGGGTTTGGCTCCTTTTCCCCCCAGGGCCTGGCTCCTGAGGAGGACGTGTAACAGCCCATGTGCACAGAAATTTCTGGAAGGGCTGCTCAGTCTTGAAATTGCTTTTGGGAGAGACAATGAAAGAAAGCAGATCCATTTTCTGCCCAAACTCAGCAAAGCTGCATTTTCTGGGCTTACAGAAACACTCCTCTGTCTCTCCATTTGAGTTTCTGTTTTCCTTTAGAGCTCACATTTTTTCCTTTCTGCTGCATGAGGTCAGCTGACAATTTTAAAGAGCTTTAAAATCCCTATTGCGGTATTTAATGGTTTTCCCAGAGCATCTTCCCTGTGTTTTTTTCTGCTTCTCTCTTTGCTCACTATATCCATATTTTCTTCTGGAATATGTGTGTCCAATCAGCTACAGAAGACCCTTCCCTCCTGAAATTATTTACTACTAGTTCATCATCTTGGAAACCAACTGTTTTCCAGCTCTGCTTTTAACAGATGAGGTCATTTCTCTTCATAGAGACCCAAATCTGAGTTTCTGAGAACAAAAATCCCTCTGTTGATTATCAGCGTTGTCATTGTTTGGGCTTTATTTATTTATTTATTTATTTGTATCATTTCTTTCCACCTTTCCTCACAAAGAGAGGCTAAACCCACTCTGATGCACTGCCTATCATGACTGTCAACTATCTGGCACTGTCATTAGTTTCACTGAAGCCAGAGGGATTTCTCTGCACTCAGCTAAATGTGATTGTGTGTGTTTGCAAGCTTGAGAACAAAAAAGAAATGACAATATCTGAAAACTCTTGATAATTTATGGATCTAGACTTCCACCCCACTAATGGAATCCCTGTGGAGGGTGAAAACAATTGCCACTGGTCTGAAACAGGATCATGCAACCTAAAATAGCCCCATGCTGCCTCACTCCAAACTACTTGGCATTTTTTGCTGTCATCTGTCTGGCGGACCTAAAACAGCAAGGGCGCCTTAAAACACAGCGTGCTTATGGCCAAAAGAGCTCCCTGAGCTGTTTAGCAAATGCAGAGAGAATAAGGGGTTAAAGGCCAAGAAATATTTTTATTTGAATTTATCTGAAAAACCCACCCTGGAGGCTTCTTCAGGAAACGTCGCAGTGTGAGAAAAGATGCCGTTCACTGGTGCACTCTTGGTGCTTCCAGCACAAAGTACATTATAAACATACTGCTTTAAGGTTAAAGAAGTGGCAAATCTGTGGGAGAATCTTGCATCAGACTCATGAGAGCTTAAAAAAATCACAGGATTTTAATGACCTCTTCCTCCTCCTCCGCCTGTGAGCCGCTCGCCTAGTCACTAAACTGCTTTCCTGCTGCTCAGATGTCATCCAGGAACAGAAGAGGAGTGCCCAAAGACTGTGCACTGGTATCCGAATGCACAGCATGTGCTGCTGCCCCTTCACAGGACAAGAGGCACTTTCAGATGACAGATAAGTATTTTAACATCACCATCGAGGCTGAGAGCCCTGCTCACCCCTGGGCACATCAAACATCTGCACAGCTGAGCCTTTGGGCGCCTGGCTGCGGGAATCACGGAGCTGCGCCTGTAAGACAGCTCACTGCTTGTCACTGCTGCCAAATCATGGCCCAAGGGAGGAGTGGCAGCCAGGGAGGTGAAGGTAGAGGTGGTTCATAGGTGGTTTCCATCAGGGCTGCATTCAAGGGATGACATTGCCCCCTTGGTCAGCTAAGTGTTGAGGACACTGTTTGGAGGAGGCTGGTCATCGCTCTAGGGAAGTCAGTCTGCCAAGCAGACGCCTTACCTGTGTGAAATGCCAAAGTCTGGGTTATTTTTCAGTGGCCTGGAACACTCATTGAGTTTCATCTGGTTTTCCATGCTCTTCTTCTCTCTCTGGTTTCATTAAAAGGACCACATTTCTGTTTAACACTGCAAGGGAGATGCTGTCTTTAACTATCTTTTCACTGTCCATTGTAAAATCATGTCCAGAATACATATCTAATGAGGTCAGGTAAAACACAAGCATATTCACGTGCTCAGATGTCTAAGACTCATCCTGACCATTCCTGATACAGCCCTTTCTAAGGCTGTGACTGCTTCAAACTACAGATACCATGCATTGTATCTACGTATAGATAAATATATGTGCATGTGTGTGTGTGTGTGTACACTCATACAAAAAGTCTTTAAATCTGTATTTACACGAAAAATACCTATGAAGCTAAAATAAATACGTATGTAATTAGATTTTGATAGTACTACAGCCAAATGGATTATAACTCGCCTTCACAGGTAGTCACTGTTTTCTGGTACTGTGAGTAGGTTAGCTGTTGGTTAGGTCTTTTTCTGTGTGCACATATCTTCTGAATTAAGAAAATTACTGATTTCCCTGTGTAAAAGTATAAGTTAAAAATGCATCTTGGAGGTTGTTCTAATGAGCTTGCACAGGAGACCCAGTACTGAAAGTACCTGCCTCAGCCACACTCACTCCTTCCTTAATTCAGAAATCTTGGTGAGAGCGCCCACCACATTAGGGAAAGCTCTGAGCCATGGCTGATTTGTGATTATTATCCCAACGGAAATATAATGCCCTGGGTCCTGGTATGAGGAGGTGATGGTGGCTACAGCTCCCCAAAACCTATTCTGGACTCTGTTTTTTCACCTGGTTTTCATACACTATGAGAATCTGCTGTGGGACAGAGCAGCCCTCCTTGTGAGCAGCCTGCTCACAAGGAATAGAAGCCTTCAAACTCCGCTGGTGGGTTTCCAAATTTCCAGATTGCTACAGATTCAAGATTTTTGACATTGTTTGCATTCCAGGTTGAAGCAAGATGGAAGTTTCCCCGCGGACCATGTTCCTGGTGGAAAAAAAAGAATCAGTTCTGGGTCAGAAAAAAAATAATCTTGACTTAGAACTGGGATATTTTTCATCAGAAAAAGATTTTGGAACATTTATTTAGAACCACATATCAGAAAATGCCTATTTCTATACACATCACTACAGTAAAAGAAAATATGTTAGGAGGAAAGATCTCAATCTGCTCCAAATGTTTAGGGTTTTCTTTTCTTCTCACATTTAAAAACAATAAACCCGAACAACTTCCACCCCCCCAGTACTGTCTAAGAGGATAATCTGGATTTATCAAAATGCTTCTGGGTGTAAAATACCCAATCAAAATGACCTACACTTGGTTTTGGTTCCTGGAGCCCTGCCTGGGAGCTTTCTCCTTTCTCCCTTGGGACATCCTGGTCATTCCTGGGGCAGCCAGAGCTACCTCCTCCTGCAGCTCCAGGCACAGCAGGCAGCAGTGGAGCATCCAAGTCCCAGCTCACGCCTTGTAGCTGCAAGGGAAGTAAATGCTGGCCTTGCTACTCTCTGGGATGCTGGAGCTGGCCAGACATGGAGCTGGGAATCAATTTTTACAGGTCAAAAGTTAATAGAACTGTTCTTATAACACCGGCACCTTGACAATCAGCTTTGACAAGCAGTCCAGGAAAGCTCCTGTGTACTCCTTCAAGCTCCTTGAGCTTCGTTGTAACAGGGGCTCTGCTGTTAAATTAAAGCAGCAAAAGCACAAAAAAGCATTGAAGAATTGGGGCAGCAAGTCTGAGAAAAGCTGCGTCTAGAGCAAGGGAAAGAAGTAGGAGATACAGGAAAGCAATTCCTCAGAGAGCCTCCTTCTGAGTTGTGCTGTCCAAATCTTGTTTATGGAACTGCAAATGTCTGCATCATGTTGTTTTTTTTTCTGAGTTCTGAGTTCGTGGGTCAGCGCAGAACAAAGAGGGATTGGTACAACAACCACAGCAATATTTTCTAGCTTTTTCCTACTTCTTTTTCCTTGATCTTATTCTAACTTGTCTTTATTAGTAGAATTAATGCAGGACTAAACCCTTAATCCTCTACATACTGACTGGCCGCAGTACTGCTGTCCATGGGGGCATTATGGCAGGGCAAGGACTGAGTCATGGAGCTCAGGGATAATTGACTAACACAGCAGCAGAAGATTGCACTGCTCATTTTGATCTCCACTTTGTTGAACAAGGGCCAAAGTTCCAGCACTAAGCTGCAATTTGACATGGGACACTTGGCCAGATCAGCCCCACAGCAGTGCTGGCACATACCTATATTCTCTGTACATCTATGTCGGTCTGTAAATACCATTATCAGTCAAGGCTTTATTGTGAATAGTTATAAGACTTGGTAAATCTTTTGTTCAGATTGGGACTGACTTGGGCAATGGCAAGAAAATACCCTGAAAATGCCTGTTGTCACTCAGCGCAGCATTGGTGGGATTTGGGGCTGAAAGTCTGGGTGGTAGACACAGTGCAGGGAGAGTGTAGTTTGTCAGTATTTCACCTCCTGCCTCCATCCCATCCCTGTCTGCCATGTCCCAACATCGATGTCAGTATGGCCTTGCAGTGACATTGTTGTCATGGGAAAAACATTTCTAAAACTCCTGTATTGGGTTTACATAGCTAGGTCTAGGTAGCAGGGAGGCTACAGAGGAGTCTTCTGCAAGGAGCTGCCAGAAGCTTCCTCCATGTCCAGCAGAGCCAGTGCCCAGCTCCAGCATGGACCCACTGCTGGCCAAGGCTGAGCCCATCAGCGACGGTGCTGATGACACCAGTAGGCTGGGAGTGGATCCTTGGAGGGGCCACCACTGACCCAAATCAACCAAATATTCCCCACCATGTGATGTCAACTCAGATATAAAAGCCAAGGAGAGGGGGAGGAAGGGAGGCATTCATTATTTGCAATGTTTGCCTTCTGGAGCCAGTGCTAAGGATGCTGAAGATGTGCTTCCCAGGAAGTGGCTGGGAATTGCTCACTGATGGGAAGTAGGCAGTAAAGCCATGGTTTTTTTTCTTTGCTTGTGTGCATGCAAACTTTTTCTTTAGTAAACTGCCTTATCTCAACCTGTGAGTCATTTTCCATCTTATTTTCTTTTCCCTGTCCAGCTGGGAAAAGGAGTGATAGAGCAGCTTGGTGGGGACCTGGCATTCAGCCAAGGTCAACCTACCACAGCTACAAATCTAAGTTAAGCAAAATTTCCATGTTAAAACTGTCTCATAGGCTGTCTGCCAGCAGCCTTTAAAAGAAAAAGGAAAAATCACTCTTTAGAGTAAAAAGAAGGAAAGAGTTGCTAAAATTTATGCTAGGCTTGCATACAAAATCCATCGAATTTTCATGCTGGCAAACATGAGGACTGGGTATATCAACAAAGCTGTTAGAAATTGAGTTGTTGAGCACCACAAATAAAGAAAGGTCCCTGACTATAAAGCAGGGCCCAGCCCTTCCTCCATGAGCTTGAGACTCTACAGTTGCCTGCTTGCTACAAATGCAGGTCCAGGCTCCAAGTTCCTTTGCTTTTTGAAAACAGAAATCACCTTTTAGATGGGTGTTTTTACAGAGTTTGAAGTAATGACTGGGCACTCACCCACTAGCTCAAGACAGCTATGTGCTTTCTGATCAAATTGCTTCTTTTTTTTTGGATACTGTTTTTTCCAGAGTTACTGGTCTAAGAGCACTGCTTTTTTTGACAAGGTCACATACCTGCAAAACAGTAAAGGTGACCAAAGTGGCCTCAGTTACTCAGTTACCAGTCCAGAAATGTGAGGCTGCCTCCCTGCAGCAAGGTGTGTGCTACCACCACCCTCCTGCCTTGCCACCAAGGCTTAGGAGTCCAAGAACAAGCAACAAGTTCACTCCTGGATTTGCAACAGGTAAGTTGCAGCTATCCCTCCGGTCTGTGCATCCTGAGCCTCTAAGCTTGCCATCTCACTGACCTTTGGTTAGCCTATGCTACATTTTAGCTTCACTTCCTGCCATGTCTTCAATTATTTGTTCACTCAAAATTTGTTTTATAGGGTTGTAAACCAGTAAGGTTGGATTAATGAGTGTGTAAACAGCCTGGACCATACCCTCCTTCCCATTTCTCACACTAACTGGATTCCTGTGTTATGGTATCTGTCTCTGATTTGATAGATCAGAAATCCTTACTATCAGACTGCCAATTTCATGGGCCAGTTCCCTCAGCATTGGGGATGGAGATTATCTGGTCTTTTTAGCTGGAATATATTAAATTCGGAGTTTAGCTTCCATCTGTAGCGGGGTAATTTCCATTTCTCTGAACATTTCCATTAGTCATCCTGGCTCTGACCCTGCAGTCTAGATAATTATTCTTATTGAATTGCAGCACCAAGCTAGTCTCTTATTTTTTGAGACCTGAATAAATTGTTACTCCTTTTAACCTGAGCAGGAAACTGAATGCCAGGATCTCACAGATAATTTCATTTGGGAAGGTAAATCAACAGGAGGAATTGAGTGGCTCTGAAGAAGTTTTGTTGGTTTGCTTGCAGGGAGGTGCAAAGACCAGAACAAAATGCTCTAATGGGTTGCCAGCTGCCTGTCCCAAGCCCATATGGATGCTACTGGAGCAGCCAAGACCATGCAGGGCTTCCCACAGCGCTGGGGCTATTGTCACTGGGGCCACCCTACCCTGCCAGCAGTTAACTGCAACGCCTCCTGTCCCAAGAACATAGAATTTTATTCATCTTTGAGAAATTTTTCTCATTAGCATATCATTATAATTTACTTTTGTTGTCTTTCTGTTAACTTAAACCAAATCTACTCATGCAAACTTGGTCCAAAGTCATCTTCGGCAATGAGATTTCCTATGACCAGTTTGATGGATAACAAAATACGTTGAGGTAATGTCACCATTGCTTGGTTCAATGACAAGTGAACTGCTGCATCCAAGAATACCTGGGGCTTGGAACTACTAGCAGAACTATTTTCCACATAGCAACTCTGAACTTCAGGTCTTTTCAGTGATATGATTCTCAAGAGTGTCTATTTCTGCTGAAACTGAAAAGCATTCTCTCACTTTTAAAGCTGCTGCTTGGAGCGTGTGGCAGAGCGCACCAAGTCTGCTTCACAGTCCCTGGCTCCCCAATTATCTCTTCCAAAATTAGCTGATAACATCCCTTGTTTCTGTTTACATTGGTTTCTCTGTTTCCTTAACAGCTCACAGATCAGTCAATGTTCTTTCTCCTTATCTGTTTGTCTATCTATCTATCCATCTATTATCTTCTGCCTACCTGTAGTGGTCATTGCTTTTGCTCCACCATTGTCTATACAATATTCTTATTTTCTTCCCTTCGCTCACTCTGACCAGCTCCCCAGAAAGTGTGCAAACACTGCACTTGTGTGTTTCTGATCTTGAGAACATTGTTACCTGTATCAGGCCCAGTCCCTCCCACTCTGCACTTCAGGCTATATGAAAGCTTTTTTCCAACAGTTGGATTTTTCCTCTGTCCTTCTTTTCTCATTCCTGTGTCCATTGATATCTCTGCTTTTAAATTGCTTTTCTCTGTCTCTGTAGTAAAATCATGCAAATGGCTTTACTGAGTCTCACATAACCTCCTCCTACTAATTTTTTTTTGAAATCTCTTCTATTTCTAGGCTTGTCAGCATTTACTGCATTAGACTGGTAGCTTAGGCATGCAGGTGAAGTCCCTTTGCCAAGAGAAGTCCCATTCCTGGAAATGCCTATTATTGCAGCAAGAATGCGATGAATGTTGTGCTCGTGCTGTGCTGCCATGAGGGATGTCACATGAGTTTTCTTTGTCCTGGACCCCTGAGTACTTTTCAACATTATTATCAAGAACTTATTAGAATTTGCTGATTATTTGGTGGAAGTTAATCAAGCTGAAAAGTAGATTAACTGTATTAATTCACTTCCATTTAGCTTTCACTGGAGTTTACTTCTTCAGCAGTTATTTGCTCAGCTTGGAGACTGTTTATTTCATCTTTTGAACAAACCTTTTGTCTACCTTCCTCTGTAAGGGCCTGTGGCTTTTAAGGTTATCAAGGCATGTGTAGGTGTACAAGACACAGCATCTTGACTCATCTGCCCTGGCCCCTGGCTGTGGCTGGAAGTGTTGAGATAGCAGTGCCACTATTGAGATACCAGTGCCACCAGTGCCACAGTGGCTTTTGTTGAGATCGTATGGAGGGTTGCACCTCTTGGGTCTGCCAGACATAACCCTGGCAGGAAAGAAGTGATCCAAGGAGAGCAGTAGCAACCCCATTGGTGTGATGATGTGAAAAGAAGCCTTCAGGCCAAAAGGCTTTTGCAGACATAGACTGAGCTGCTTGAATAGCCATCATACCCCCTAGTAGCTGACTGTACCCTCCCCTAGCTGAGGCTGTCACCATGAGAGCAGGACCCCATCACAGCCGTGTGAACACTCTCCATGCCACTGTGGCAGCCCTTCATTCTGCTAAAATCCCTGGGGGCCTCACACTGAAAGGGAGCTGGAGCACTCATGCAATCCTGTACAGGGCTGCCTGTATGGTTGCCCATCAAGGGCAAATGATGAATACCTGGGGTGGGATTTCACCCAAGTATGCACATCTAAAACTAAAGGCAAATCATATACCTACACACCCTGCAGTTAATAGAGCCTCAAGAGTGACTCAGACACTCAGATTTAGGTATACACTGGAAGGTGAAAGGAATAAATTTAGGAGTCCACCAAATAAAGCTAAATCCCATCTTTGATGACTGATAAAACCTTCATCTTCTCCAGAGGTTTCCTAAATCCCTATAGCCATAAACCCAGGCGCTTAGTAACCAGTTGGTGGTTTTTCTGCAAGGTCAGTCACAGACCCAGGCAAAGCTAATGGTTATCCCCCCATCACACACTTTCCCCAACCATCCTCGGGCTGGAGAAGCTACTCCAATCCCCACCTCATGCCTCTTGTGCTAGAGCTGGAGGGAGAGCAGCCACTGCTCCTCTCCTGCCCCACATGCTGTGCCTCAGATGGGGTGGGTCAGCACAGCTGTTGGGTGGCAGACACAGCGGTGGGGGAATAGTCACTTCTTCCTTTCTGTTACTCATGCTGTTCAGTGTCTGGGGAGGGAGCATGTGTTTGGTTGGGGATGGCATCCATGTCAGTGTGTGGCCCCATTCTCCCCTCTGTCAGTCAGGGCAGAATGGCTTAGTGCTGCTGCTCCTTCTGTCCAGTGGAACTGCGAGGGGGATGCATTTTCTTTGCCATTACCGACATCTCTAATCTCTGTTTCAAAACCAGCTTTCTGAAACTCGGAAAGGAAAACATTTCCCTCCCTTGCCAGCACAGATATGTTTTGCTTGTTGAGGCAAAGGGTTGCAGTGCTTGTCTTTCTGCACTGCAGCACCAGCAAATATGTCTCACAGGAACGTTCAGGCATCTATTTGCTCCAAGATAGGAACACCGAGACTTTTATTTCCACTGCTTAACCTGTTTAACCTTGTTTGTCTACTAACAAATCCCATTTAAGTGCTGTTCTTTTTATTTTGGATGCTGTTGCACAGAAAAAGAAAGTTCATCAGGAGAAAAGCCTCTCTGCTCATGCCAGAGCTTACTGAAGAAAAATAGACTTGGGTTTGAGTTTCATTTTTTCTCTTGCAGAGAGGCCCAAACCAGTCACAAGGCTCCTCAATTCTCTCACTGACTCTGCAGCTGATGCCCTCTGGGAGATGCTGTCTGGGAACATGGGGCTTCCCATCCATTTTTTGACCACCTGGCAGTGATGCAGCAGAAGAACTGGGAAAGGATAGCAATGGTGAGCAGGTCGGTGTCCCCAGGCACATTGATCCATCTTGCCGGATGTCCTGAGACCACATGGGGACAAGGATAACCAGGAGTGGCCTGTGCAGCAGCCAGCTCATGCTGCTGCACTGGGTGCCAACCAGGGCCACTTGTCAAGCATTCCCACGAGAGACAAGCATCCCGAGGGGAAGTACATGGCTGGCATGTCACCATTTGCATGTGTGTGTTAAACAGCACTGATTGCAAATTGACCATCTTTTAGCCTGCATTAGAGTATTGTCATTGAATAACTGTGCACAGCATGAAAATGCCCATTGATGACAGGGCAATTTGAAGATGAAAATAAGTTCCCCTTGAAGCAGGATATGCGCAGCTACAGCTTCTGCAAGGTGATGGCTTTTCCAAGGTAGACCAGCCTGGGCAGATAACTACACTGAGAAACAAGTAAAAATGCTTCCAGAAGAACCCCAAGGTTAACAAAGAAACTTCCAAGACTGTTTAACTGAGCACAGACTCTTGGCAGCATGCTCCAAGCACCAGTATGATAAATCCACAAGTTGTGCTGCACTGAGACAGTGTCGCAAGAGCAGCAGGACCTGCCCGTGGCTGATGGAGGTGACTTTCTCAGTCATGGTGCTTCTGTAAGCTCTGTACCATGAAACCACTCTGGGCACCTGAGGTTGTGCTTCTGGAGAACTGTGACAGATTGGGATCGGGTCTACATCCCCCTATGGGCACAGAGTATTTCAGGGAGCCCTGTGGCTTTTTGCAGAGCGCTTTAGGTGAAGCGGTTCGGGTACAGCGCATCCCTCAGAGTGCACATTGTGCTCATGCAAGGCAAAAGAAGGGGGTGGGGGGTGGAAGCAGGGGAGAATGGAAACAGCTGCCTCATGCATGAAAAGATTTGCCAAACTCCCATGGTTAGATTTAATAGCTGGGTGCTGCAAGCTCAGGAGAACAATGTAATTTATGTCGTTATTGCTAAAAGGCTGGTTTGATGGCAAGGGCTTCATTTGAGTTGCCTAAAATGTTTAACAAAGGGGAAAGTGAAAACAAACATGAAAGCTGTATTAAAAATTATGAGGATTTTGGGGAGACTGCCAGGTACATTTTTCCAGTGGTACGAAGTCCTCTCCTGACAAACAGCTCATTTTGCCTATGCTAACTCTAAGATATGAAGCTGGAGCCAGATGTAGAAGGAAATAATAAGCTTTTGCTTTAGCTACACAAGTTTCTGGAACAGTAGTTGGGTCACCCTGTTGTGCTTGAACGGCAGAAGAAATAGTGTGCTTTTTTTCATTCAGTATTAATTGTCTCTTCTTGAAAATTTACTTCTTAGCATCTTTTTAAAGTGTTTTGGGGATGATAATGGAGGGAGACAGAATAGGCCCAAAGGGAGGAGGTCTGGGTGGTTGTGCCAAAGCCACCTTTTCTACGAGTGCATTGAACATGACGCTCCTGTTGTCACAGCAGCAAAAGCAGTGTGTGTGGCTAACCCTGCTGTTCTGCCTGGTTCTGCACACGGGGCTATTTTTAATACACCAGCTCACACAGCATTGAGTGCAGCATGGTGGCAACTCAAGTTAAAAAAGCGCTGCTGCTTCAGGAAGGCACCACCAGGCCGCCCTCTCAGTTCTGTCTGCTATGAGCCATATGGTTCTGGGTATGTCCAGTCCTCTCCCCAGAGCTCCAAATGCCACCACATGCTGCAGGGGAAGCACAGCTCACAGTTCTCTCGGTGCTGTGCTCAGGCTGGGCCAGGGTGCTTTCCTTGGCCGCCTGCTCATCTTCTGCACAACACTATGAAGGACTCAGTCACACAGGGAAAACTGAGGCAGTGTCAGCCTCTGGGCCACCTTTTGGGTTGAAGGTCTTCTCTGGGGTGTTCTTGCCCTGAGCAGACAGCTGGCATCAGCTGCCATCCTAGCCAGGGTCTTCCTGCAGCACTGCTTGGGGTAGTAGTGCCTAAATTACTCATATCAGGAATTCAGCATAGAGCCCCCCAGCCTACGGAGGGCTGCACCTGCCTGTATTTGCCCACCATTTGGCACTGGTGGGACCACTGGGAACAGGCCAGGTGCTGCCCACCCCTTCCCCTGAAGAGATGTGTGCTCCTTATATCAGTTTGCATTCTCCCCAGAAGGCCCTTCTCCCCTGTGCAGCCACAGACAACCATACGGGGGGACATTTGAGATGACGGTCAGCTCACCTTCATCCAGCAAGGCTGATCTTTGCTCGCTGTTAATCGCGGCCAACTGGGTAGCAACGATTTTGCAACAGAATGGCTGCTAGGCCATTCAGATTATCTGCTCCAGTGCTTTGAGAGACAGCTGGTAAAGCAAATAGTAGCAATCCAGAGAAATTATCTTTATTTGCCTGTAAGCAGAGCACTGTAATGCAGGCTCAAATGAGCCTCTTTTGGCAAGCAAGGTCAGAGTTGCCTTTTGCATATGGCATACATTAGGGTAAGTCCCAGCCCCACACAGCATCACTTAACCAAGAAGCTGCATTTCAAAATTAGATGCATTTTGTTGCTCTTGTCAGATATCAGCTTACAGAATTGGCTGGCAGGGAGATTTGAAGGTTCATATGTGCAAATACTTGAATACTTTTAGATGAGTTTTAAGAATACATTATTATAATTTTTCTTGTTCTAAGGCTTGTTGCTGCACACAGGAGACGGTCACCAACGTCCCGTCAGCTTTAATAAGACAAGATGCAGGATATGCACTTCAAAAAATCCTGATTTTCATGATGCTGTACATCCCGTTCCCCCTCCCTTCTGCCCTTATGAAGTTAATGTTATGAAGCTGGTTTCTTACAGTGTAAAATATGCCTTTTGTTGAACAGCCAGACCCACAGATCCTCAGACTCTGAAGATCTCCATAATTTAAGAGTCTGACATTATTTTTCTGTACCTTTTTTTTGCATAGGTGTGTGCTTTGCTGTCCCATTCTCTGACTCTGAAGCCTAGAAACATGGTGGGAGAGACAATCAGACAGTGATGAAGCTGCTGGATCTCATCTTAAGGGTCCCGGGCACTTCACAATGCACCACCATACAGGACTTCCACACAACTGAGACACTTGTGTCAGGGCCCCAGGGAACCTCTACCCTCTGTCTCAGCTGCCACTGCCTGTGGACCCCCACCTGAGCATTGCTGAGGGTGCTGCTGGGCTGTGAGGGCTGTGTGAGGACAGGCACAGCACATGGCCAGCACTGTGCCAACCTGCTTGCAAGAAACTTCTCTCTCAGTCAGTGGACCTGCAGTTTGTTCTCTGGCTGGCTCTTCCATGGAGGTTTCCAACGAGGAGAACGTTTTGGTGCTGGAGCCAGCTTGGAGCAGGTGCTCCGTGGAGATTTGACTCAGATGTGCAGGTTGCCAGATACCCACCAGCTGCCAGAGTATTTCAATCATTAATAATGGCAGGATTAAATGCAAAGCATCAACAGTATTTCCAGAATGAGCCAGGGTTTTCAGCTTTACTGCCTTTCGCTTTCTCTTAAAGGATCCAGATCCAGCATGGATGGTGCTCCTGGAAAGGCCTTTGGTCTCCTTCAGGTTGTGTTCAACAGATTTGAACCATACCTGCACTGTCAGTGCCATTGAACGAGGAGGTCACCTGAAAGAGCAGATGCTATTCCTGGCACAAACATAAAAAGAACATTTCACTGACTCCACTGGACCGTCCCTCCCAAGGCAGAGCATTTGATGCACTTTGTCTTTTCCCCCGTGTCCAGCAGTGGCTACTGAAATTTTGAGACATTGGTTTGGGTAGCTCTGGAGCATTATGGCTGCTTCCATGCTTCTACTCCTTCCCATCACTATGCATTTAAGTGTTGTATCAGTTTCAGCACTATCAATTCCTTCACTGCGGTTATCTCATGCAATAAACTCCACTGCCTTGTGTTTTTGCTTTCTTCAGATGTTTTCCCTTTTGGAGTTGTATGAGAAGGTGCACAGACTCTGCTGGATCTGCATGTGCTGTGCTACTCACCAGCTATCACATCTTCACCTCTTAGTCTCATCATATTAGACTCATCTCTGCCTTGAGCAGTTCTCTTTTTTCCATTGCTGACTGCAGAACTTTTGCCTATCGCTAATCCTTTTCATTCTTGTCTCTGGCTCACTTTCCTGTTGCTGACGTATGATGTGAAATGGCATGCTAATAACGCTCTACAACATTTCAAGGGGGAGTACAATAATTTTATAAAGAAGCTCCACATTTTATCAATTGTCAGATTTGGTGTCTATTTTGAGTCCAGGTTATTGAACACAATGAAGTGCAATGATGCCTGGATCAAGGTGGCTTGAGCTACTCTAGGACATATAGTCTGTATGTAATGAAAACTTTCAAATTATCCCTTTCCACATGCAACTTGAAAAGGATTTCCACCTACTGCAGTGCTATGCATCTAGTTTTCCCAGTTAGGACTATAACCTCCCAGTTTTCCCTGGTATTTATGAAAGTAGCTGCATATTTTGCTACCAGCCAGTTCTGCACCTGTGCTGGTGTTCCAGATCATTAACAGCTCTATTAATCATTGCTGCCGGTTTGGAAGGAGAGCATACCCAACTCTTCACCTCTTATTGCATTAAAATGAATACTTTTTCCTTCATCCTTTATCTCCTGCCTGTTTCAGTTAATATTCAGAAGCATCTTTTGCTCACTCTTGCCATTTCAGGCTCTTGAGTACCTTTACTAAGTGAGTTGGAATGACAGGTTTGACAGTGCCAGCAAGCTCTTCTGCCAGGTGGTTTTTGCTGACCAAGTCCCAGAGTTGTTAGGACTGAAGAGGACCCTGACAGGACACAGCACCCGGCTCTGAGCAGAGAAGGGAGTTGTGGGAAGATAAACTTCGTAGGTTTCTGTGGTGTAAGTAGGGTGGCATTTCAGGGAAGCACTTGAGGGTACCCCCCTTTTGGCTCTAGCAGTACTATTTCCTATGATTGTGACTGGGCAAACAGTCAACAGCCAGCCTTGAAGATGTGGCAATCAAGTTCAAGAATGTCCAGGGTAGCTCCAGGAGGCAGAGGCTCGATACTATCCTTCCCATGGCCATAGAAGAGGTTCTCAGAGAGGAGGGCTGCCTGCAAAGGCTTATATCACTTTTGCTACCCAGAAACCAACCTTTGCAGGAGGGTTTGCAAAACACTGAATTTCAAATGCCTGCAGAACAGGCACTGGAAGTGAATTTCAAATTCATGTCAAGCACTGGCAAGAGGAAGTTTCTTCCAAACGCCATGCTCAATCAGGGAATAGATACACCCCGTGACCTTGCATCCCATCAACATGGCCTCAGTGCTGAGAATCTCAATTAGCACCAGCAATGCTCACAGCAAACATTAAACAAACATCTCCTGGGCTGGAAGAGCTCATTCAAAAGCTACTGGGTGGAGAAAGGAGAGCATATGGTCACTAAAACTTATCACCTGTCTAAAGGGGATGGTGACAGAGGCTGTGAGGGCTTTGACAAACACTGCTTTTTGCCCAAAAATAAGAGGAGAAAAAGAGTGCAGTGAAGTATAAAGCCCAGCTACTGTCACCCACGTAAGGCTGCCCTCACTGATTGTGTTAGAGGGAGGTCAGGCGGGGGGGCCATGCTTTGCTGCTTCTAGTTTCTAATAATTATTGCCTGCATGACAGGTGGTGAGCATAGGTTTTGCATGTGACCTCAGAGGAGCTTGTACCCATTTTCTCCCTTGTAAAGCAAAGATGTCTCTTCAGTGATGAAGAAGAAAGCAAGGACACGCAGGCACGCTTTGCAAAATGAGTGTGCGGCTTGTGACGCAGGTACAAGAGCCTTCCTGACCCCAGCATTCATTTAGCAGGTTACAAACAGAAGTACCCTTGGCAGCCAAGGCTTTCATCCCAGGGAAGTGCTCCAGCGTGTTTGCCACAAGGGCCTGAGCGCTGGTGTGGAGGGAGGGGCACAGGACTGGTTATCAGCGTTTTCCCATTTGCAGGGATGAGTGCCTGTGGCTGCAGCTCAGCAAACAGCCGGTCCCAGCAAAGGAGTCCTGAGCCCAGGGCTCTGGCCCATGGCGGATCTGTCACCAGCAGAGGTGGCCAGCAGATCCCACAGGGGCACTGGCTCTGCTGTGGTGCTGGCCCGAACGCCCCAGATGGGTCCTTGCCATCCCTTGGGTGATTCCTTCCCTTTATCTCTCCATCTTGTTGGCTTGGGCCAGGGCCAAAACCTTCCTCGGGAGTGTCAGCCACCTCACACCAGCCCTGACTCCACAGTGCTGAACCCTCTGACAGGTTCATGTGGAAAGGCACTTTGGTGTCTGCATTCCTCCTCCTTGCCCAACTCCAAGGTGTGCGAGTCTGAAACAAGATTGAATTTCCTTTCGGTTTTTCTCCCTTGGAGGCCATTTTAGGCAAACGAATTTACTGGGAGATATCAGCTGTTCTTGGCCTGAAGATATGGAGAGGGTTTAAAAATTGTTTTTAACAGCTCTAAGAAAGCATTTCCCAGTAGGTACGTGCCAGCAGAGACTGCCAGTTCAAATCACCTCACAAGGGCCCTTCAGAGCAGCTCTCAGACAGAGGCAATTTTGAAAGTGAGAACAGGCATTTCTGCTATCATGTTTGCTTTCCTCTTTAGGAAAGAATGACCACTTAGCTTTCTTTTTTTATGAATTTAATTGGATTGGTATTGTTTATGTGGGGGGATTTTGCATACTGACTTGTCTGCTGTAGCTGTTTTTATATTGCTCCCTCTTGCCCTGCAAATTTCTCTATCAGTAAAAGCAGTTACTAATAGTACAAACTTTTGTCCTCATTTCTCCTGGGTTTTGCATGACAACAGGAGTCTGTCTGTGGAATCACTTTTCTCAGTCCATTCAGGGCATCCCATGTACTCAGAAGCTGGGGTTCACCACACTGGTTCCTTAAATACCAGTTGTGGAAAGATCTGCCTCCCTTGATGGGGGCTGGAGAGTCCCCAGAGGGGCTCATTATTCCCCACACACTGCCAAACAGATTGGTGAGCTTGCTTTTATACAGGCAGTCTCTGACATCAGGTTCACAAAGCATTGCTCTGTTTTTTTTTCTTCTCCCACACAACTTAAAGATCAGGAAAAGAATTCAGCATCTAGAATCAAGATGTGTGCAAGAGAGTAGTCCCATCTTCATTTCCCTCTTTTCCATCCACCAAGCCAGAATGCACAGATACCCTCCCAAAAGTATCTTTTATTCCCTCTGACCATTAAAACTGTGAGCAGAAACATGCTAATACACAAAAATGTACCCTTCTGCATTTGTAACAGTTCTTTTAAATAATTCCTGCCAATTTACTAAGCCTGACCTCATGTTTCCCCCACATCACAAAGGCCAGCTCTATTCAGGCTGTCCCTTTCTAGGAGATTCCCCATTCCAGCGCTTGAAATGCTTTTTGTCTTTTTGGCTACACACAGCACTAAAAAGACTAGAGTAGGGTTTATGTTTACCCAGACTACTTTAAAAAGTACATCAAGATCTACAGAGCCACTTCTTACTTCATCAGGATTTTTAAACACAGGAAGAAGAAAGATTGAAGCTCCAAGTGTTTTTAACAAACAGAAATAGTGCCAACTTCATTTCCTCCCTTGTTGCTTTACATTCGGTATATGCTGAGGCACATAGAAGCAGGGTGGTTTCAAAACCAATGGTCTTTCAAGTTTATTTAGTTTCAGACTTTAAGTCTTTTGTCAGTTATTTTTACTAACTGAATAACATCTCGGTGAGGGGAGTTTGGGGATCTGTTGTGCCATGGAACACTCCTTTGGGTGAATAACTTTCTCAACAACTTTCTTTCTACAAGCATGAAATGAGGATATAATGTATACATTTCACTCCAGGGTTTAAAGCTCATTGATTGAGAGCATGATGTAAATATAGACTATAAACTCCACAAAGAGAAGGCACAAAATCTGTTATTTCACCACAAGAGATTGTTAGACCATAAAAATAAAAGTCTGCTTTATGTGCACTAGTAAAGGGTCTGTTAAGTATCAGCAGAGGAAAGGATTCCTTATTCCCAGACTTTAACATGGCACATGTGCAAAGGTGTCTCCTTGCTTCCATAGGAAAAAGTTGGGAAGCACAGGTCATTTGAGATCCTCTGACTCTGGGTTCCTGAGTCTAATTCACCCTTGAGCCACTCAGCTGAGGAAAATGTGACTGCTCATCTTTTCCAAAGCACTTGTTACACAACTGTGCTGCAAACAGAAGTTGGAAAAATGAGTCTGAACTGGAAAGTTTGCTTTAACTGAATATTGATGGTTACCTCCTCCAAAGCATTCAACAGACATTACCAGGGTATTTTAGTTTTTACTGACTTTTAAGATAGGCCCTCAAAAGTCAGCTTTACCATCAGTGTTGGACTAGATCTGGCAGAACACTTCAAATGCTATTGTACTGTAACCCCTAGATGAGAAGCCAAGTTTAGTTTGATTTTAATTTAGCTTTTCTGTAGGAGCCTCCAACTTTCCAGTTTTCATGACTATTTAGTTAACTACAGGAAAAACTCCTGTGCTCTCAGGCCGTTGCTTTGGTCAGTATTAGTGTGAAGAGCCACTATTGAGTGTTTTGCCAGTGACAGTAAGTTGTGCTTCCTGAGAAGTGGACAGGTAAGAAATACCCAATCCTTTGAGGAACCTCAGGTGTGTTGGTAGCAAAAGGGAAAACATCCTACATGCCCTGACACAAGGTGTCCTATCACCTCCTGAACCTTCAGTGACTTAGAGGTGGCCAGATCCCCTCTGCACACCCTGAAAATCTCTGAGTAGGGAGCTGAGTTCTGCATCTCACTTGGTGAGTCCCTCTGGATGGGGTCCCCTGGGGTGTGACACTAGGTTTGCAGCCCCAAGCTCTGGCTTGGAGGCAGGGCAGGCACACTGAGGGCCAGGGCCAGGCACCCTGTGCATGCCGTGTCTGCAGCTCCACGCTGGCAGCAGCACACGGGTTTGGTAAGGATGTTGTCAGGGCATGTGCAGGAGGCACATCCTAGAGAAACTGGGGTAGCAATGCACCCACAGTGCAGCACAGCGGGCATTTCACAGTGCTGGAAACCCACACTAGCACCTGGGGCATTGAGCTGCTTTGCTCTTGGTGCCACTCAGAGAAATTTATGCATCCAAACATGCTGACAGCAGGGATGCTGAATTGCCCCCGCTACACCTCTGGCAGAATGTCTGCCTCAGACAGCCTGTGTTCGCTTCAGCAATCAGGCAGCAGCCAGAGCTTTTCTGGAGTCTGCCCACACAAAGCCAAGGCAATGGGAGGCCTGCTCTAAGGGGATTAGAGGGGATCTCTGCTTAATTAGTCTAAGAGGGCTGATCTCAGAGATTATTTCTCACACAGAGCAGAAAGAGCTACCAAATGACCTTTGGGTCAGTCAATTACTGCCCATATTGGGAGATGTGGCAGAAAACTGGTTAAGACTTTTGATCCAGAAATCCAGTAGCAGAGGTAGCTGGGGCCACACTGACACACAGCTGGTCAGTGGGAAGAATAGGCCCTACCCCTCTCACAGGGTGGCAGAGCAGCAACCTCTGAAATCATGGTGGCCTGATTAGCCCAGCTTATCTGGAAACATCCTCCGTGGTGGCTCCTCAAGGCAGAACAGGTGTTCAGCATGATCTGGTCCTGCAGTTCCTGACTAACACATGGAAGAGAAAGCTGGTCCCCCTACCCTTCCTCTGTGATGGACAGCACCTGAAGGTGGTTTTTCAAGGAAAATGCAGGTTTAGGAGCAATTACATGATCAGTTAAAAAATGCCTCTGCATGTCTCTAAATGTACTAAGTCCCAGCTGTGGTTGGCAGGGAAGCTTTGCTAAAGAAGGTGAATGCAGCAGCTGCTGCAGTGCTAATCCAGCTTTCTCAGCACTCACAGCACCATTGCAGGAGCAGGCTGCTCATCACCCAGCGCCCACACAGTGTGCCAAACGCTGTTCATTCATGCACTTCCTTACAGGGAGACTTGGAGGCGTAGAACAGGGAACTCTCTTTTTTCTAGAACTTTTCTTGTCATTGCTGCCCATCTTGTCACCGAGGCCCAAGTGACCACCTGCTTCCACCACCTCCTTTTTATACTTGATCAGGGAACTTTATGGATTATTTTGAAATTTCCATCCAAGATCAATGAGCTGTAAGAATTCTTCCCCTCCCCAAGTCTTCCCTTTTCCCTCCTTTTAATTTTCATTTATAGGTTTCTGGACACATAAAGGTGACAAATAGTAGCTGAAACTTTTTTTTTCTTGCTGGTTGGAAATAGCAAGATGAAGAAAACTGAATTTGGTTTGTGCTGTTTTTTATCCTGTTTGCTTGGTTTTTACTGCTTGGTGTTTTTTGTTCATTGGTATGTTTTAAAACTTCTGACAAACATGCCAAAATCTGGAACAAATGAAAAAGTTTAATAAGGAGCACCATTGTGAACTTTTTGAAAGTGTGTTTTTTATAATTTATTGGAAAACTCTACCACTTATAAACAAGCAAACTAGGTTTATAGCTTCAGTGATGCATAGGCTGTGTACATTTCTGAGTCAGAATGTCTCCTGAGAGCAGGGTAGACGCAGCTTCTGCCATGAACTATTGATTCAAGAGCACACAGTGGTTGCTTTGTGCAAAACCTATACAAGATTAGGGAAAAAAAAAAAAAAGAACCAACAGACAAAAAAAGGGAATAAAGGAGGAAGAATCTCTCTTGTCTTACATGAGACAAATTGTTTCCCACATAGAAAAAAGATGAGCATGAGAACATGATGTTCACCCAGCGGCAGAGGTGACTTGCCTGGAGTGAAGAGCCATGTAGTTTTATGAGCATTACATCTTCCCTGTCACTATCCTTCCTCCATACTGACAAATATAAAGTTTTTAACCAGTGCATGCTTCTGGACGAATCAAAGAGCTCTTAAACTGGAAATACCTCACCTAATTGGGAGAAAGCAATGTTTATTGCTCTTCAGATTTCCTCTAGCCATGAAAAATGCCAAGGAAAATGAGCATTTTGCTTTAGATCTGATGCAGAGATGAGAGTCTCTTCCCCACAGCCATCAGAGAGAGCTTGTTTGCAGGTGGATGTTGTCTTGCTGGATTAAGGATATCCACCTGATGGGTTAAGTTTAAATGCAGAGATTAGGAATTACTTCAGTAAGCTATCATGCATGTTATGCACAACATTCTCCAGTTGAAAAGGGGAACAAGTAGACAACACGCTGTAAGTGCCCACCCACTCTTCATGATCTCCGACTGCTTGAATAAGCACGCTTCTAGAAATAACCACAAATAGCACCTTCACCAAGAAAGGTTGATTGAGTTCCCCTAATAAAGAATCTTCACAGGGTATCTTTTCCTGAAAAATTAGGCAGAACTAGAAGAGTGTTTGGTGTTCTTCCTCCATCTTAAAACACAAAGCTAAATGTTACATCAATACTGCATTCAAGTGTTGTTTTCCCCAAAAAATTTTTCAATAGAACCACACAGAAAAAAAATAAACTTTACCTAAAAACCAGTTAGAGAAATCCAAAGGCCAAGAAGGAATCGTGCCCTGTTAGACCAGCATGTGTCACAAGTCTTGAGGCTTCATGGAGCATTTGAGAAGCACCTTAATTCACATAGCATTGAGTGTCCTCACCCATTTACTCTCTATCAATAGTACACTTGCATATCATTTATTTTGCTTTGCAGAATCTTATCTGCTTTGTGTTTATCAATTATTTTTGTTCCTGTATTTAAAATCTCAAACAGCAAATATTATAAAGGTTAACTTACTATTGCCTTACTTAGGCGAGGACTTCTAGGCAAAATCATGCTAGCACTTTTGGAAAGTCTTTCTTGTGTCCCTGCGTTGATGTCATGCCATCAGGCAGGTTATGAGGTTCCTGTGTTCAGACCAGTCTGTCACTACTGGTGTTCATAAATCTGCCTCTGAATCTGCTCCTAGATGAGTTCGCTCTCAGCAAAGGTGACTTCTATTCCTTAAATAAGAAACATTAAGATCTACAGTTGGAAATCCTCCCTGCTGAAGTCTCATCCTACTCTTTCTCACTCTGTTTCTCAGCTCTCAGCCAGTGTGTACAGACAAGGACTGTGCTTTCACCCAGCAGTTACTATATATGAGATACAAAGAGCAGAAAGCACATCCAATCCAGTTGAAGAGTCTGGATGCAGACTTTTATCCCTCCTTCTAGAAGGCAAACCATTTTTTCAGAGGCTTATAATTTGGCCAAGTTTAGACCCATGTACCAGTATTGTGGGGTTTTAAGCCATTTCCCAATGGTTCAAATCAGAATGGTGCCAAGTTTTGACAGAATGTTTTCAAGAATTTAGCACATGCAGAATGGTGCATCTTCCATTGTTTTATCCTTAGAAACAGCTGAACCATTAAAAAACAGAGAACAAACAACCACCCCCAAATCTGGGACAGGGAGATCATCCTGAAAAATACTAGAGCTCTACTAATTAGTTTGGAAAGCAGTAAAAGAAAAAAGATCACCTTGTCTCATACTGGCAACCTCTATTCAGTTTGATTATTCCACCTGCAAGAACAAAGGGTGAACAGCAAAAAGAAGCCTATATAATAACTAAAAGAGCTGTGATCTAGAGTATATTCTTGGCTGTAGGATAAAAGCATGTTTTGTTTTCCTAAGCTGTGTTGTACAACTAGAAAGCTAAGGTGCCATGTCTCAAGTATTTGAGGATGACGTTTGAAGTTAATGTCTTTTGGTTATTAAACTGTACAAGGATTCTAAAGCAAGAAAAAAATTCAGAATCTTTCCATACAACATCTCAAGAAGCAGCTTTATACTTATTTCCATTAAATGTCTAGTAGAAGGCTACACTTCAGATGCAGTTTTCTGATCCACCTAATAAGCACTTTTGTGCAAGAATACTCTTAGTCTTAATACTCGTATTTCTACCATTCAACATAATACTCAGTCTACCAACATATTTTTCTGGAGCAGTCTTTCAGGTTTATAAATTCACCTCTTTAACCTAGATCCATCCCCGTTCTCCTCCACTTCTGCCAGCTAACCATCCCACTGTTCCATTCTTCAGTGAGACTCCTACGTGGCTGTCTGGCCTTGCAAACGCTCCTAAGAAGAGCAGCCAGGTCTGATATCCACTTGTCTATGTAAGTGGTCACAGCACCGTGAAGAACTTGAAATAAATTCTCAGCGCCCCACAGACAATTTCATATTCCAGTCAGACCACAAAGCCTGTGCTTGAAAGTACACAGCAAAACCGTTCCAGCAGAGCGGAATGAAGATGTTCTGTTAGCAGTTCCAGTATCACACAGTGCCTGGCTCACATCAACACGGCTTTTTCTTCCACCCACTTGCAATCCAGCATGCAACCACACAGCCTGGAGAAGACAAGGCTCCGGGGATCCTTCTGGCAGCCTTCCAGTACCTAAAAGGGGCTTGCAAGAGAGCTGGAGAGGGACCTTTGACAAGAGCCTGTAGTGACAGGACAAGGGGGAATAGCTTCAAACTGAAAGACGGCAGATTCAGATTCTAAGGAAGAAATTTTTTCACTGTGAGGGTGATGAGGCACTGGAACAGGCTGCACAGAGAAGCTCTGGATGCTGCATCCCTAGAAGTGTTCAAGGCCAGGCTTTGAGCAATCTGGTCTAGTGGAAGGCATCCCTGCCCACGGCAGGGGGATTGGAACTAGATGAACTTTAAACATCTCTTTCTATCTGAATCATTCTATGAGCCTATGACTCTTAACTCAGTACTTTTTACTTCCAGTGTAAGAAGAAAAACATGTTGTATTGACCATCAGAAAAATAAAGCCTGAAACAACTGGAGTCCGAATGTATTAACTGACCTCCCTATGAAGAAGAGAAACCTGCAGTTCCAAATGTCTGACTGCAATTAGCAAAAAAAACACATGAAAAGTTCTTTCCGCAGGTTTTATGACAAAACAGGAATTATGTTTAAGACAACTGAGTAGGACATCAGCGCATTCAAACAGTCATTGGAAGCTGGAAATTTCTTTCTTAAATGAGAATGACCAAGATGGTACCTGCCAAAGGAAGAGATGACTACACTGCGATAGGCCAGACAGAGCAATAAACACAGTTTCCAGCAATTTCAGAATCATTCTTCCTGCGCTCAGAAAAACAGATGTTGTTTGATGGAGTATAAAGCACAAGGTAAACGGCAAGGATACAATACTCCTGGAGGTAACTTGGGATAGAAGATGTGGTCCTGTGATTCCCTGGTCAAGCAACAAAAACATTGACCAAACGTTGGTGATCCAGTTAGGCTGATACCTGTGGATGATTGATAACAAGATATTATACCCAACCAAAGTGTTTTACAAAGTAAAAAACTTCCTGCAGTAGCTAGAAAGAAAAGAAAAAAAAAAAAAAGAGGGGGAAAGGGTGCAGAGAGACAGAGAAAGCATTTGCTAGGAGTGAAAACTCAAAGTTTTCTAGCTGTTCAGTTATTTGAAAAGAGCATGTCACACAAAAAGATATTACTAAGCTAATGGGACTGGAAGAACCCATCAGCAAAAGTTCCCTTGGAACTGATTTACAGAATGAATGGGCAAATCAAAAACATGCAATTAGCCGCATGTGTCAGCCTTCTATATGATCCATAGAACTAAAAGCTTTTAAGATGTGCCAGCCTCAGGCTTCTTGCTCCTTAAGGCATGCATGACATGAAAACAAGAGACTACCAAGCACCCATCGCTACTGAAAATAGTGTATTTTAGTGATACCGGCATGACTAAAATCTAACTGCTGATCAGTGCCAATTAGCTAGAATAATCCTGTTAGCATTAGCTCAACTGTTCATTTATAAATCTCTGCAACACTAATTGTATTTGAAGTTCTTTTAACACTAACTCCTTTTGTGTGGGGCTGAAAGCCTTCTAAACACTCATCAATTGAACAGCTGATATAACAAACAATCTTTCTTTAACCCTTTGCAGTCTCAGTGCTATAAAAGTAGTTCTGCATATTAACTATATCATATACTGAACAAGTTTCTATTTAGTAATTTTTTTTTTATATAGGGAACATTTTATTATATATTTACAATAAGCACTATTCTCTTGCCATAGCAAGAGCTGTATCTTGCCAAATGCTGAGTATTACTGATTGTTGTCAGCGTGTATCTCACTAAGAAAAGTAAACAGAGAAAAACCCCCTCTGTTGCAACATCCATCCTTCCATCCATAAAAAATAAATAATGTTTGATTTTTACTTAATGCTATTTAATTTGTCCCAGAAAAGCATTTTGGCATGAAATACTTAGCTGAACTGAATCTAGTTGACAGTGTTGTTTCAAATTGCTGGGCATCCTCACCAGCTCTGGATGAAGTTTTTGATCAAATCAAAATGGACAATACAGAAAATGCAAGGAAGATTTCATTAAATAAATTTATTTGTTAAAATAATTTAACTCCAAATACAACTGCTGAGTTTGCATTGAGTTCTATGTACAATTCTTGTTTTATTTGAAACATCAAGGTTTAAACAACTGACATTGTTACAAAACAAACTGTTGCCCCATTTTAAGTTGCCAGTTGTATTAGAGCTCAACAATTAACTGTGAAATACATTAATTCACCCCTAGGAAACTCCAAATCAACAGTGTTAAGTCTGACTCCAGAACCCACTTCAGTCTTTCTTCAAACCCTGATCAAGAATTAACAGATGCACAACAATGCAGATAAAAGCCTCCTGCAGTTGTCAAACATTTGCTTTTGTTGCGGAGTTTCACAATTAAAGCCTAACCAGTGCTTTGATGGCACACTGGTAAAAAAAAAAAATTAAAAAAATTAAAAACAAACATACACAAAACCTCCCAACCAAATGGCTGACATCTTTAGGTAACATTCTATACAGGAAAGCAAATACCAGTAGTTTTCCCACAGAAAAGTAATGGCAACTGTAGCACTGGGGTTAGGGAGAGGCTAGAATCGGAACAGAAAATGTCACCAAATTTCTTCTTTTGATGCTCTGAAGGGTGGGCAGGGGGATGGGCACAACAGAATAAAACCCAAACAAAATCCAATGCAAGTTATATTTAATACTCTTGATCTGATTCTTGTTTGTTTGCTTTGAATTGTGTATTTTTAAGGGAAAGAGGAAACAGTTGCTCTCACTATCATAGCTTAAAAGAATAAAAGTTGCAACTTTTTTTTTTTAAAAAAAAACAACCCAACAAAACTGGAGAAATGCTGTCTTTGTAGAAAAGTACAAAGCTCTACAAGAACAGCCAAAGGAAGAGTGGGTCTTTGGAACAAATCATAATATTTTAAGGCATGTTATAAGAAACTTTCAAATACTATAATTGGTAATCCTACCAGGGTACAAATGAAACAGTGACCCAAGAGCAGTGATTCCTGCAGGGTGGCCATGCAGTCGCCGTGTGGCTCACCGACCTCCCTTTCTGCTACCCCTATGACTTGAAAAATCTGTCGAGTGCAACTGTCATTGATTCAAGCTCCACTATCTTCACATTAGTGGAAATACAAATAGTGCATAACTACTTCCTCAGAACTGTACAATGAAAAACAACACTTACGCTTTGCCCCCCCAGCCAAGTTGCATGGTAGCTTACATATGGCCTATGCTTCTGAAAATGTAAGAGTGTAATGAAGAAACAAAACCGGGAGATATTTTCTGTTAAAAATTTACTGTGCAATTTTTTCCAATATTTAAAGCCCATCTGCTTTATATTATGAACTTCACGTTAGGCTGTTCATAGTCCATGCCATTTTCTTGGTTGATGAACAATCTGTGAGGTAAGATTTTTAACATCTCTGTAAATAACCTCGCATAACATGCACTTCCAACTCAGTTTGAAATTTGGCTTTGGTTTGTTTTCTGGGGCTTGTTTTGTGTGGTTTTTCTTTTTCGAGTGCTTTTGCAGTGGATCTCACGCTGACAAGCTGTTTTACGGATGGATTGTGCTGCTTGATTAACTGTTTCCCAATCTAGATATTTGAAACCCTGAAACATCACTAATCCAACATCTCACATCTTGTTTAAGCATGGCAGCTGACACAATGGGCAGGCAGGGGGTGGTAAGAGAACATTCATACCATCTAGTTTAGGCATGTGAGTTGTGTGACTTGGAGGACTAAAGTTAAAAGCCTAAGTTTGCCATACAGTCAATGGAAAGAGGTAGGTGCCTCTAGGAGGGCGATTCAGAGCACCCAAAATGGGCATTCAGATGCCAGAAATAAACAGTGTACCTATCTCCCTAAGAGAACAAAGTACAGTAACAAAAGCTCTGCAAAGTAGATGGGAAATGGGCTACATTTATGTTCTAGTAAGGCTTAATGTTCTGTGACATCTAATGCCCTTTGTCACACTGGTTGTGGAAAGGTCTTGAAAGATTAAGGGCAGTGTTGGCCAGTTCTCTTCTGTGAATATGATTTTCTTTAGTTATCATCCAGTGAACTATAATTCAAAATGTTAAGGACATTTATGTATGGAAATCTGCAAAGTGTTTTCTACTCCAGTGTTCTCTGTGGCAGATGAGAGCGCTTTTAGGAAGTTCTGCAGATGGAGGCAAAACTCTCGAACCTAACTCCAATTACAGCATTTCTAAGGGCCATATACACACACACATACACACTCAACACACACACACACACAGCCCAGCACCCCTATTTTCACTCATTTAAACACAAGGAACTACACTGTTACTGCACAAGATTTAAAAACTAATAAACGCATGGTGTTATTTAGACCACAGGCTCAGTGACTGTATTTTTATGGCCAATTTTGCCTATAAAAGATCCAGCTCAAGACAATCTCTCCAGCATTTAAAATCTAAACATTGCGATTGAAAACTTTTCTATACTTTGATTGTAAGACTTTGAAATAGGTATTTCTGTGCCATTAGTCATGCAAATGATAAATACTTCACTGCTATGAAACTAGCAAGTCAGAGCTCGAGCATCCTTTCCAAATAAAATATTTGCTCCCACCATTAAACACACCAATAATTGGGGCAACCTTTGAATAGTGTGTCAGGCAATTAAAGAGCCATTTCCACACTCACCTAAGGAATTACAACCGTAACTATTTCACCTCTGAACCAAATGATTTCACATGGTTATTCAATTTAAGCTTTCAACATTAAAGCTATCAAATAGCAAACTGGATTTTCAAAGGTTAGTTTGGGATCACACCAGAGAATGTAGCCCTTAAAGGCAAGAAAAACTGTTGTCTTTAACAAACTTAAAAATGCAGGATGTTCATACTGTCCTACGAGGTTTCTGCAGAAGGGAACATATGGATGAAACATGGCTTAATTTTCCTTACAAGATGGTACTAGTTAATCTATTAAAGTGTTCCTTGTTAGTAAGGCTCAACAATTTTTTTTTCATCACAGTTGCTTCCTCCTGGTTCAGTAAAGTGAAAATAAAGATGCTTCCTGCTTTGTAAACAGAGGGTTTGTTTGGCTTTTTGTAGACCAAAACCTGAAGCGATCCTCCATTTTTGAGCAGCAAAATGAAAGATTTAAAACATTCCAATGCCAGACTGTTTCTTCACCCGTCACTTGTTTCCAGATCTTGCCTCTCATTTCACACACTGATTCAATGTCTTCTATTTCAAGACGTGGGATAAAGTGTAGAAATAATAGCATTGATTTTGAAAAGAATCCAAACTATATGGGTCTCTGGTAGCCTTTTCCTCCAACACTGTCAGAAGTTCTGGTGTAATCAACATAACTGACTGAACAAACTCAGCCACATGTGATAGTGCCCATTCTGAAGCGTGGTAATCAGACACCAAAAGACTTGGCTCTCCTTTTCATGCTTATGCTTGTCGTGAAAGGTCTTCAGAGATCTCCTCCCCACTGCTTTCCTCTTGTTTCCAAAAGGATTCTGTCCTCATCGGAAATAGTTGCTGTTGTTGCTGTCTGACATGACAACACACGTACGTTCGACGGGAACGACCCTGTAGATCAACTGACTGTGCCATAAAATTGCAGGTGCTCAAAGGGAAAAAACGGGTGAGATGTGGTCATTTAACCCAAACATATTCAGAGTCAGTGATTGACTTTCAATGCTCAGCTCTGAGTTAATGTGGCTACTTCACTACAGATGTACTTCAAGTGACCCACAAACCAGGAAGTGAAGTAGACAGTTTTACCACCTTACAAAATTTCTGCAAATTAAGTCCAGGTTAGGTCCTTTTTAATGCTATTGTATATTACATGCAGAACAGCATGGATCATCTTTGTCTGGCTGTGCTGCATAGTTCATTTGTCTAACAATTTCCGCAAAGAGCTCATCCACCATTGTTTTACTTTTAGCAGAGGTCTCCATAAAGGGGCAGCCCCATTCTTCAGCTAAGGCTCTGCCTTCACTCAATGATACTTCTCTCTCACTTTCCAGGTCCACTTTATTACCAACCAGAATTACTGGCACCTTCTCATACCTACAGTTTAAAAACAAAAACAACAACAATAATTATATTTTTTAAAATGGCAACATTCTTAAAGTAAAAAGAAGAAAAAAATCTATTTGCAAACAGTACAGACCCAATAGGAAAGAGACATTTGGATGATCTTAAAATTTCACATTTTGAAAAAACGCGTATTTCATATTCTAGCAATTTGATGCACATCTTGTTCCCTCAGAGGTTTCAGAGTTCTGCATAAATCTTCCCCCTCTGAATTTTTCTTCCCTCCAGGAAATATGCCAGGAATACTTTCACACTACAAAAATGAGGAATATAATACTATTTTCTCTGTTTGCAATCTCCATGTTGAGAACAGGACGGACGTCAAGCCCTCCCTTCAACATTATATCCTCTTTCTCCCTGAACAGGTATTTTGTATCTCCTGCTTGTGATAATGATGCAACATTCTCCCTTTCAAGAGTACATTTACCTTTGGTCAATATACACAGAACTCTCTGAATAGCAATAAATGAGATAAAACCAAAGGGCCAGTAAATTAATTCCAGACTTCAGGAAATGTAGTCCACTTGAAGTACTGCATACACACAGAAGTACTGTTACATAAAAATACGTATGAGATAATACAGAATGTATATCTCTCCCTTGCAGCATTCATATCATTATGCCAGTTAAACAAGTTGAAGAGACAAATAAAAAAATCACAATTAAGTTCCAGGCAACACTATCACAGTTCTGCTTCATAATCAACTTGGACAGCACAACAGATCATACAGCTATGAAGGAATTTGTTACTTTGCACCTCCTTGTGAAGGGATTCTTGCCAAATTCTTTTACAAAATTGAAATGCCTGCCTCCTTTTTTTTTCCCCATCCTCACATTCATAAACTTTTCTTCAGACATGAAACTAAGTGTTCCACCAGGTTTTAAATTTACATATTTGTCACAGAAAAGAAAAGAGAGAAGAAAACACTGGGCCTACTTCCAAAATACTCTTACACAGGTTTCCTCATGAAAGAAACCAGGACTGAGGGAAAAACCAATTATGACTTTTTAGCACTCAAACCAGACCTAAGAGAAGCAAGACGGTACCTTAACTTAAACCTGATTTTCTCCTTCATATTATCTTAGTAGTATTGCTTTGAGTCAAAACACTGGAGTAAGACTGAACTGCGGACGGACAAAAGACGTAGCTGACACCTGCAGCAGCTGAAGATGACACTCTTCTAAAGCCACCTATTGCACCTCCATCCCTCCCACCCGTCCTTCCTGTCTGCCAGGTGAGGCAGCACAGCAGTGCTGGTGCATCTGCCTCCTCTGGTTGAGGGAAACAGGCTGTTTGCCTGTCTGTCACCACTGTGCACTGGAACAGGTAACCTGTGTGCTCCTGCTGCCTCTGCTGCAGGGATGGTGGGCTCCCCCAGAGTCCCAAAGGATAAAAGGCCAACAATGTCTCAAACCACATCAGCAACTCTTACATCACCAGACTAGTATCAAAAATCAGTCCAACTATGTCATAAGTGGTAGGTGAAATTCTAAACTTTGTTATGCCTCTTTGCTTAGTAAGAGAATGTAATTTAATCCATAGTCCAGGGCTGTCATCGATAATTGCAGAGAATTACCCTCACTTTTACCATTTATCCTGCCTTCATTTACCATCTAAAGAGACACAATCCATTTCTTATGCTGTGGATATGCAGTGTTTAGCACAATGATATCTTTGGAACTCTTACAAGAGCTAAGCTGCCATTAATTAAGTACCAAAATACACACAAGCATCTTGAAATCTGTCCTCCTGCGTTCAAACACAAGATAGCATAGTCTTTAATTACATAAGATGGGTGGCATTCAACAGATAAAAAGAAATATTGAATTGCTATCTTATCTTTACTGTTCAGATGCATGTGTCCTATTGTATTTGCTATACAGCATTAAAAAAACTCTTCAGTGGAAATGGAATCAGGTACCTCTTCCCTGCATTTCCTGCTTTCTGAGGCCCCAAACTTCTCACTCTCCACTGGCTTGCCCTCTGGTAAAACTGAGGAATTCAAAGCAGGCGCTTGAGAAGTGCCCAGTGAAGAAACAGATGAGCCAGAATTAAAATACAAGATCAGCTCTCTGAGATTTGTGAGATCACTCCAATTTGTTGAGAAACATATAAGGAAACACAAACACTTGTTGCAGACAGAGTCAGTGCCACTGAAAAATTCAAGTGCTTAAAAGGTTTAGGAACCTTAGAAAAGCTGGGCAACTAAATAACAGTCTATATGCCATGAGTACTCAGCACCTGGGAAATGGAGCAGTGGAAACCCTGATGTTTCGTACTGAAGAACAGAAAGGACTGATGAGCTGACAGAAAAGATGTGAAAAGCCTAATTTAATTTATTTGCACAGGACCATCTAGGAACTATTAGGTGGAACAGATAGAAGCAATTTTCTGTATTGCTTTTCCTGTTGCATTTACCCGATTCACTACCCACCTTCACCACCTAAAATGAGATCCTACAGTCAATAGCCTTATTCACCATATAATTCAGATTCACCCAATAACCAATAACTTTATAATACTGAAATGTGTAAGGAAGTGTTTCTGCAAAGCTCCCATTATGTCTTATCAAAAATAAACTTGCTCCTGCAGAATACATCCTGTACTACCTAGATTCTGCGTAGTTCATTTTACAGAGAAAATACATTTTATTTATATACATATTCTGTGTGACATGTATTTTAGATTTTTTTATGCACTTATACCTGTCTATAAAAAATACACACAGTTTATCTTTATACATAGAAAAATCAGACTCCACTACCTAGAATACAGCAAATATGGAAAAACAGTACACGGATACTGAGCAGAAGACTGGCTCTGGTATGAGCTGGACTTATGAGCTCCAGCTCAGTATCAGTCGTGCCAGATCCAAGCAGAGTAGAGTCAGACCAGACTTCTGTGTGTCATATTCCCCAAGTACCAAGAGGATGATGAACTGTGTGTCTTCATTCAGAGTCCTAAGGGTCTTCTCACTTTCCAGTTTTTGAGTTCAGGAAACACTTTGTGGAAAATCTAGCTTTTGACTGAATCAAACTCTACAAGCTCTGAAATTCAAGCCAGCTCTGCACCCCTTTCTTCTCAACACTGCCAGAATTTCCTGCCTCACTTAGTATCCTGAGCAATTTTTTTTCTGATGAGTATGGAGGAGATCCCTGGCTCAATACTCTCCTTACTACAGCTGCTGATCTCACTGGAGGCAACTTCTGCCTGCATCTGGAGACTCCACTTGATACTCAAAGCTTTGAGTAGCCAGATGTTGGATACCCACCATTCAGGTGGTGTGTGGCAGCACAGGCCCACCAAGGGAAGGGCAGTTTCTCAGATGTGGGGGAATTTTATGATTCTAGTGAAATTTGACAGGAAGAAGAACATCTCTTCCTCACAGGCTTTTCCCTTTGTTGAATTTCAGTGGCCCAAGAGAAAAATAGGTTCTTTACAAAGGAAAAAACAAATAAACAAAAAAAGAGAGAGCCACCTTGCAATGTCCAAGCAGAAACACAGAATGGATCCATACAACCACAAAAATCAAACTTATGAATTTACAAATCCTTACTCTAGTAGAATCTAACTTACTCACAAATACTTTAAGCAGAGCAAAAGAGGCTAAAACCCCATCACTTATACTGAAGTGCTGAATCCAGGCTGCTGCTCCCATCACAGGATCTGTGAGAGAGCAGCTCAGCCCACGGTGGGAGCTGGGCAGAAGTTTTTGCCTCTTGCTGCAGCCCATCTGCCCCTGCCTGTCCCCTTAGAAATGGAAAAGTGGCACAGTTCTGCTCATTTCTGGAGCAGGAAAATCCAGTTTTCTCAGTATGGCTGAAAAGCTTAGAGCAGCACTGATCATTCCTAATGAAAAGCACAAGGGCCACCTGAAAATAAGAATTGCTGCCTCTTTTGCCAGTATCAAAGCAGCACAGTATGTATTCTAGGGCAAATATAGCAGAGCCTGTAAGAAACACTCTCAAATGTAGCAGTGGAAGGCTTGACTTTTTAAGACCTCTTCAGGAAAAAATTTTTGCAAGACCAATTACATGTGTTTGCAGAACACGATTAAAGAGCAAGGCACTTCACCCTGTTTAAATGATCTCACTATCTTTAGCTCCAATGTGACAGATACTGAGTAACGGTGACTCTTGAAGGGATAACAGGACTGCAGTCATTCATAGCCCTATGAAAGATACCAGTGCAGGGTCAAATGCCCCCATATCTAGGGTTTCCACTACAGTCATTGCCCCAAAAAAGACAATCAGAATGTATTTCCCAGTTCTAGATAAATTCAGTGCTAAAACCCACCTTGTTACCAACCTTTAATGAACACCTGGGACCAAGAGCCCACAGTAAATCTCTCAGCTTTCCTGACGATGGGCACCACAGCCACATGCAATCAAAATACACAAACTTCAAATGTTTTATGTGGCCCAGTTATACAGCACTGACCACAGAGCCTTGTATGTCACACAGCAATAAATATTTCTATATTTTATCTTGCCTCACAAGGCATACACATCATCCACATTTCTGTTTAGATTACTGTGTACACTTTGAATAACAGCTTAAAACATTTAGAGAGCTTCAAGGTGAATGGTATGAGAATGATCTTCAGAGACTTTTTCCTCACTGCTTTTCCACCTTCAGCCATATCCAGAAAAACATGGGCGGTACCTGACTTCTTTTACAAGGTACTTCTCAGATTTCTGGTTAGAACTGTCAACAGATAAAGATAAAAACAAAGACGATGTGCAGTGAAAACATAATAAAAGTGAAGAATGAAACAGCAAGAACTAAAAAAAAAAAACCAAAACAACAACCAAACCCAAACATGCACCAAGACTAATAAACTGATCTGATTCCCTTGATGTGGTAGAGATTGCCTAGTACCCCTACACTCTGTGTGTGTGAGTTGTACTAGTCAGCAGAGAAAAAAGTACAAACAGGTTCCTCTTCTCTAATTTCACATTCTGGAAGTAATATCTCTTTTCTAGGATTTTTTCCTGAGCTTCATATCAGACCCAAATATTTTCAACCAAATCATTCTGTGTAATAATAACAACCCAAGATAATACCATGTATTCTTAAAGACTATTTTTTATAACAAGTTAAAGTCCTGTTGAAGTTTTTGGACAGATGCATGATTACAACTTGATATGATAAAAACTGGGACCACTGAAATACAAAAGGTATCTATACAGGATAACTATTACGAATTATCAAAAGGAGTCTAGTATTAAATCACCTTTATTACCTTCTACACACAGGGCATCTTTCTCTTTTTTTTTTAAATGCATTTCTGGCACACTTTTGACAATATTTCAAAGAGGAAATTAATTTAAGGGATAAAGATATTAGTGTTGAAAATGACGAAAATAATATAAAAAAGTCAGTAAAAAATTATCTTTCTTCATTTTAGACTTAGACAAAAAAATTGTTGTATGAATCCTGCAAAAATACACAGCAAAAGAATTATGGGGAATATGAAATAAAGTAACAGAAATGACAGATAAATCTATTAGGTTATTTACAAATTCACACTAAATATAAGTAAATATTCTTTTGTACCGTGCAAACTTTGATTACCTGCAGTAAAATCTGTCATAACTTGAACAAGCAGTTTCCTCATCTAGAGAAAGAACATATTCCAAGTGTAACTATCAAGAATTTTTCTAATCCCTTTCATGTAATTACTTGGATATTTAATGCAGAATCCTCGATAGTTAAAACTCACATCAGCTATGGAAGACAAGAAGAGACATAGCGTTCCCCAGCCTGATTCTGAGCCTCTCAAACGCCAGGATAAGAGGAAGCAATACCACAGAATTTTCAAGTAGAAAACCATCTTAACCCTTTGTTGAAGCTACCAATTCTTGAACCAAAGCAGCAGGATACACATACATATATATACCCATACATATATATACACACCCCTACCTATATACACTTCTGAAGCTATTACTACCTGAAGACACTCAGACAAAGGAGATATCTCACTTTTTCCAAACCCTTATTCTTTGTATTTTGTTATCTTTAAAAACTGCAACCATTTGGGGGCCATTGTGCAGAATTATGTTTCCATGGACGCCTGCAAACAGACACCGATGAAGATGTGTCAACGTACACATGTATAAATGCGTCAGAGAGATACTCAAATCTAAACAAAGGTAGGTTTTTGCAAAGTTTGAGCACTTTCCTCGCTAATGGAAATTATTACAGCTTCTCAGGCAAAACCATACAGAACAGCTGTAAGACTCCCACGATTCTGGTGCAAACAAGTAATTCCGGTTTACTAATTAATTGCATTTAATATTCAGTTTTGTAAGCTATATTGTGTAATGATTTAATTTCTTAAGCAACAACTCCCAGCTAAAAAAATAGTCTTAAAGTTGTTTCTATAAATGAGTAGATGTTAAAGAGTTTATTGGAAGTCCCACTGCAATTAGGTAGCTGACTCATGAAGCAGTTTGCTATAAAGAACAGTGCATGGCCTAATTGCAGGACTGGGATCTAACACTTTATTCTAGGCTTTGACATGAACTCCTTACATAGCCTTTGGGAAAACAAACTCTTAAGATGGAGAGACTGAGGTATATAAAGTCATGATAATTGTACTTACTCATAGGACAGCAAATTAAATAATAATTGCAAACCAACTTGGGAGGATAATATTAGAATAATAAATAACACCACACCATGTCACTTTTGAGGAGGCTTCAGAAACTTTGTTCTTGTACATGGAACTTTCTGGAAACAATCCCCTCAGCTTAAATAAAATACTTTAAAGCCAATTCAGTTCTGTGGGTTAGAGCTGGCTTCACTTGCCAGTTTGGCTCACCATTGGTGCTGTGCTTGTAAGATATTAGAGGAAATAGTTCCACATAAAAGCCCAAGAAACAACAATCAACCACGGTATACAGAAGCATTATAAATATCTGCTTCCCAACTATCACAATAAGCACTTTTCAACCAAAGCACTTGCACACATTATTCCTAGGCAGCTTACAGCTGAGACCTTCCAAGGGACAAGAACCATGGATTGTACAACCCACCACACATACTCAAAAGGCCATGCAGTAAACCTACATTCCCTTGCTGCAACAGATATGACAGGATGATGCACACCATCTCTGTAGGAAGGACACCAAGGTCATTTCCACTCACTTCAGAGAAAAATTCTTATCTACAGAGGATTTTCCACATCTAAGATTCCATAGGAGAACTAGCAATAAACTCCTTCCATGTTTTCAGCCCGCTTCTGCAAGTCACTACAGATAGAGCCTACCTTCAGCTCTCCCTCCAGCTTTTTAAGGTAAAATGTCAAGAACATCTGAAAATTCAAAAGTCTATCAACGTGTCTTAAGAAATTCCAGATCATTAAGATGTTGGGGAGACATTTTCTCATTAAGCTTGTAGAACTCCATGAATGTTTAAACTATGCCCCATGACACTGTCTGTTCCCCTTGAAGTAAGGCTCGGGCACAGGTGAAGGAAAACAGCCTTCTGAGTGCTGGGGATGACAAGGAGCCAATGACACAAGTACACAAGTAGCTTCAGTTCTCATCTACTGCCATTTCAGATGCTCAAAAGTCTTCACAAACAAGAGGTTATTTTTCACCTTAGAAAGGTCACTTCTCCCTAGTATCCATCATTAAAATTCATAGCTAACCCTGAAGTCTATTATCAAGACTGAAAAGACTCTAAGGGATATATAAAATCTACCTTCTTAGCAGCAGGTTTGCTGGGAGCATATCCAAACAAGATTTTAATCCTTGAGTTCCCTCTCCATGCCAATCAAAATCCTCATCTTAGACAACCGAGCATCAACATCATCTTGTTGAAATCCTGAAATGCTTGGCACATTTAGCAACTCAGAAACACTGGAATTTTCAAATTGGAATTTTCTGTTTCTTGATTTAGCTTAAGAAACAATAAACACAAGTAAATACAAGGCAAATGTTTTACCTGACTTTTTACATCGTGACTAATTCCCCTTATTTTTAAAAGCAACAAGAAAATCAGAACGTCCTACAAATCTGAGATTCTCACTGCTGCACCAATTTTATCTAGCTCCTGTCTCTCTACTCAGTTCATACTGAAAGAAGTTTACTTGTCAAGAAAACGACTATCAGATTATGAGGCATATTATAATTGCTTAAATAGAAAAAAGCTCTCGCCCAAAAATTTCCAAACATTAAAGCTGAGCACCTAATTTTTTTTTTAATTACTGCTACTAGCTGTAGGAATAGCACAACATCCTGAAAATTAGGTCTTACATTTCAATATTTAAGCTTTGCATCCATAATTGAAAATTATTCTTAATAACCACATTAGTTTTCTTACCTTGAATATTTTTAAGCCATGCTAATATACTAATGTTTATTCCAATACAATGAGCATGACTGAATATGTCAAGGCTTTCAGTACCTACCAAATGTGCAACATATAGAAGATTCTAAAATTAAAGAGACTACCATTTATCTTTTATTTGTATTCTGAAGTCTCAAAAAAAAAAGACATTTCTTTCAAATGACCACTTTTTTCAGACATAACCACTTATAATTAAATTTTATGTCTTAGAGCAAAAACATTAAGCAACATTAAGGAAGAGGAACACTGGCATGTGATTCAGGAGATGTGGTTCAGTTTCACACCCTGTTACAGACCTCCTGTGCAATTTCTAGCAAGTCCCTTGAACTCTGCACCTCTGCTCTCCATCTGAAGAAAAGAGTCGTCAGCTTTAACCTCTATTGCCTATGGCACATAAACACTTCTGAGGTCTTCCATCCTTAGTGATGGAGGCAATCTGAACATCTTGAAGGATGCAGTAGCAGTTTTGCTTGCCCTTCAAGTGAAAAAGCACCCCGCATCCCAGCTATTTGCAGCAGTAAGCTATGTAACACCCACAGGATTTTGAGATTTCTTTGTAAGTATTTAGAACATTAAGGCAGATATCATGCCGATATCAAACCCATTCAGCAGAAAGGATAAAGCTTGTGGATTAGGTGTGCCTTCAAGCAAGAACACCGGCTTTGGGGACAAAGTCAAGGTTACTATCCCACTTCAACACCACTGGCTTGAGCAGAAACTGCAAAGGTTCACAGTACCTTAAAAAATATGCTGACATTGAGGGATTTCTCCTCTTCCTTGTTCCTCTTTTCAAAACTCTATAAGGTCATAAAACCTGCCTACTCTGGTGATGTGGGACTGAATAGGTCCCTTTACAAAGGCAATGGGAAATGCAGATACCTATTAAAAGCAATGTGAGCCTCTTGCACATCATACAAATCTATGGATTCCAATTGTTTTATAGTTTAAAGTTATTACATCACTGTGTTCAAACAATGGTGACCCTAAAATGCATTACTATTTATCTATCAATACATGATTTGTCACAAGAAATTTCTCTCAGAAGCATATCTTGATGTGTAAACGTTTAGATGAACTGCCATAATTTTAAAATATACTGTAAACTTCCTGTACAAACAAGCACTACAAAGGTGAGGGAAGAGAAAGAAAGTGACCAAAGAGATTTGTACCAATTAAGATATATCAAAGTTAATGCCTGTAGGCTAAAAAAAAAAAAAAAATCCTTGCAATAAAATGCTGTTAATAATGCTTTTGGAAAAGCTGAAACAGCACCCAGACCTTGTGTAAAGCACAGAATCTGTAATTTATGAGTACACTGGTAGGTCTAGTTTCCTACAGAGTCTATCAACGTTGCTATCTAAAGCTCTAGTTTTTTCTTCTGCCTACAACTTCTCCCCTCACCCTTCTCCAGTCCATAATCAGGATTAAGCATGTGCCAGTATCTTCCATAGCTACAGCACTGACAGTGTGTCTTTCCCACCAGAAATTCTGTCAGAACTTAATCATTATTTAGATTTCTAATTTGTTCCAGATGTTGATCTGGGCAGGAAGGGACCTTGGGAAGTCTCCAGTCCAACCCCCTGCTCAGAGGAAGGTCAGCCAGGAAATCTCAACCAGCTTCCTCAGGGCCATGCACAGTTCAGTCTTGAAAACTTCCAAGGACAGGCCCCCTATGATCTCTTTGGGAATTTGTCCTAATGTTTAATTTAGTTTAACTGCGCTGCAGAATTCAAAACTTACTGGCAGGTAATGGAGGAAGATGAGACAAGCGGACAACTGAGGTGCATAATGCTTGCTCACATAGAAAATGGGCTGAGAAACAAATGACAAAGTTATATAAATATTTGGAGCTATTCATTTATGTAGAGGAAGTGATAATCATACTTACAGGCCTCAAGATAGACATATATCTTAGAATTTTGAAAGCAAAATGAACTAACTAGATTTTGCAGAATTAACTAAAGCTCAAGCATAAGTTAATGACAACTTCAAACTCTTTATCCTTATATATTTAAATTATAAAAAATGAAACTTAGTTAGTGCATACATAAAGTAAAAATAGCAAAAAATAGTGAAATGCATGTGCATTTTAAAAGGGCCAGAGGCCTATAGTCCTCTAAAGTATTAGTTCACTCCTCAAAGCTGACACACTCTTATATTACTTTAACCAATTTATAATCACTGATAAAAATTCCACTGCAAAACTTGTTTAAACTATTCTAATAGGATTTTCTCTAGCTCATTAAAATTACGCTTTTACAGTCTTCAAGAATAGGCCTAACAATTAATTCAAAACCTTCTTAGTAGCATCACCTGCTTCCAAAGGATTAGAGTTCAGGAAGGACTGTGTTGCCCTGTCCAGTCAGAACCACAGGGAAAGAAACAGTTTCTCTTCCATCTCGAGCTAAGAACCTTTTACTCCAAAAAGCCTGTGCCCCTGACTTTTGGCACTACCCAGATCTCTGAAATACAAGCCTAGTCACAAAATTCACCTCTGAATTTGACTGCCATGATCTAGTCTGCAGAATCAAACATTACATACTGATACAAACTTCAGTTCCACAGAGGCTTTTATTTATTTGCTTTTTAAAGAATTTGACTGTTTGCAATGAACCTAGCTGCAGGTCACTAAAACTTAAGAAAAAGTAAAACAAAAACAACAGGGCTAATTGGCAAACAACCTAGCCTGAATGTCTGCTCTCTTATCAGTCCCCATGTAGAAGCTAAGGCAGGTAGATACCAGAGTTTTTATGATACTGCATAGCCTGGAAAGAATTTGTGTGTCTAGTACAAAGCAGAGACTTTCATTGCCCTAGAAACTAAAGAAGAGTACAGCTTAATGTCCTTCAAGCTAATAAAAAACATCCTACAATTCACATAAAAAGATGTTGCAAAAAATGCTCTGTTGAGATAAATCTTCCTCATAACAGTACAAGTAGGGTACAGCTCTCGATATTTTTCAGAAGATGGACTATTTTACAGAAACTCTAAGCAAGTGACCACACTGATACAGTGAACCAGATCAGGATAAAACATATATAAATAAATATTTTTTTCTTTTCTTCATTTTCTTTTTTACTGCAGAATTAACATTCTGATTTCATGTTCTTTGACCACAGTCAAACCCTCCTCTACCAATCAAGAAAAAAATCCAAGGCCTTGACTAGTATCATGAGCAGATGCTCAGAAAGCCTCTTCACTCCTGCCAAGCTTCTATCAGAACACTTTATTTTCAGCTTGGTAAGTAAAACCATTCTGCCATGACTTGAGAAAGTTGGTGGCCCTTATCTTACAGAACAATTTATCTAATTCCCATATGCCTGCTTTAAATAATTGGAATGTTAGAATAAACAGAGCACCAAGCAGGTTTTATTCTCCACAGGTTTAAGAAGTCACCTCCATCTTCAACACCTCAACTTTCTAACTCCAGAAATTTTATTCAAGAAATGTATATCACCTTGTTAAATGAAACTGCTTCCATATCTAAAGATGAACAGACCAAAAATAAGAGCTTCAGAATTGTCAGGATTTTTTGATTGTTTGTTACCTGTTTGTTCTTATTAAAATAAATTTTGGTTCCTCTTCAAATACAAAATACTGCCTCTCAACATACTACCTCTAAGTGGAATAACGATAAATAAGGAGAACAATTTCCTAATAAACTCCCTTCTATCTTGAGCATAAACTTCAGAAATAATTTTCTTAGGAGATTTTTTCATTCTTTTTACAATAAGATGGGTACCAATTAAAGAAAAACAACAGACTACTTCATTCTGAATCAGTGTTGTGAATATAATCCATTTGAATATCCAGAAATTTCTTAGTAAGAACTTATAAATAAGATGACACTAAATACAGAGTATCTAGTAAAACAGTGAAATCTAGGCATTTTACTTTTCCTCACATACACAGATGTATGTATATGACAAATCTAATATTTGATTAACTATCAAAATGAAGCCAGCTAGAATGAGGAACTCAGATATACTCATCAGCTCAGATGTCGAGCTATTTATATTTTAACTACTGTATAAATGTTAATTTCCTTGGGTCTAGTCTAGGTTATAAAAAGCTCCTTTTTCCCAGGAGAGTTTTACTAACCTGTCTGACAGCCATTTTATTGTCCACAAAGACATACTGGCAGCCAGTCAACCCTACAAACCCTTCTATCTTGTACTTGTTAACCCCACCAGCAAGGCTGGCCCCTGGGACTCCAGCACCAGCACCAGCACGCCGCTGATCTCTGGGGATGTGGGCACCTCGGCCGTGCCAAAGCTGTGTCAGCTCTTATCCTGAGTTCTGATCCCAGATCAGGCTAAAACACTCCTGTGTACATATATGTATATATTTGTGTGTATGTTTTACATACACATACATTTTAACTGTCTCTTTCTGAGCAAACTTAATTTAGAAAAGAAAATGTACTTTATTTTATTGTAAGAAACAAAATATTACCCCAATATTTACATGTCTATTTGTCACATTTTAAGTACAGAAAGAATCGTCATTTGTATACTTAACCCTCAAAAGTAACACTGAGAAAATATTTGAAAAATATTGAAATATCTGAAAAAGAAGGTTTTCTTTTAAGAAAGAAATTGTGTTTAAAGGTACTGTACATACACCCCAGTGTCCATTAGACTTTCTTCACTGAATCACTAATTGGTAACTAGAATTCCCTGAAAATAGTTCACTAATTATTTTTTCCACATTAAGTTGTCCTATTCAGAAAGGCCATTCCAATTAATCAGAAGGTGTGTGCGGAGGTGTGAACCCCAGACTGTTCCCAGTCCTTTTAATCTAACCACATTTCTTGCTGACAGACAGAAAGTCTTTTAAAGCAAGCGTTTTGATCATCTCTTGGAGAAGAATGTAAACTTCAATTACCAGCCTAATTATCCCAGCTAGAAAGGCAATACAATTGCTTAATTTTAGAGTAATGATGGACTTTCAAGGTGTGCCTTCTCAGCTTTCATCCAAGGCTGAGCTTACCATTGTCCCTCTCTGGCAGATGAAGCTACCACGATGGCAGTCACAACTTCTGACAAAAAACCATCTGGAGAATTCAACATTCACCAAGTTATGCGATTTCAGATCTTTAGGTTATTTGTTTTCTTTCTTGAATATACTCATCTCATTTCAAAAAAGGATGCTTTTCTCTTTCTTTTTTTTTTTTGTGTGTGTATTTTTTACCAAATATAGTTCATGAGAAAAAAAATAGAAAATGCAATATCCTGCAATAAATTGCAGCAATTATATTGAATGACCAAGTTCTTGAGGAGCCATGGAAAGAAAATATTTTCTTTTTTCAAAAATCATACTTCTTTCCTCTGGAAAGCCTACAATGCAGCAATTCTTTCCAGAGGTGAGAACTTTGTAAACACAGGGTTGTTTCTTTTTCTCCAATGTGTCCCTATCAAGCCTAGGAACACATTAGTAAGCCCTGCAATTCATAGCACCTTCCTTCCCTCTACCTTATGTTCCAGTGCAATTTGGACATTTTAAGTTCAAGTACTCTGATGGTAGCTTTCTGTATATTTGGTTTTCCTTTTCATAACAGAGTTACATTGTAACCTTTGGTAGGCAAAACCTGAATGGCATGGATTTGTTAGAAGAGTTACTAAAGCACATAAGATGAAGCAGTCTGGATAAATCTCCCTTCCACCATCAAGCTACCATGATGTTTACCTTCAGCCTCTTTTGATATAATTTTTAGAGATAAGGGCGCTTTGAATATGCCTGCTACGGCTTAGTCTTGTGATGGAGGGTTCATATCGTCTGCAAGTGCCCATCACTTCCTTCCCTTGAGAAAGGGCCCCGCTTCCTGTTAAATGTTCACTTGTCTGGTCTACAAATCACCACTGCAGCCCAGCAGTTCAGCTTTTGGCAATCACAGGTGTAACCAACAGTGTAAATCAAAAAGATGAAAGGAACAGAAGCTCCAGTCCATCAGGAGGCTGTACAAGGACTGCATTTGCTCATCATGGTTCCTGAAAACCACCTTCACACAGATGAGGAGCAAGTGTTCCAATTACATGGTCACTAAAGAATCCGGGGCAAAAGGTCTGGTGGCACCAGGACCGTTCCCACAACGTGAAAACTGGAGCTCAGAGTGGTAATAGGAACAGCATCCCTTGCCAACAGTTGTTAACAGACTCATCTGCTGGGTAGCAAGTATCTGATTTTGGTTGCTAAGAAATCTAGTTACAAGAGAGCATTAGAAATAAAAGAGTTACAAGAAGTTTGTAACTGCTAAAACCTGCTAGATAGTAAAACAGACTCAGAAATTCGCAGCAAGGACATAGTAAGACAGTGATACTTTGCTAAGCAACAGAGGTTACAAAATCCCAGATGGACCAACTATATCATGTATGGTGCCAAACTAAAGGTGAGACTATTAGCTATCTATTCATGCAGTCCTGGCAAAATATCAGCTGATCCATTATGTTATCTTTAAAGGCAGCAGAGGACTCTTCAACCCCATACCCCACACCAGCAGGCAGCCTGGCTTCTCCCCAGTTTTAATGAATTTTGGGAGTGTTTGGAGAGAGTGCAATTCTAGAATGTGCCATCATGCCTAAATTTTCTAGAACACCAAGGACCAAGGAGCACAAGGCTATTGATTCTCTCACACGGCCAACCTATACCAACTGCTGGAGAAACAGATGGCATGAAAAGAGACTGCTGAGCATCTGCAGCTCAGTGAGTTTATGTTAAGTGAGGCTGCAGACAACCAAACTAAGAGACAGACAGGAGAGATGCCTAAGGAAGGCAAACTAATCAAGTTTCTTCCTCTTTGATACTTAACGTTAAAACTCTATGGACTCTTGACAGGCTATCCTGATATAATCTTCTTCTCTATTTTTTTTTTCTAGGAAAGAGTCTATCACCCCTCAGACAACTATCTGTATAAGGACAGACATCTAAGCAGATTCAACCCCAAATAAAATTTCATAATCAGCAATACAATATAAGCTGTGCATAGAACTCCTTCTAGAGAGTACTTTTGAAGTACAAGACTTGTTAAGCCTATGCTGCGGATGATTTGATCACCAACTCTGTGGCCTACTCCATATTCTATACTAAAAAAGTCATACAAAGGAATTCAGAAACTCACTGCTCAAAACATACAGAATGAAACTGATGTGAAAAAGGAGGTAAAGAGATGAACTCATCCCGAAGGCAGATATTTCTTGGTCTGAAAGCAAAACAGCAGTAGATAAATATACTGGGACTCCAGAAGCATTTAGAGGCCCATGACCAAGAGATTGTTTCACAAAATTTCTCCCTCCACACTAAATTTCTTGAAAAGTGGCACCCACACAAAGTTTTTGTCAAAACAAGGTACCTGTCTGAAGGCCGAGAGCTGTGCAAACCCAGCTGAGCCACATACTGGAACCAAAACGGCCACACACACCCCTAAGGCCTCTGCAGACTTATGCAAGCAGCCAAGTCTCCCATGAGGCCCAATTCACTAAACATTGCTTACTGAGTCTACTAACACAACAACAGTAAGCTATTCAACAAATCCACAACAGATATCACTTCCACAGAAAGCCCTGGGAATAAAAGCAGGTGGTGTCAATGCTGTTTCTCACATCTACCACAGCACAGCACCCTGATCAATGAGGTGACACACCTGCACCACACACCTCCTTCAGTCATAGGAATTCCTCATCTGCTTTCCCCAGAAGACTGTTCTAACCAATAAACTGCAAGAGAGGTTTAGAAAATACTCTTCAATCTTTTTGTTGAAGGTGTACCACTATAAAGGTAAGTACAAACACATAAAGGCAAATTCACAAATCCCAAGGGAACAACAGAAAAAGATTGGATGTACAAGATAAAGAAGGGTACCAGGATTGTGTAAAGAAAGGCACCCAGTGATTTCTCAGGACTGCTTATTCTCTTTAGATTGGAAGTCACTGCAAAAATGCAAAATTAATATCCCTTATAGTCAATGATCACCAGAAGACTCCCCTAGTCCAGGTGACCATATTATTTCAGGAAAGATCAGCTTCTGCTTCATGATGCCATACTCACTTTGATTTCCCTCCCATTCTTTTTAAGTGTTTGACCTGTGGCCAAGCCTATTTCTCAAGAATCTTTTCTATGCAGAATCTTTTCTATTTCCCAAGAGAAAAGATTCTGCATATATGACTTGGTAGTTTGAGTGGTTTGCTGCAACAGTATTACACACCTTAGAGTAAAGCAGATTCCTAAGGAAACGACCCAAAATAGCTTAGAGTTTTTTTCCTGTAAGGCCCAGGTCACATTTATTTCTAATTCAAATGCATAAAAAGAGAAGGTTGGCATAGGGGAAAAATGTATTAAAAAAGGCATCTGTTCCAGACACTGCATGCTCAGAAGATCGATGCCAGGAGTGCCTGCTTGCATCCTGCACATTTGGTACAATAACGAAACCAACCTCTCCTACCTCCAGAGCCTCTGCATCCTGAGGAGCTCATCAGTTAAAGAATCCAAGCAGATCAGACAGATTTAAGTGGTACCACACTGACAACCCTCACTCCCCTCCCTCCAAACCTAACAACACACCCAAATGGAAGAAAGCAATGGGAGAATTCATTCCACATTATCACTTGGACTTTGACAGTGGTCTGCAGCAGCCTTAACCCAGCAGAAGGTGACTCATTCTTCTCCCTTCCAGGCATTGTAGGGAGTGGCCTGCATGTCAGCTACCAAGAATCTAACTGCATCTGGGACTAACAGAGCAGATGCCTTCTTTAAGCACCGAGATGGAGAGCCTGGATTTAACTGGAGACTGAAAAACACTCAGACCAGTTAGATTTTTTTTGCTTTGTGTGGTTAGAGGGGTATGAAAGGCATCTGAAAAAATCCTCCAGAAGAAATAGTTAACATAATCATCTTGTGCCCTCAAGATTATTAAAAACACCCCAACCTGAATTCCTGAAGCTAAAAAAAACCCCACAACTAAACCACGAAACACCACTGTGTGACAGGTCTTCAGGAGAATTATTTCAGCAGAAGAGGGGCAAATTCTGAACCTGGAGATAGAAGATTGCTACTAGGAAAACCTATTAACACATCAAGTTCTTTTGGCAGTAGAAAGTAATCCACAGACTGAAAATACACCTTACTAAAAACACGTACTTACAAGTAGCAGTATACAAATTAGGACTGGTGTCACAGTTCAAAAAAATACACTTGTTCATCATTCTGCATCAATAAACACAGAGGTGGGTGAAAAAAAACCCCACCAGATTTTTTTTCCCCACTCATTTATAAATTCTGGGGAAAATGGTATAAACCCCCAACATTTTGTATTCATTGCTTAGTTTTAACAAAACCAAGCAGTTTCTAAAATTTATAAATTAAATTAAAAACATAGTAAGGACACTTCAAAAGAAAAGGAATTCTTGAGGAGAGAATTTATGCATTTCTATATCAGTCTTGTAAAGTTCACAGCTTTTTGAAAAGACAGAAGCATTCCAATTATGTTATAAAACGTTTCGAATAAGATTTTGTACAGCAGTTTAAAAGATGTTACAGCAATGCTGGAAACTGCAACCAGATCTAATCAGAGAAAGCAGATTTATCAGTCCTGGCTTACATTCTTTACTGTAAAATATATTAGGAGTAAGAGGGCAAACAATTCAAACGTTCTCCTATGAAAGCTTGCTCATAATTCAGCAGACATGCACATAGGCTAGTGGTGACCTATTTGGCTATTTCCTGAAAGCATCCTTTCTTGCAATTAATCAGAAATCCAGGATCAAAGCTCTTCTTCACAACATTCAGAGCACTTAAGTTCACTGCCTTATCCAATTCATTTTCAGTTCAAATTAAATTGTAGTTGAGCTGAAACTCACATGGGAATCTCAAACACTATTAATCTTTTAGTTAAGGTGGCTACCTGTTAACCAGAACAATAATAGAAGCCTCCAAACCATTCTATAAAGTAAGAACTGTATTTTATTTTACCACAGACCACTACCCTACACTATTACATCCCAATATTTTAAAAATGCTCTAATGTCTTCCTCATTACCATAACTTTTGCAGAATATAATATTTTTAAAATTTTTAAAGCTCTATCTACAAGACACAAGCGATATTTCAAAACAAACTGATCAACTCTAAAAACATTCCTTTTTTTTGTCCTTCACCTGATCTTTCACCCAGTCTAGGGCTAACGAAGACAAGAATTAAAATATTGTTACCATTGCATTTTGGATGAGTACAGCACCCAACTAATTGAGCAAGTTCCATGGCATTAATGTTGAGAAAGGATAACGTGCTCATAACACACCTTTAATTCTCTTGTCTAGACTAGGATTTAAGACAACCCAGCTGCCAAAATGCATCCAGCCCATTGACAAAGAAAGTGTTCAAGTTGCACTCATCATTGTAAACTGTACCTAGACTATAGTGATTGCCTTAGCGCAGCAAAAACTGAATACTAGTCCTGTATAGGAAACCTCTGGAAAACAAACCCAGAACAGAACAAAACAAACCTGAACCCCTCAAAAAAAGGAGCAGAAGCAAGCAAATGAATAAGAGAGCCCACAGAAGCAGATAGCTACAGTTCTTGTTACCTTAAAATCTTTATACAAGTCACTACGTGCCAGGATAATTTAGCACTGCAGTCCCAATTGCTTCCCTATTCTCTCTCAAAACGTTATCATCACATACCACCTACACAATCTACAAGGAGGAAAAAAAAAATTGTTTGAGCAACACTTGTAATGCTCCAGAAATTAAATAACCAGTAACCCCAGGTTTTTTCTTACGTACAAGAATAAAAATCTGACATCCAATTATTAAGAAGAAAACTAGAAAAGGAATTTAATGGAAGGATTTGATGAATTTTTTTGAGAGATCCACCCACTCAGACATTTCACATTTTCATTTGAAAACTTCCAAGAGCCAAAGAAGGTCTATTCTTGAAATTTTGGTCTAAAAAGTATGCCTGATAACATAAGAGCTTTAACTAAACATAATGTTACCCAGAATGCTTCATGTTTGAACAAAGAATGAAACTTATCTCTATCCACACACTATCCAACTAAAGAATTATTTTGAAAAGAAATATTAAACTTACTGCCAACTGTGTTGGCTATAAAAAACAGAATTTAAAGAATTACAGTCCTCTCAGCAAAACAGAAATTCAAAGACAAAACTAGAAATTCTAATGAGCAATGTTTTTTTGAAATAAAATTTTCCAAATATTTAAAAATCTGTGTCAAAACAGCCTAATGAAGAGCAAGATAAAAAACATTCAACCCCAAGCATTAATGCTATATTACTAAACTAAGTTATGAAAGCAATTAAAGTCGTGGTTATATTTGGTCTTTAACACATAAAATAGCATTTTTACAACACAGACACAATCAAGCAATACTGCACAATCAAAAACAAATTTAAGAAGTCTTGCCACATACTGTTCTACTATTTGATAATTGTAGCTATCCAAAAATTATCCACACATCTCTACAACAACATAAGCTACAGCAGCAATTAAGACCCAAACCCAGAAGATGATGCTAAGGAATACAGGCATCATTTGAAAAAAAAAAAAAAAAAAAAAGGCACTATACTCTAAACTAGCACAATCTAAACTAAGCACAAATACAAAATGAGCTTGCCTACCTGGCTTTTTCAATAAAAGTCCAAAGAACACCTAAAAAGCAGGAGGGGATAAAAAATATTTATATTCAGTGTTCGTATATGAAAACTATCATGTCACTTTACCTTACAGAGAAAAATAAGCAAAACTTGGGAAGGAATACCCACAAAATTATCTGAACTAGGCTGTGGGGGTGGTAGGGAGCAGGGAAACAGCCAAAAAGCCCCAGCACATTAGAATACTCTGGTTATAAGCATTGTCTCCAATTTTCACATTTTCCACTGAAAGAAATTCAAAGTAACATGAATATTTCAGATTATCGAGAATGTGAGAGTGGGAGAGTGGGGGGGGGGAAGAGTCAAGAGAACTCTGCAAATGTGTAATTAAATTCAAAAGTTACTACAGGAAAACATTAAAGGTTTTATGTTCTGAAGATGCACAAGCACCTTGAAATATCTGAGTTTAAGACTAAGCTAAACAACTTTAAAATAATCTTCTATAGCTGAAAATTGCACATTGTCAGAGACATTTTTTTAGAGGATTTTTGTCTGTATATGACTTGTAGGAACCTATAATTTCACCTGACAGAACTAGCTCATTAATTTCAAATTAAAACGAAGGTAGATTCACACCCACAAAAAATTAATCTAAACTCTACACGAAGCTTCTTTTGGTCTCTAAAGTTACTTTGAAAACACGAGGGCACAAATCTGAGTTGTACTCTTTCTGTTACAGACACTTTCTAGAGGACAGTCTACGTATCAGTTCCCCAATAAAACACAAGAGATGGCCAGACAGCTGAAGGTTCTGATATTATATACAGAGTCAATTAGGTATGACTGACTACTTCTGTCTACCGCTCCTTTATACCTCTACAGATGCTTAAAGCATTTACATTTTGTTCCTATAAATCGCTGAGGTTCCCAACTGGTAAGCAGCTATCCACAGATGTCCCTTAACTAAGGAAAAAAAAAAAAAGGAAAAGGGAGACCAGTAGAGTTCTTCTATTGCACTTAAATATGTACAAATGTTTGCTGAGATTTAGAGTATGTTAATCTGTTCTTCCAATGAAGTCCAAAATTTCATCTGATGGGTACACAAGAGTGACTGGTAGCTTGGCCAAGGTGAGAATGAGGGCCATGTTTTTACCCACTCTGCCTTTTTTTACCCAAAGATGAGTACTCAAAACAATCCATTACATTAAGATTATTGCAAGAAAAAGAACTCTTGCTAAAAAAGACTTAAGGATTTCAGTGTGTGCTTATTTCTGCCTTCTCTACACAGCTAGCACCTAAGAAAATCCCTAGACATATGTCAAGCTTTGCATACAGTACATTTCAGAAGAAACAAGATTTTCCATATTTCACTTCTACCAAGCACTTTAGCATTTCTTCCTGAAAGGCTGAAGCCATGTTTGTGGTTGAAGGTATTATACCAGTGTTTATGAAGAATTCTCGAATTACTTCTCAAAAGTAGAAAAAATACCTTCTGAAAATAAGGATGCAACACACATAGAATTTCAGAAAACTGAAAAATTCAACCTTGTTTAAAGCGGTCTTATGTTTTTGAATAAAAACCATGCTTTGATTTCATAGTACTTGGAAAGCAATATTTTCAACTAACTTTTGAGCAATTTGTAATTTCAAATGCAATTTTCCAGACTTAATCACCATTAAGTCACTAAATACATCAATTATCATTGACTGAAGATGCTGATTTCACAATTAATAAATTTCAATAATTGCATCTCTTGTATGTTTTAAATTACTACACTACCTAGACTGGGAGGCAGATTTTCATCCTGATCATAAACCACAGCTACAAAGAACATTGTCAATTCAAAGACACATTTCTGTGATACTTCATAGCAATATACTTACATAATTTAGTCTGCATTTTCAGCTAATCTAAATAGAATAAATTTTCTGGTCTTTTTCTTCTAGAGAAAAAGTATTAAATTAATGAAAAAGAGGCTTTTTTCACTAGTTGGAATAAAAAAGTACTTTTGAGAAATTCTTTCAATGGCTCTGTTAGTCTCTAAAATATGAACGCAACAGTCCTGTACTTAAAGCATTGGTCAGACACCAGGAGAAATTACTGCAAGTGAAGAACTCTGAATTAACTTTGAGTTCATTTTTATTTCTAGGCTCTAGTTTTCTGCTTGAATAGAATAATACTTTCCTATTTCATGGGGTTCAACTGAAAAAAGCACTATAAAAATGTCTGTAGAACAGACTGAGAAATTATACTTTCGAAGGCTAAGCAAGCACCTAGACTTCATACCCACTGAGTCTTAAACATACCTTCATAATAGAAAAACATTGGCAGTCATATTAAAAATTAAAATTCAGTATTTGGCAAATACCAGCAGATTCTCTTTAGAGAGCTTTCTAATCACACAACAGTCCAACACAAAAGTGTTAGAAGATACCCAACTCCTTTTTCCACAAAAATAAAAATAAAATTTACACTACCTAATCTTCATGCTCACTAATTACTTCTAAACCTCGACATCTGACTGAGGTGTACCACTTCCAATCCGTTCTTTTGACAGCTTCTGTTCTCTTTCACTGCAGACCTTCACTGGCAGGGGCCCACTCATCCAATTTAGCCCTGTCCTCACAAATAAAAGGTTTCTCTAGAAAACAGCTCATTCTGAAACTATGGTGAGTTCTGTCTGCAACATAAACAAGTCAATTCTTTGCTGCCAAGCCTGTAAATCCAAGGAAGAAGCCCCCAGAGCTGCAGCACCTACCAAAGCACAGGCAACATACTCTGTGTATTACCTCACCAGGAGGCAGTAAAGCAGCAGTTGATTCTCTTTATCCTTCTTGAATTCAGAAAGTAAGTAGTCTTCAAAGCTACCTTATGTACACTCCATCTTCCCAGCAGTACAAACCTTCAGCATATGCAAAACCAAGAAATGAGGTTTAATGGACCTATTTGGCACAAGTAGGGTCCCGAAACCAGTACTAGGTGCCCAAACTGGGACTGGATCAAGGCATTTCAGATGAAGCATCTGGATGAAGAAGAATGGCAGCTGTGATTTTGTACCACCACGATCCTTCATCCAACGCTGGCAGCACTCTGTGCTGCAGGAACTCCAGCCCAGAGTACTGTGAGCACTTCTGAAACCTCTTCCTCCTCCTCATCCTCTGTCTAGGCAGAGCTGCTGGGGGTGCACCTATCCACTCACAACTGGCAGGGCTCCCTTCTGAAGGTAAAGCACCTGGACCCTCTCTTAGAAAGATCTAAACAATTTTTTTTTTTTTTTTTTTACTTTGTAAAGAGGAATACTGTTTACATTTAAAACATTTCCCAGGAAAGAATTTTAATTACCTATTTAAAAGCCATGGAGACATCCTCCACTCTTGATAAAGCTGGGCACCATGACTGAAAGGGATGCAAGGCCTACACACACTACACAAGGAAGCTCAACTTCATAGTTTTGCCATTAGGGGAGTTCTCTGCAAGCTGGCAGAGCTGGATTTCAGACTAAGCCTATTTATGTGCTAATATTAAATAGCCATTTAAAGAGAACAGAAACTAGAGTGGCAAGAGTGATCTCAATCTCTTCTAACCACTAAGCTTCAGAGTTAAGTGAAGGTCCACTTGTTTCCTCTCTTTCATTCATGAACATGTCATTCATTCCTCTAAGGTCACTCGGCTTCATCAGGTGGTGCAAAGGACTCGCTTAGCTTGGCTGGCCTGGTATGTGGTGGTTAAACCAGGGAAGCACAAGACTCAAGTGTGCATCTCTTAACTCAAAGAGGGAATTTCAACTGGCTTTTCTACTTCTTGGGAGAGTAATTAAACTTACTCTCTAATTACGGTAGAACACAGGCATTCTTTCATCCAAAAATAAAACAAAATAGCAAGGACAATATGTAAAATGCACAGATATCTACTAGTTAGAGACTTGGCCAACTGGTTTTCAGGTATAACTAAAGTTTAGAAATTTTCAGGACATGGTTTTGTATCAATATAAGCATACAGCAGTCATCTAAAACCCCCAAGAAAATAGTACTGCGATTATTTGTTTCTCAACATGGAATAAATGCCTTTCTGCAACTGTAAATTATCATTTAGAAGTCCTTGTACAGATGCATTTTTTTACCTGTAAATACAGATTTTTCAGGTTCAACTGGTAAGAAAGATGCAAGCTTAAGTCTACAGCACATTAGGTCTTACACTGGCTGCGAACCTAAGTTCCAAAACATAACACCCCCACCACAACCCACAAATGTAAATCAGGCAAGTTAACAAGTAGAAATCTGGTACCCCTGCTGAAGCTACATCCTTTTAATGCATCATATTCCTTTCAACTACAATTCAATTAAAATTATCTGGGCTTGCTAAAATTTTCAGGATTTCAGCTGCGTTTAGATTACTTTGCATAACTGAACTTAAGGATTACAATGTTGCTCATATGTTTCACAAAATATCTAACCAAAAGCCTAAAGCTGAAGTCTTGCAGTAAAAGAGCTAGCAGATGAAAAACGAGAGCAGCATTTAGACCCACTCTCAGCAGTGCTGAGTCAATGTAACTATGGAAGTACAAGTTGCTTTCTATTCTGCTTCACCTATCTACAGCTCCTCAGCTGGGGTCTGAATGCAGATGCTCCAGCGCAAGGTACAAAGCAAGCTGCAAAAGCCACAGATATAAATTCAGGAGCTAAATGAATTTATAGTGACGATTAAATACAAGAAAGCCAAAAGCATTTATTAGTGAATAAAGTCTACCTGAACTACTTAGAGAAAAAAAAAACGTTCTTCTGTAAGTTACGTGCAAATGATAAGGATGGAAGGATACTGAAAAATGAATTTTTCATAATAAATTCAAAATAACTCCATTACATTGGTCTTTAGAAATCTCCACTGAAAAAGTCAGGACACACATTGAGAAACACCCACTACGAAAAAGTTGCAAGTCTTTAAAAATAGCAGCGCTTTGCCTCCTCCCTCCCCTTTCCCCTACTCACCCTCCTCCCCAATTTCAAAATACATCTTCCCCAGGCCTTGGTCTGGAATGGCAGTTTCTGTGAACAGACCATACCCGACCATATGATTAGCCATTATTATTATCATCATCACCTTTTATGCTCTACTCTACATTCAGATGCAAGTCCAACAGATGTGGTCCAACTAAGTTATTTACAAGGGTTTCCCTTTCAGATGTCCAAGCCAAAGCTACGAGCAGTTCTGCGATACAATTACAGCCTCTTTCCACGGGCAGTAACAGACCTCTGTCTGCGATGATCTGGCCAGCGGCATTTTCTCATCTACGCTCTGGTTCAAACGGTTGCTATGATTTCAAATGGTGCATCTACCCTTATTTTAGCGCGACTGGCTGCATTTCAGCCACCGACATCTGACTGATTGATGCACATCTAAACAACGCAGCGATTATAAACACAAACTGGCGGTAGGCACCGGTGTTTCACCACCGTGGGCTCGCTCCGAGCAGAGCGGCTGGCAACGAGACCGTGGGAAATTTAACAGAAACACCAGCACGCATGAGGCCTAACACTCACAGCCGGCACTTCCACCCAGAAACAGGCTGGCGTCCTGCACTTTTAACAGTGGGAAGTTCATGGAAATACGTATGCAGGTATCTGAACAGGCAGATCTCTCGTCTGCCGCACGAAAGCATCCAGGTGCCTACCCTGCACATCGGCCACGGCACGTCCACCAAGAAAGTGCACTCGGGGAATGGCTGACCGGCACACCACCGGGGGAACTGCTTTTCCGCCCCCACGGTGCCAGATTCTGGCCAGATTCTCCTCCGTATTCCATACGGGAGCACCCCAAACTCCCCGCACACGCGATCGGGGGGAGGGCGAGGGGCGGAAACCACCGGAGCC
>VXBQ01013881.1:8866-31629 GCA_013400175.1 Phainopepla nitens
CCCTTCCCAGCTCCTCAGGGATTCTCCAGCCCCTTCCCAGCTCCATTCCCTGCCCTGGACATGCTCCAACCCCTCCAGGGCTCTCCCAGAGTGAGGACCCAGAGCTGGACTGAGCCCTCGAGGTCCCTGTGGTGGCACAGGGGGACAATCCCTGCCCTGCTCCTGCTGCCACAGGACTCAGCATTTCAAATATCCAAGGAAGCTTTGCTGTACTAAGCAATGGCTAAATGTCAGCAGAACATGATTGTGAAATTGGATTTCCTAGGAAAATGTGCTCTACACAATCTAATGCAACTTATTTCTAGCAAGCTGCTTTATCAGGCTGCCTTGGAATATGGGAATGTATATTTGATAAGATTAGAGAGTCATGGGGATCAGGAAAAATAAGACTCTAGACTTTGCATTCCCATTTTCACCCAGCTGAAGGACAAACATGTCATTTATTTTGTGTTTTGTTGTGATTCTCCTGGTCCTGCTAATGTACCCACAGCAGTGGCTTGTGACTGTGCATCCTGCTCAAGCTGTGACTAAAACTTCCCTAACAACATTTCCGTAAAAAAGAAGGGTATGGAAGCGAAATGCTCGGATTTATGGAGAAAAGAGAACAATTCTAACAATGAAAGTATCAAGTCTAAGAGTTCCAGAGTGCCTTGCAGAAACATTTTGTAATAAGCAGCAGGAGTGTTCAAATTTCAGTGTAATACTTGAAAGAAAATGTCTCTGATCTTTGAGTTTCTTTGGAGAGGGGAGTTTTTAGTGTATAATCAGACTAAAATCCTCCTGTAATTGCACAGTGAGAGGCCTGTGAAGTTTCAGGAAGGCTGCAGATGGAACATGGACCTACAGAAGCACCGAGGTTTTTCCTCATGTGTGGAGCCAGGGCTGTGGAACCAGCCTGAGGTTTCCCCACGAGCAGATCCCACAAGGAATTTTCCCCACCAGCTGTGCTGTCACCTCTGTGCTGGCCACTGATGGCTCTGAGCAGCACCGTGGTCACTGATTAATGAAATTCAAATTACTGAACACCCAGTTCCTGCTGTACTTCCTCCCCCTTTCCACTTGTTCCAGCTCCATCCAGCTCCTTGGGAAGCTTTTCCCCCTGGAACCATTAACACTTACCTCTTAATTACATGGAGTCCCAAATTGGTTTGGGTGGGAAGGGACCTCAGAGCCCATCCAGTGCCACCCCTGCCCTGGGCAGGGACACCTCCCACTGTCCCAGGGTGCTCCAGCCTGGCCTTGGGCACTGCCAGGGATCCAGGAGCAGCCACAACTTGAATCCTAATCTGTTAATCAGTCCTTAATTAATAAAGAGGTGTCAACACACCTCTCCTTTTGTCAGTGGTGCCCTAAGCCAGGCTTGTCCATGCCCTGGGAATAACAAGAGTTCAGTGGGATGTGAATATTCCATTACAACTCCTCAGCAGGGCAGAGCACAGCTAAAATCACATGGTTAAAATCCTCCCTGAGCCTCCCCGATCCCCCCAAATCCTCCCTCTGCTCAGAAACACCTTCCTGAGCACCAGCCTTCATCCTCACCACCCTCATCTTCACAGGCACAAGGAGAGGGGCAGGAACCCATCTCCAATCCCTCAGCCCTCACTGCACCAACAGAGCACTGGTTTGTTTGAGCCTTCAACATAAAAAAGCCTTTAAATAAAAGTTAAGTTCTCTGCACTCAACACTCCCCAGCAAGTGCCAGATGCTTCAGTCCCTGACTCAGTAGCTCAGCAAGGAAAGAGCCTGGGAAGCTTTGAAAATGTGCACTTCTGAGCAAAGCCAAGGAGGAGAAGAACTCTCAGTAGTTTTTTAAAGAATTTGTAAGGAAAGGGTGTGAGTTATCTGGTGAAAGGAGGATGTTTCGCTGAAGATTGGGTAATTTAGTTGGTAAATAACGTTCCGAGTTTTCTGTCTGGATTTATGGCCAGGGTTGCATCACTTGTGCTGAGCATCCCATTGAAGTCGTTCCAGTTCTGGTAAAAGCTGACTCACAAAATCCTGCCCCGTCCAAACTTTGCTTTCTCAGTCCCTGTGTGCAGCAAATCACTTCCCCAGACTGGGACAGTTACTCTAGGGAAGGGGGGAGAAGATTTGCTCTGTCATTTCCTGACCCCAGTGTTGCTCTCTGTGCTGAAGAGCAGCAGGGTGGGTTGGGTTTAGTGCCAGCTCTTACAGCAAGGAATTTGGGGGTCTTATTGCTCCTGCTTGGGGTGAGGGAATGCTCCTGGAGCAGCCTTTGGACCTGATCTCCTTTGGGAGATCCTCCTGAGCCCTCGGTGCCCACTGAGAGCGCACCACACTTGAAATAAAATCCTGGAATGGTTTGGGTGGGAAGGGGCCTTAAATCCCATCCAGTGCCATGGCAGGGACACCTTCCACTGTCCCAGGGTGCTCCAGCCTGGCCTTGGACACTGCCAGGGATCCAGGGGCAGCCCAGTTTCTGTGTTGAAAATTCCTCCTTGCTGTGCGGGGTGGGAAATTGCCACAGCCAGAAATGGGCAAGGGATTTAAATAAAGCTCTGCTGGGTGAGAGGCTTGTTTGAAAGGAGCAGAACAATCAGTTCATGCAGTGGCAGTGGTTCAGGGCACTGCCACAAGTACAGTACCATAGTGGAAAGGAATCGATATTTCCATGTGTTTATGCTGAAAATAGAAAATGCCGGTTTTACCACCACTGCATCTTCAGTAATTCAGGTGTAGCAATGTCTGAACCTGAAGGGAAAGCCAGACAGCAGAAGTTCTGTGGTATTTGTGGCCTTCAGCTGAAGGAGGGCAGGGATAGATGGGATTTTGGGCAGGAACTGTTCCCTGGCAGGGTGGGGATGGAATTCCCAGAGCAGCTGGGGCTGCCCCTGGATCCCTGGCAGTGCCCAAGGCCAGGCTGGACACTGGGGCTGGGAGCACCTGGGACAGGGGAAGGTGTCCCTGCCATGGCAGGGGTGGAAAAAGATGAGCTTTAAGGTCCCTTCCAGCCCAAACCAGTCTGGAATTGTGTGAATTTCAGACTAACTGGGCCCAAGAAAAGGATCCGTGTGGATCTCCCCTCACGACGTGATTGGGACTGACTCAAACACAAAACTTGGTTGCCTTTAGAATAACAGTGGCAGGTAAATGGAGCTCCTTTTCCGGTTTTGAAGAGCAGATGATTCAACAGCAGGATGAATAAATAATGAAGGAAAGTGAGATTATAAATTGTACTTCCTCATTTGAAAGGCCTCGTCTCCTGATTCATCATTATAAATGCGTTACAAACTTCGGGTCATTTACAAAATAATAGAGCACTTTAGGATTACCCTTAGCTTTATGTAAATGTAATTTTAATATTCTATCTTCATTAATTATCTAATCTTGGGAGCAAATAAACTCCTGACACAATTCTGTAGCTATTTTGCCAGCAGGATTTCCTTTGAAGTCGGCGGCAGTTGTAAGAGGAAGTGGATGACAGGACTGAGCCTCACCAGCACTTTTAGAAGAAAAGGAACTTAAACAGTAGCTGAAAATCCAGACTTCCTATGGGCACAGAGCTATTCCTGCACTGCCACACATTCATTAGTGCCAGAAAAGTGGCATTTTATTCCCTCTGCTCCTGTTCCAGAAGTGTGGAAGGGGTTTGTTCCCACCTCCTCCCAGTCCTGCTCTCCTCCCTTCGCTCTCAGTGCGGAGCCTGGCCCTGAGTGAAGGCCCAGCGGGGTTCAGGGAGCTGCAGCTGGATCTGGTGTATCTCTCTAGCTCTATTTTCTCTCTAAAGCAGGTTTGTACCTCATAATTTTAGGCAGGTGGGGCTGGGTAAGCTCTGTGGAGCAGCGTGAGCATCACCGCAGACGTCACAGAATCCCAGAACGGTTTGATAGGAAAAGGACCTTAAAGCCCATCCAGTGCCACCCCTGCCATGGGTGTGTGACACCTCCCACTGGCCCAAGCTGCTCCAAGCCCCGTCCATCCAGGCACTGGTGCCAGCCTGGTCCCAGGGAAGCCTGTGCAGGCTCCCACTTGTACCCTCCTCAGTGTCCCATCCCTGTGGTAATGCAGCCTGGATGTTTTCCACCTTATTTAGAATTTCACCCAGCTCGACGCATATAAATGCTCATATTAAAAGGAATTCATTAATAACTTATATTTAGTTTCTTCAGAGCAGAAAGAGCAGAATCAGCGCATGGGATAGGAAAGTGCTGGGTTCAGAATCCCCATCCAGCCCAGGCAGCAGTGGGGAGGTCACTGCTCCCCTCAGAGCTCCTCAGCTGAGACAACAATTTCCAAGTGCGAGCTGTGGCATTCCACAACTCCAGAGCTGCTCGTTCCACGCCCCAGCTGCTTTGTGCAAGGCAGGGATGGATATTCCAGGCTATCTGTCATTAATAATCCCATCCATGCCTGTCAGTTATTTTACTAATTACTTCTCCTAAAAACACTACTGAGTATGATTGCAAATATGGCTTTGTTTTGATTGTCTGTTTTCCTGGTGAATAGCAGATGCCTGAATTTCTTGACTTTGTTTAACAATATCAGTAATGTTCGCTGTGCTTTCCCAATGCCCAGCGCTGACCCCGGGAGTATAAACCTAACAACACAACTCTCTGATAAACTCATCTGCAAACTGTTCCAGGTTTGCAAATTCAGCCTTATTTGCATACAAAAACCACATCAAAAGAACATTAGGGGCCAAAATCTGTTCTTTTGAAGACCTGTGGGCACCACTTGCTCATCTCTGCTGCTGTCCCTGTGGCCAGGGGCGTGGGCAGGACCCACGGCTCTGCCCATCACTCACTGTGCCCAGGGCTGGGCAGGGGCTCCCCAGAGCTGCCTGCCCCCCAAATGCTGCCTGTCCCGGGGCCAGGTACACCCGTGTGTGCTACACTGCGTGCCCTTTCTCCTTTCTTCCATCCCCAGCACCAGGCTGACCATTCCTGACTGGAAAGATGTGTGGTGCCAGCAAGAAAATAACATTATTGAAGGAATACGCCGTGAGTGAGCACACAGCTGGCCCAGGGCTGGTTGGGACGAGCACCCCACTGCCGCTGGAGTGTCCTGGAGCATTGGCCAGGGGGTCCCTCTGCCCTGAGCCCAGGGCTCCTGCTGTCCCGGCTGCAGCGTGGATCCCGGGGGATGGACGCGCATTCCCAGGCTGATTCCCGGCGCCAGGCTGGCGCTCCACAGCCAGTAACTCATCCCTGCCACCACAGGAAGGAGCTCCAGCACTGCTCGTGGAGCATCGCTCAGCCCTGTGGCTACCTGGGCTCGCATCTGCCTGTACAGCTCTATTTGCTCCATTCCCTCTGATGCCTGAAGTTTTAGCTTTTATATTTGCTAGGTTCTGTACTGCATTAATGAACTCTGAACTCCATATAAAGTGCTGGCAAGTTCTGCTCACAGCTCAGTCACACAGAACAATCCTTTCCCAGCCCCACAACCAAGGACACCGGGGCAGCTCCAGCCCAAAAAGTGCAAACAGGGAATTGAGGAGAGCAGCCTGGGAGGGTGGGACTGCAGAACCTGGAGCTGGAATTGGCCAATGAACCCCAACATGGAAATGGACCCAAACTGATAAAAGTGTGAAAACTCGTGGCCAAGATCCACCTTGGATGGGCTCTTGCACTGCCCAAGGTGGATCCTGTGAAGGCCTTTAATAAATCCCTACTTTATTCCTTTAACCCTGTCCAGCCTCTGCTCCAGGGAGCCTCTCTGGGCACCACCTTCTCCCGAGCATCCCCTGCCCACAGCCCAGCACTGAGGCACTTGCAGGGAGCTGGGCTCCCTCCTGTCCTCACAGCCAGGGGATGCACGGGATGCAGCTCAGGCTGCAGGAGCCTTGGCTGCTCCAAACCTCGCTCCTAAACCCTCTGGAGTGTCCCAGCATGTCTCACTCCCAGGATTTGCAATTCTGAGCCAGCCCGAAGAAGACATAATGTTCTGTTTTACGTGCAGGGAGAGCTCCAAGCGTAACCTTTGCAGCAGCAAAAGATGGGCTCAGATATTGATCAGCCCTTCAGAAAAGCAGGGAGTGCTCCTGACACGGCTCCATCCACACCTGGGGCGGTGCCATGTGCGTGAACCCTCAGTGGACAGCGCCAGCTGGGGGGGATAATTCACAGAATCACCAGGCTGGAAGAAACCTTTAGGATCACCCAGTCCAGCCTATGCCCTAACACACCACCTCAGCTAAACCCTGGCACCGAGTGCCACGTCCAGTCTTTTTTAAACACACCCAGGGATGGTGACTCCGCCACCTCCCCGGGCAGCCATTCCAGAATTCCCTGTATCCACAGGAGAGGGAGCAGAGGACCCGCTGGAGCAGCAGCAGCTGGGCTGGAATCCGTTCCATGAGGTCACGAGGCCCGTTTGGCCTCAGCAGGAGCTCAGCTTCCCGTTCTTCAGGTGGAATATCCACAGGCAAACCACCCCTGGAGCCCAGCCCAGCAGTGCCGCTTCAGGGCCTCGATCCTGGCCTGACTCTGAGGGAAAAAATGGGAAAAATGAGGTCAGGGATCTGTTAGGACCATAAAGGATCCAAGGGGACTGGGCAGAATCCCTGGGAATGAGGTCAGAGATCTTTAGGATTCCCCAGGATAGGGGCCTGGCCCCCACACATGGAAGCAGTGCTGCCTCAGGGTCTTGATCCTTGCCTGATTCTGAGGGAAAAAAATGGGGAGAAAAAGGGAAAAAATGGAAAAAAAAGGGGGGAAACCCCCCCCCAAAACCTACTCCTGGCACCAGCTTGGCCAGAAGGACTTCTCAGAAGTGGATGAGGAATCCATTAAATTAACTTAACCCTAAATGAACAATTTGTGGGTGCTCCAAGGGGTCCCCCTGTGCTTCCCCTCCCTGTTGCTCATGGTTCCACTGAATCCCAGAATCCCAGACTGGTTTGGGTAGGAAGGGACCTTGAATCCCATCCAGTGCCATCCCTGCCCTGGCAGGGACACCTTCCACTGTCCCAGGTGCTCCCAGCTGGATTTGGAGACCTGTCTTTGCCCAAAGATGTGAGAGGACGAGATCTGCTAATTCTACAAAGCAGAAGGTCGGGGGGAGATCCTGGGGGGTTCCTGGGGCTGCCAGGTGACTCAGGGACCCCAACCCCTTCCCAAACTTCCCATCCTGGGCACACCTAAGTGCTCCCAAAGGCTGCCCCAGCCTCCTGCCCTGCTGCCAAATATATTTAAGCATCTTTTCTCCCGTCTGTGATGAAGAGAAAGTATTATCTCCAGGAAAAAGTGTCCCTTGGCTGCCTTCCAGTCACCTCCTGCCATAGCCTGATACCAGGAATTATAAAACACAGGCAACAGAAAAGGAATAAAAATACAGCAGATAAGTGGGCTTTATATAAAAATGAAATTAAATTAAATTAAAGTATGTTCACAAAATACGCAAGTGGAAACCATGTGGTCTTTGGCCCTAATGTGTTACAAAGAGAATTTTGGTTCCAGGACATCCCCAAAGGGGACAGACCTTTATTTAGGCAACTGAAAATGACCAAATGCAAAGCAAATTTAAAAATCAATTACTTAAACCAACGTTTCTCACTTTTTTTTTTATTTAAATCATGATTAAAAGCAGTTCCTTGGCTGATTTCAATCAAACCACACAGTCTCTCTCTGCTGATCTCAAGCTGTTAAATAAGAAACAGAAAATCATCAATAACCCATCTGTGTCACAGATGAGGAGCGGCCCCAAGGGGACTGCTGCTCCCTGGCTCTCATATGGCAATCCCTGCATTTGGGAGGGATGGCAGGAGCCCAGAGGAACCCTCAAAAGGGAGTTTTGTCTCCTCAGGTGTGTGACAGGAGCCAGAAGTGCGGGCTCCCACAGCAGGGTGGTGACCAGGTATTTACACTCCCCAAAAAGATCCTGAATCACCCTTAAGAGGCACAGACAGCAATTATATTTCACAAAAGTTCATTTTCCTGAGGGTGCCATCCCTACTTTGGGAAAATTCACACAGGAACGAGGGACAGGGATGGGGACAATGCACCTGCAGATGAGGGGAACCAGCAGGTCAGGAAATAATTTCTGGAAAAAACCCTCTAAAATCATCGAGTCCAACCGTTCCCAGCAGTGCCAGGATGATGAAAGGAGCAGGGAAAAACTTGTCAGGGAGAGGAGGAAGAGCAGGGGAGCCCAGGGAGGGTGGGTGGGTGCCGGGGCTTGCTCGGAGCCGTTTCCCATGGCTGGGAAATTCCCTTAGGGCTGCAGCTCCCCGGTTGTCTAATTGTCCTTGATGTATTTTCTGTCCCCCAGGAACGCCATCCAGACCTCGCAGCTCCAGATGTCTGAATATTATGCAGGAAGCTGGTAAACAAATTCCTCCTATTTTTCCTGCTAGCAATTAGGAACGTAGGAAGAACACATTGCTGAGCAGGCGAGGGATCCACCCGCAGATATTTCATATGCATTTATGGCCACTTAACGCCTCTGGAAGGGTGATAAACACCGACTATTGTAAATCTGTTTGATCACCCCTTGTTGCTACAAAATCCGGAAAAAGTCAAAATAAGGGGGGAAAAAAAAACCCAAACCAAATGTTGAAATAAGAGTAAAAATTGGGACAAATTACTGATTACAACTCCTTTCATATTAACTATGAAGCACTTGGGTGACAGAGCAGCTCTGCCACTTCCCCCCTAGCAGATTTTTGGGGTGATTTCAACTTTTTACCCGAACTTTAGCTCGGGAGCAGGTCCCTGCCTGGCTCCTGTGCCTCCCTTCTCCATTAATTTCTCTGCCTGCTCCAGCAATCCTGCCCTAGGAGGGATGGCTTAGGTAGCTTCAGGAGTCTTTGCCAGCATTAATTGTTATGATTTTAAAGCCCCACAGGGTGCAGACTTTGAAAAGGAGAAATTGTTCAAAAGATTGGGAGGGAAATGGAAAAATCCAGAGCCATGGCCATGCAAAACCAGCCGAGGCACAGAGGTGGGAAAGCTGGAAAGGGAATTACAGGGCTCCAGCTCACAGGGTGAATGAGGGGATGGTGCTCCTGGAAAGCACTAGCCATGCAGCCACACGCTATAATTCTACAAGTTGCAGAAGTTTGGGAGCAATTAAATACATTTTGTGGTGAAAAGGAGTTTTATCCAGCCCAGCTGCTCTGAAGTTATCAGTGCCATGGTGTTATAAGTTTGTCTCTGTTTCAAACCAAGAACTGAGCTGAGCTCTCTTTTCACGGCTCAAACACCCCACTGTAGCATCTTCCCAAATAATCAGCTGTGCCAGAGTGGATTTTGGTCCGTATTTTGGTCTCAGGACAGATAAATTGCTCTGAACTGGAGGGGAAATCCACAAGGAGATGGAGGCAGCTCGTTCTTTGCAGCTTTGAGGTGTGTGGCTTGTGGCAGCTTCGTGGCCACCAGTCCCTGTCTGAGCCTCCCCCCACCAGCCCCTGAGGCCCTGGCTCTGTCCCTGCTGTCCCAGCACATCAGGGAGCACTGGCCACCCTCTCTGGAGTGCCCCTGAGCACTGTGCCCAGCCCCAGGGGCACCTGTGCAGGTGTGACATCCATGCCCAGCTGCCCCAGCATCCCAAAAACCCCGAGGCCTCCCACACCAGGAGCTGCAGAGGGGCTGCAGGGCCCTGCTGGCCATGGAGGTGATGCCATCACCCTCATCACCTCAGGGCATCTGACCTGCACACCAAATCACGTTGTGCCTTGCTTTTGGACACTTTTGTTCTCACAATTAAAGAAATTCTCCTTTCTGACTCTTCTGGGCACTGCCCTGCCCAAGTACAAGTCCCAAATCCAGGTGCAAGAAGCAAGGCCACTGCAGCATCAGCTCCTGGTCCCTTTGTGAGGGTTCATCCATCCCTTACAAGCATCCCAAGCCCTGGGCAGCGTTATGGGCAGGCAGGGCTCCCACCACAGCCCAAAGGCAAGTGCTGCACTTAGCAAAGCCTCTTTTCATCCCATTTTATGTTTTTTTCCCCCCCAAACAAAGGCGTTGGCGAGGCCCAAGCTGGCCCAGAGCACCCTGGGCTGGCCATGTTTGTTTTGGAGCCAGGCAGAAAGGCTTTGGTGCCACCTCTGCTTAGGGAAAGGGTGCAGGAAACCCGAGCCAGGGCTTTTCAAGCCTTCTCAAATGAAGGTTTAAAATAGCCCCCGGACCTGGCATCCCGTGGTGGGTGACCAGAGCAGCTGAGCTGCTCCTCTCAAGCCAGAACCGAGAGGGCAGCACGAGAATGAAGTCCCTGAGCCAAGTGATGTCTCCATCCAACAGCACTCACAAGGTGCTCCGAGCCCCCCAGTGCCCCCAAACCCCAGCTCTGCCAAGGGCATTTAAAAATCCCTTCCAAATTCATTATCCTGAAGCAGAAATAAACTGTGACCGTGCAATATAATGTCCATTTGCAGCTTTCATCCCTCTCCTCTGGCTCAGGTGTGCGTGGAGCACAGACCTGTTGGAGGACTCAGATCGCTCCCGCTCCTCGCCGCGATGAAGGAATTAAATACAAAATCTTCTGTAGGAAGCAATTGTGAAGTGTGGAAGTTTCTAGTCAGGCAAATAAATTGGATTTAAGTATATTACAGTCATAATCTTTTTCTGCCTCTCTCCAGACAGCCTTTGTACATGGAGAAATGAGAATGTATTCTCAGACAAATCTTGACCTGAGGGAGAAGGCTGCGGGAATCTGGATTTTCAATAACATAAGACAATAAAGCTCAGACTTCTAACCTGCCGCAATATGGTAAAAGTATAAAGAGCTTAGCAACTAATAAAAGAAAAGGGTCTTCCAACTCATATTTGAAGATCTAGACCCCCAAAAGGACACTTCATAAAGATCATAATGGGTTAGTCAGTATCTAACAGATACCATGTACCTTGTTGACCAATTGTCTGACAGTTGTCTTCTGCAGGCCTGGATATTAATAAGCCTTGTGTTGATTTCCTTGGGGTATTTTGTCTTCGTAATTGTACATCTCCTTGTTGTGACACTGCAGCCTGCTATGTATTTATTTAATGCCATTCCTGTAGCAAAAAAAGAGAAAAAAAAATTTTAAAAAATCTGTGTACGTATGGCATTGTTTCCCTCAGATGAGATGCACACACTGCAAATTTCCTCCCCCTCTGAGGCAGGAGAATCAAAGCCAGGCAGAGGGAGAGCTCCTGGACTTGGGGCAAAGAGGAAATCCAGATGTGTTTTCCCCTCAGGTGTGAATGTGTCTTACTCCCTGCATTACACAGGGAATACAAAGGGATTCAATTATCACCGCATTTTGATTTCTAACAATAACAGAAACTCCTTCTAGAAGAGATTCCATTAAATAATGTTTTGACAGATAATGCTGGTGTAAAGTAGCTGTCATTCAGGCAGCGAGATCAAGGGAAACAGATGCACGAGGCAGATCACAGGGAGGCTTAGGGAGTGAAAATGAAGCCTTGAACAAACTCCTCTCACTAACAAAACAAAGGCTGCCTGGGGCCTCATCCTGCTCTCAGCATTGGCTGGGCAGCTCCGGAGTAAAATGCAAATATTTAGAGATTGCCTGCAGAGGGGAGCTGCAGCTCCCCGCAGGTACAGGGTGTGTCACACTCGTGTCACACCGAGAGTGGCCTCAGCTCTGGCCCGGCACAGGGAGCACAGGTGAGCTCCAGGCTCCCTCTCCCCTGCCCCAGTCCCAGCTCAGCTCGTGGCCAGGACACCCTCACTGCCTGCAAGCCTGAAAATCCCACATTTACCCAAAACCTGCTCTTTTTTGCCGCTGAATCAAAACCCAGCTCCCACTTGCTGCACAGCCCCTCTTCCGTGGCTTGGAGAATCCCTGCCCTGCTCTGCAGTGAAATGGGAGCTTCATCCCATCATCCCATCCTGGAATCCAGCCTGGTTTGGGAGGGAGGGACCCCAAATCCCAGCCAGTGCCACCCCTGCCATGCAGGGACACCTTCCCCTGTCCCAGGTGCTCCAGCCCCAGTGTCCAGCCTGGTCTGGAACTTTGGTCATCTTCACCTCAAACTTCATCCTGTTATTAAGAATTTTCCTTTTGGTCCAAGTCCTGCACAGAATTCCACACAAATGCTTTTTCACAACCCCCTTTCAGCACTGACTCCCCCTGGCTGTGCTGATCCCAGTTTCCAGCCACCACAAGACCCTTGGGGTAATTCCTGATGCTGCTGCCCCTCTCCTGAGGCTTTCCATGTTCTGCCTCCAACGTGGGGGTCGAGAGATAAATGGAACAACACCGTGGAGGCAGCCTGGGCAGGAAAACACACAGGAGAGCACTAAGGAAAATATTAAAATTAAGAATTTTGGATTTATGGCATCATCCAAAGTCACAGCGGAGTGTGATGTGAGCCTGATGCAGATGGGGCTGCTCCAGTCCTGATCCTGGCACATCCCAGTGTAACATAAATTGTGGGAAATAAGAGAAATAAGAGATGTGTTTCAAGGCATTTGCTTAGGGGCCAGATTAAATTACAATTAATTACAGTCCGTAAAAGTAAATCTCCAAACTTTCCATGCAAGTTCTGAATGGGCTCATTGAAAGCTTTTAACTATAAACTATATTTAAATGGCATTCAGCTATTAAAAAATAGATTTTATTTTTTCCATTGCTGAACTTCTCCTGGAAACTGAGCCCAAAGTTTAATATGGGATTAAGAAATAAAATAACCAGGCAGAAGATTCTCTGCTCTTCTCTCTGGAATTTCATGGGTCAGACATGGCAAATTCCAGCCCCTTCTCCCAAAACAACCAGTCTGTCCCACCAGTGTTAAGAGATGCCTTAACCTGCTCTAGAGGAAATCTTCAATTAAAGTGTTTTAATTTTAATTTCTCCATTTCTAGGTAAAATGTCATGTGGGGAGGAAAAAAACAAAATCAAACAAACAAACTAACAAACAAAAAATAATAAAAGTTTCTCAAATTAAGAAATGAAGTGAGTCATGGATCTGATCCACCAGCTCCACATTCCTCCAGCACCTTTCCCACCAGTGATATGGATAAAAATACAAATATCTACAGGAGGTAATTAGGGGGGTTTATTTTGAGGTGCTGTACTCATGGGAGAGTGCTGCAAATTATGGGATAAGGCAAAGGAATAATCCAGCTGGAGAATCCCAACAAAAACTGCTTCAGGACTGTGCAAGAGCCTCATGGAAAAGAGGAAATGCTTCTTTTAAATGGATTATTAATACACATTGAATTAAAGCTCAAGGCAGTGCCAGTGCTTGAGGAAGGGTCAATAAAACCACGTTTTTAGGATATCTGATATTCGGAATTCTTTCCTTTCGGCATCCAGGATTAGTGGCAGGAGGACGCTCTGCCTGGAACCCCAGCAAGGACAGCACATGGCCTTGGGCTCCGGGGAGCTGCTTTTTCATTTGGCTTTTTTTAAACCCTCAGACAGAGTTACAAGATAAGAGAAGTGGAACTAATCTTAACGAGCAGCTAATTTTGTCCTTTGTTTTGCCTGATAAACATCAGCTCAAAAAGTCAGAGCTGAAAACTGCAGCCACACTTGGGAAGGAAATAACACGGTGTATTTATAGTAAATAATCTTATTTTAGACATTTTGCACAAAACTGTAGCTGAAAAGTTTGGCTTCATTCCCCCACTTTACCTGAAGCTGTTTAAATAAATAAATTTCCATAAAGACATTTTGCTGAACAAACACTAAACTGGGTTTATTTTGCCCCCAAAATTCATTTGGACACAAGAGCCCCTGAGCAGCCACCCCTCCATGGGAAGCAGGGCTGGGCACACACAGGTTTTCCAGAAATCCTGTGCCAGAAACATGAATTTTAATGCCACAAAAGTGCTGGAAATGAAGAAAATTCTGCCCGAGAACTTCACTTGTGGAGCCTGGGATGTGATCAAACCTCCTGTGAGTGAACTAGGCAGAATTTGGGGGAAATGCCCCATCCCTGGCAGTGCCCAGGGCCAGGTTGGAGTATCCTGGGACAGTGGGAGGTGTCCCTGCCATGGCAGGGGTGGCACTGGGTGGGCTTTGAGATCCCTCCCAACCCAAACCATCTGGGATTCTCTAAAAATGCTGAATCTTCACCCCCCAAACCCACAACACTGCTGGAATTTGGTGTGCCAGGACTTTGGGACTGCTCCAGGCTGGAGCACAGGCACAGCCAAGCACATTCCAACACCCCAGTGTTGCATTTATCATTTATTACAATACCACCACTATTTATCCTGTATTTATCTTTTCTTTCAGGCACTGTGCTGCAGCAGGAGCACTGGCCCTGCAGGCTGCCCATCGCCTCTGACACTGTTCCGTTGCCCTACATCTTTCACCTCTCTATTTTCAACCTGAAATTTAACTTAAAACCTGAAATTTCATTTGAATTTAATCCCAAACCCAGGATTTGCTGTCCCTCTGAGGATGTCCAACCCCAGCAAGGTGCTGCAGTGGGGAAAGCCCTGGCACATCCCCTCTTCCCTCTGTATCCCAGCACCAAACTTGCAGCTGGAAGCACAAGCAGGGATTTGTGGTCCAGCAGCTAAAAGCCCTTGCTGGAGGAGACAGAGGGAAGCAGCCTAATGTGCTCTTGCCATGTGGTAATTTTCCAGATAAATGGACAGTTGCTTCAGCAGCTTCCCTGTTGAAGGTCAATGATCCATATAATACGGGCAATTACAGAAGTATTTCCATTGCAGACTCGGTGACAAATTTTCAGAGCAAGACAACAGAGAAACTGGAGCAGCAGCACCAGGATGAGGGGCCCAGGCTTGGGATGCCCCGGCCCAGCTCCTGTCTGGGGTTTGCTGGAGGAATCAGCTCCTCCTGCCCAGCTCACCTGGTCACTCTGTCCCTGTTTCCTCATATTTGGGCATTGCTTGATCCTCATTTAATCCTGAGGCTGAGCTACCACCTCCTGGCTTTCACACACCCACATCTTCCTGCCTTCCTGGCAGTTTTACAAAGATTCTCTAGGGCTGAAGGAAAGGGAAAAGATATCAAATAAGGGAAATCCGCTCAGCAATTGGAGAATTTGAGCTCCCAGCAGAGGCACAAACACAACCACTTTAACTACATCCCAAAACAGGGCAGGAGGCATTTTTGGGGAGCGTGCACTGCTGATGCTCTGACAGCTGCACTCAGAGCTGGCTGGAATCACAGCTCACGGTTTAGTCACTGGATGAACATTCCCAGCAAGATGTGGACTGAAATAAATAATTGTTTTGTGTAATGAGCTGTGCATGAGGGCTCTGGTGACAGGACCTGAGGGAGCAGCAGGAAGTGGTGCCAGGGGAGGTTTAGGTTGGAGATCAGGGAAAGGTTTTTCCCCCAAAGGGTTTCTGGGCACTGCCCAGGCTCCCCAGGGACTGCCAGAGCTCCAGGAGTGTTTGGACACTGCTCTCAGTGGGATTTTTGGGGTGTCTGTGCAGGGCCAGGGGTTGGATTCAATCCTGTGGATCCCTTCCTGCTCTGTGATTCCATGAAGTAACGACTCACACCACGGCGTGGGCTGTTTCAGCACCCCTTGCACTCCCAAAAAACAAAACCCTCCCTGCCCAGTGTCACAAACTGCCACGGGGGGCCAACACCAAACCTCAGAAAAGATTCCTTGCACTCCCAAAAAGCACAAACCCTCCCTGCCCAGCGCCACAAACTGCCAACACCAAACCTCAGAAAAGATTCCTGAGCTGCACCAGCAGCCCCAGCTCAGAGCTTGTGAGAGCAAAGAGGTTCCTGCAGCCTCAGCACCTGCCTGTAAAGCACCCCCTCACACCAAAATGTAACACCCAGGTGCCCTCAGCCAGGCAGGGGCTGCACAGGTTTAATGATAAACACATAAGACCCTGAAAGGCTTCTGTGATTTCTGAGGGGAATACATTAAACCTGTGGTAGTGCTTCCCTTGTGGATTGTACTTCTGTTTCAGTTTCAGTTTACTGCAGCTTTTACCCATCATGTGAGAGACAGAACTGCCATTTCATTCCACCAAAATGAACGGGAAACATCCGTAAAGAGCGGCCTTAATGGTGGAGGAATTCACCAGGGAGGGCCTTTGGAGTTGTTCAAGAACCTATTTCAAAATTTAAGCAGATTTTGCTAAAAAGGAAAGAAGAGAGAAGAAAGGCAGAGTTGAAATGCAGGATTTTAACCTTCATGTAGGAAATGAAAGGATGTTTGCAGGGATGCCAGCAGCAGAGCCATCTCTCCCTCCCTCCCCAGCAGCAGGAGCACTCTGAAGGAGCCAGGACTCAGACTGCCTTGTGCAAATAAATGATTTTGGATGAGAATAATTAATAAAGGGGGTAGCTTTGGGTATCTTGTGAGGTCAGTGGCTCGTTTATGAAATTTGCATTGATAACCACAGCCATGAAGGAGCTGGATGGCTCTTGGGCCACAGACTGGTTTGGGTTGGGAGGGACCTCTAAGCCCATCCTGTCCAACCCCCTGCCACACACAGGGGCACTTCCCCTAGACCAGGGTGTCCAGATCTCACAGCACCAGCACCAGCTTGTGTTTCTGAAGGAGATCTCCAGGGATGGGACAGCCCAAGGGCTGAGCACCTCAACTTCTCCACCCTCAGGCCCCTCCTGCCCACCAGCCCCAGAATTAAACATGCAGGAAAGAGCTCTCCCTACGGCACCCCAAATAATTAATTAATGATTAGATATTTTTGGACATCAGGAAGAATTTCTTCATGGAAAGGGTGGTCAGGTATTGGCAGGAGGTGCCCAGAGAGGTTTGGAGTCTCCATCCTTGGAGGTGTCCAAGGAGTTCCTGGATTTGGTACCTGGTGTCTGGGTGGGGATCAGTCCCAGGTTGGACTCCATGGTCTGGGGGAGCTTTTCCAACCTCTGGGATTCTGCACAGCTGCCTTCTTGGAAGTATCACTGGGCTCCTGAGGCTTTTCTGTAGAGTACAGTTAAACATGTGATGTCAAATCCAGCACAGTCAGGAAGTTGGATGTTTGGCAGACCTGTCCCCAGAAGAACACTTGGAATTCCATTGATGCCCAGGTTTAACACTTCTTAAATCACTGGTTGATCACTGATCTCCCTTTGCTGTGCAGAGCAGCTACAGCCAGCAAGTCCTGCATGTGTGCTCCAAAACCTTGAGGAAACCACATCCCAGACAAAACCATGGAAAGGATAAATTCCATGTCTTTAATGTGAGCTGAGGCTGCTGAATGGGAGCTAAACACCCTGGCTTTCCCTGTCCTGAGTAGCAGCTCGCTGCACAAACACTCTGGACTCAGAAATTCCTCTCCCCAGCCCTTTTTGCCCTTGGACAGGTTATGTAACTCCATGCTGGTTCAGAAATTGCATAAAAGTTGCCTCTGCTGTGATTAATTGTCCCCGCGGCTTCTTGTGAAATTTTTCAAAGTTCCAGCCGGTCACACAGGGTTTGGTTCACAAAAGTGTTGCACATTATTAGATTTTTCTGATAAAATGGGCTCTTTTGTGATTCAGAAAGCCTCTGCTCCTGCAGACAACTGGCACACTCTTTGTTATTCACCCCAGAGGGGAGGCAGCCGAACCCGGAGCGCACTCGGATGGAAAGAGGCATTCCCAATCAGAAATGCAGATGGAGCATCACTCGTGCAGCGTAAACAAAACAGGCCCAGAGTTTGGGAACGGGCTGGAAGGACACGTCAGGGCTTGGGTGGGGTCTGCTGCCCTCAGCATCACCCTGAGAGTGGAAGCTCAGCGCTGCCCCACCCACAGGATGTGATGCCAGGGAAGATCCTGCCTCTGAATCCTGCTCTGGTTTGGAACTTGTCGTGTTGAACTGGTGATAAATGCTGGTTAAGGGAGGCAGGAACACCACTGAGCTTGGAAAAGATTTCCAGGATCGAGTCCAACCTGTGCCAGACCCCCACCGTGTCCCCAGGGCCCTGAGTGCCACCTCCAGAATTCCTGGGACACCTCCAGGGATGGGCACCCCAACCCTCCCTGGGCACTTCCAGTCCCTGCCCACCCTTTCCATGGGAAATTCCTGCTGTGCCCACCCTGAGCCTGCCCTGGGCATCCTGAGGCCGTGAAGAGGAGGGAGGATGCAGCTCTGGCCCCACACAGAATCCCTGTGCAGGGCTGGAAAGGACTCTGGAAATCACCTGCTCCAAGCCCTGCCAAAGCAGGCTCACCATGAGCAGGCTGCACAGATCAAATCCAGGTGGGTTCAGATCATCTCCAGTTGGGAAGGAGACTCCAAAACCTCTGTGCCAGGACTCACCTTCGCAGCCCTCCCCTGAACCCTCTCCACCTGTGCCTTTTCTCTCTTGACCTGAGAGATGGAAACAAAAACCCGTCCCAAAATTAGGTTTCCATGAAGGATCCAGCCCGGTAAAAATTGGAGCGTTAAGGATTACAAGGAAAGAAAACAAACACTGCAGCTGTGCAGATCCAAGGAGCATCTGCCCATTGGACACTACCTGCAGCTGCAGCTCCTCCAAGTCTCAAAATCAAGATAAACAAAGAAAAAAAAAAAGGTAAAAAAACCTGTAAACACTGAAAGAACTTCCATGGTTAGAAGAATTACTGTGTTCAGGAAGTGTTTCTTCAGGATGGAGTGAACAAGCAAGAACAAGTTCAGGGGAGAATGATCCACATGGGGTTAGCACCTCAGAAATTCCCAATGTGACACCCTGTGACTCCTACAACTCCGATATTTATCCACAGCAACACAAGATTTTGGGTAAAAACTACATTTTCTGCTATTTCCACCTGCTGAGAGATCCCTGTCCAAAGCACAAGCATTTACTGGTGTCTAAACTTCCAGAAGCACAACTGTTCCTGAGGACACTGATAAATAATCCAAGTCTCCTCATCTCCTGCTGCCTGTTTTCCAACACCCCCCCCACCCACTTTGCATTATGCAAAACAGCAAAATATTATCATCCTTACAGCATCCTCCTTGAAAGGCAGGCACTTCAAATATCATAAAGGAGTATTGTCATAATGAGGTTAATGACAATAGGGTTTCCAATATCAAAGAGCCAACACGCAGCTGCTTTATAGTGTGGAGTGATACAGCACAGAGCTCCGTAATGAGGGGAGAGAGTTTTTGGGTTACGCATTTTAATGAGCACGTAATAAGCAAATTTGTGATTTGCATTTCACAGCCATTCCGATGGAACACTCTGCTGGCACTGCCTGCACGGAGAGGGGAAAAAACCAGCCCGACTTCAGGAGGGTTTACACCGGGAACATGCTCAGGAGCTGACGGGCGTTCGGAGACAAAAGCGTTCTGGGTTCGCAAGGGGAGGGAAAACCGAGGGGAGGAATGCAATACCTGGGCCTCCTGACCTGGGGGACGAGCAGGAATAACCACCACGTGTTCCACATCCCTTACTCCTCCTTTGTGCCTCCCTTTGCACCTCGGAGTAGTGAGGCGCACCAGGGAGGGTGGGGAGCCCTGGCACAGGGTGCCCAGAGCAGCTGTGGCTGCCCCTGGATCCCTGGAAGCCACCAAGGCCAGGTTGGAACTGGGATACTGAGAGGCACACAGAGAGTGGCTTCCCACTGGAAAAGTGGAGATTTAAATGGATATTGGGAAGGAATTCTTCCCTGCGAAGGGCTGGAATTTCCAGAGCAGCTGTGGCTGCCCCTGGATCCCTGGCAGTGTCCAAGGCCAGGCTGGAGCAAACTGGGATGGTGGGAGGTGTCTCTGCCCACAGCAGGGGTGCCACTGGATGGGATTTAAGGTCCCTTCCCACCCAAACCAGTGTGGGACTGTGGGATCTGGTGCAGCAGGAGCTGGGCTGCCGAGGGCTGTGCGAGCTCTCAGCATCCCCTGCTCCTTCCAGCTCACTCGATACAGAGCTGTACCTTAAGAACAATGCATTCCTCTATTAATGTTCCTTATGGGAGACATAATCAGCTTCATTAGGAGTCATTATTATGGGAAAACCCTGGAAAAAACACCACGTACAGGGAGGCAGCGTGATCAATTAAAAACCTAGAGTATGTGACTGATATTGACAGATGTTTACAGGAAGCACCATGGGAGGCCTGGCAGCTCTCACAGGCTTTTTGGGGGCAGCCAGACCCCACAGAGCTGGCAGGGCAAGGAGGGCACCAGGGTGCTATCACCAGCTGGTCACAGTGTCCAGAGGTGTCCCACCACACCCAGAGGTGTCCCACCACACCCAGAGGTGTCCCCATCCCTGCACCCTCACTGCCACCCCTCCAGCCACAGAGCTCTCCCAGCAACCTGTGCAGGAAGATTTGTCTGAAGCTGAAAGCAATTGAACTGTCAAAAGCTAAACGTTTGGGACTGATCATGGCAATTTTGTGACAGGTTAATTTGGGTGGTTCAAAGCCCCAAACTACCAACCAACAGTGCCCTTCATTGTCCTGGCAGCCCAAATGTGTTATGGGACAGCATGGAATGGGCAGATTGGGGTGGATGCACCTTTCAAAGCCACACAACTTCTGCCAGCAAAGGCCACACCAAGCAGAGATGCCCAGGGGAGCCCTTGGGGTGGTCCCTGGCCAGCAGCAGCACAGGCACAGCCCTGGCTGATGCCAGGAGCCCCTGGCAGGGTGCAGGACACCCTGGGCTTGGTGCCTCTGTGATTTGGAGCAGTTTTTCGATGCTCCAGGTCAAGCACAGCCCAAGCTGCAGCAGCAGCACCCCCTTCACCCAGGCTGAGCATCCTCACCCCTAAGGCCCAGGAAATTACAGCCTCTGCTTGGTGAGATGATATTTTTAAGCCTCTACAAACAAGGGCTTGATCTTCCTAAGCAGTTTGGATCCTCTCTGCCACACACACTCGCAGCAGCAGCCGACTGGGCTCGGGGGCTGTGTCTGGCACGGCAGAGCTGGAATTGGGCTGGGCAGGAATTCAGGCTGCGGTAGCCACTAAAAGCTTTTCCCATGGCATCTCTCGGGGTGAGAGCTGAGAGCTGTAATTCAGCAGGACTAATACATCAGCGCTGGGCAGTCGATAGCATTGATTTTGGTGGGCCCAGTGTTTCACTCAGTTGCAGAGAGTTGTTCCAGGAAGAGCTGGGTAAGGGGGAGAGCTCCAGGAATGCCGGAGCCAGGAGCTCCCAGGGAAGGCTTTCCCGTGGGGAGCCCAGTGGTGCCAAAATCACAGGGACCAGGGAGAAACGCTGCTCTTTTTAAAGTATAACCCCATCATTAACCCCACGGGAATTCTCCCTCCAAGCTCCAGGAAAAAAAAGGCATGGGCACCAGAGATCACCCCAGTGCCCAGTTTAACACCGACAGCTGGAAGAAAGGCCTTGCACTGGCAGCAGCTGATTTGTGCTTTAAAAGAAGGAAAACAAAGTGCATGATAATAAGGAACTTCAGAAGGAAGCAGAGGCTATGGAAAGGACTCTTTTATACTATTTTCTTAAAAAAATCATGTGGCAGCAGGACCAGGGCAGTGATTGTCCCTCTGTAATTGGCACTGGTGTGGGCACCTTAAATGCTGTGTCCAGTTCTGGTCCCTCAGGACAAGAGGGACACTGAGGGGCTGGAGCATGTCCAGGGAAGGGAAAGGAGCTGGGAAAGGGGCTGGAGAATCCCTGAGGGAGCTGGGAAAGGGGCTGGAGAATCCCTGAGGGAGCTGGGAAAGGGGCTGGAGAATCCCTGAGGGAGCTGGGAAAGGGGCTGGAGAATCCCTGAGGGAGCTGGGAAAGGGGCTGGAGAATCCCTGAGGGAGCTGGGAAGGCTCAGCCTGGAGCAAAGGAGGCTCAGGGGGCCCTTGTGGCTCTGCACAAGTCCCTGCCAGGAGGGGACAGCCGGGGGGGTCGGGCTGTGCTCCAGGAACAGGGACAGGAGGAGAGGGAACGGCCTCGGGCTGGGCCAGGGCAGGCTCAGGGTGGGCACAGCAGGAATTTCCCCATGGAAAGGGTGGGCAGGGACTGGAAGTGCCCAGGGAGGGTTGGAGTGCCCATCCCTGGAGGTGTCCCAGGAATTCTGGAGGTGGCACTCAGGGCTCTGGGGACAGGGCACAGCTGGGACTCCATGGGCTGGGAGGGATTTTCCAACCCCAAGAATTCTGAGGCCCCACAGCCCAGGGGCAGATGCAGGTTCAGCCCCACCCCTGCTGCCCCACAGAGACCCAATGCTGCTTCCTCCCTGCAAACCTGAATTTGATCACAACCACCCTGAGCCCACCCCAAGGCCCCCCTCAGCCCTGGGAGCTGCAGAAGGCTCCAGTTGCCACTGAGCCTTCTCTGGGCCCTCAGGTCCATGATCAAATCAAGAGCTACAGTCATTTACATCAGCAAGCTGTAATCTCTTTTAAATAAGGAATTATTGCTTCCTCCTTCAGCAAGGACTTGGGTGAGCTGGGCTGGCTCTTCTCAAAGCACTGTGATATCCCAGCAGGGACTGGCAGTGCTGAAAGCAGGGGGTACAGCCAGGAAAATGCTCAAGGAGGGCATGGAGCACCAGGGCAGGTGCTCCCACAGTGCCTTTCCACCTCTTTTCCATCAATCACAGCCTGGTGGGATCTTTGCTCCTGCAAGAATCCACCGAGATCAGCAAGTCCCAGTAAAACCAGTAACCCAGCAGAGGGCCAGCTGCCACTGCCAGGCACTGCAGAAGCAGCAATCCTGCTCAGGACAGGGAGAGCACCAAGTGCTGTGAGTGCTGAAAGGGGGAACACCGTGTGCTGGGGGTGCTGAGAGCCCCCAGGACAGGGGGAGCACTGAGTGCTGTGGGGGCTGACAGCCCCCAGGAACAGGGGAGCACCAGGAGCTGAGAGCCCCCAGGAAGACGAGAACACCGAGATCTGTGGGTGCTGAGAGCCCCCAGGAACAGGGGGAGCACCGAGATCTGTGGGTGCTGAGAGCCCCCAGGAACAGGGGGAATACTGAGATCTGTGGGTGCTGAGAGCCCCCAGGAACAGGGGGA
>VXBQ01013892.1:16978-27753 GCA_013400175.1 Phainopepla nitens
ACCGGGCGGCGGCGGCGGCGGCGGGCAAGGAGGTGCCCAAGGTGCTCGTGGACCCGCGCACCCGGCGCAGCTTCGTGCGCGGGCGGTTCCTGGGCAAGGGCGGCTTCGCGCGGTGCTACGAGCTGGCCGAGGCCGAGAGCCGGGACGTGTTCGCGGGGAAGGTGGTGCCCAAGTCGCTGCTGGTGAAGCCGCACCAGAAGGAGAAGATGTCCATGGAGATCGCCATCCACCGCAGCCTCTCCCACCGCCACGTCGTCGGCTTCCAGGGCTTCTTCGAGGACGATGACTTTGTCTACGTCGTGCTGGAGCTCTGCCGCCGCAGGGTGAGGGGCTGGGGGCGGGTGTCGGTGTCCCCCGGGTGCTGACCGTCCCCTTCCCCGCGTCCTGCGGTACCGATCCCGGCCCGGTACTGACCGAGCGTCCCCCACAGTCGCTGCTGGAGCTGCACAAGCGGCGGAAGGCGCTGAGCGAGCCCGAGGTGCGCTACTACCTGCGCCAGACCATCCTGGGCTGCCAGTACCTGCACAGCCACCGCGTCATCCACCGAGACCTCAAGCTGGGCAACCTCTTCCTCAGCGATGACATGGAGGTGAAGATCGGTAAGTGGCAGGGGCCCCAGCCCAGGGACCAGCCAGCCACGGCATCTTGGTCATCTCCTGTTTCCCTGTCCCTCCAGGTGACTTTGGCCTGGCCACCAAGGTGGAGTACGATGGGGAGCGCAAGAAGACCCTGTGTGGGACACCCAACTACATCGCCCCGGAGGTGCTGGGCAAGAAGGGGCACAGCTTCGAGGTGGACATCTGGTCCATTGGCTGCATCATGTGAGTCAAATTGCCTTTCAGAGGCCATGGGGATGGGCCATGGTTCTGGTCTCCTTGACACCTCTGAGCTTCAGTGTGATCCAAAGCTCCAGGTCACTGTCCCCACAGTGCTGAGTCCCGCTGTCAGGCAGCTCCCAGCCTTCCCAAACTGAAACTTTCCCTTTCTAGGGGGCAGGATCCAGGCACAGTGCACATAGCTGTCAGTGTGACTAATGCAGTTCCCTCTGCCAGGAAAGCCCCTGGGTGTGCTTAGTTGCTTCTATGCACAATCTGAGGCTCTTTTGCAAAACTGACACCCTTTTGTCTGGGAATGCCTAGGTATACTCTGCTGGTGGGGAAACCGCCCTTTGAGACTTCCTGTCTAAAGGACACATACATCCGGATCAAGAAGAACGAGTACACCATTCCCAAGGTACGCTGTTTCCCGTGGAGGCTCTGTTTGGCTCACAGTGGTGCTTGGTCACCCTCTGCTGCAGCCTCTGTCTGGCACTGTGGGCTCTCACACAGCAGGGCAGGGGGAGCTGGTTCAGGCTGGGGTGGTGTGAGCCTCGTGAGGAGGCAGCATCTCCCTACTCCCTGATCCAGCAAAAGATCTGAGCTGGGCTCTTGGTGTGTGGGGGTGAATGGACGTGGGCGAGTCTATGAGTTCTGGGCCATGTCCCCAGCTCATCCCACTGCTGATGAGCTGCTCAAATCAGTTGACCTCAGGCTTTGGGTGCTGTTAGGAGCCAGTTCTCTGCGCTACTCAATTCTGCTTCCCCAGGATTGTGTCCCGCTTGCCCGATGCAGCGCTGGAGCTCTGCTGGGTTGTGAACCCTGTTCATTTGTCACTAGTGCACGTTGTCCCCTGACCCATCTGTGATCTCCCCCCCGTCCCTCAGCACATCAACCCTGTGGCTGCAAACCTCATCCAGAAGATGCTGAGGTCCGACCCCGCCACGCGGCCGACCATCGACGAGCTGCTGCACGACGAGTTCTTCACCTCGGGGTACCTGCCGGGCCGCCTGCCCACCAGCTGCCTCACCATCGCGCCGCGCTTCTCGCTGGCCCCCAGCGGCGTGGAGCTCGGCGGGCGCAAGCCGCTGACGGCGCTCAACAAAGGTGGGTGGGGGTGCCCGTGGAGGCAGGGCTGCACGGAGCCTGCCCGGCCTCCAGTGCCCCTCCCTCACCTCGTGCGCTGGTCCTTGCGGGACTCAGAGCGTTCGTGGGTGCGGGGGCTCTCCTTGCTCTGCCTGGGACGAAGCACTGCATTCCCTTCAGCTCTGCAGTGGGCTCCAACTGATGCCTGGGAAATTCCAGCAGAACGTGAGGAAGACCTTCTTTCCTGTGCAGTACCCAAGCACTGAACAGATTGCCTAGAGAGGGTGTGTGGAGTCTCCCTCACTGGAGATACTCCAGAATCCTCTGGGCATGTCCTGTGCTCTGGAATTACCCTGCTGGAGCAGGGGGGTGGGACCACATCCCCCACCATGGTCCCCTCCAGCCCAGTCTGGTCTGGGTGTCGGGTGTTGTCTGTAGCTGGGGTAGGGTGTAAGTGGTGCCTTTGGGAACCTCTCCCTGGTCCCAGCTCATATGCTCCTCTCTCTGGCCCAGGACTGGACAGCCCTGCCCAGGAGCCCTTGCCGGACAAGGAGGAGGCGGCGGGGCTGCGGGAGGCTGCAGATGCCATCAGCTGCCACCTGGCTGACATGCTGCAGCAGCTGACCGCAGTCAACGCGGCCAAGCCCTCCGAGAGAGAAGCAGTGAGGCAAGGTGAGCTGGGGCAGCCCACGGGCCTCGTGGGGTGCACAGGTTGTGGGAAAGGTCTTCTAACAAGCTGCTTTCCTCCTGCAGAAGAAGCTGAGGACCCAGCCTGCATTCCCATCTTCTGGGTTAGCAAATGGGTGGACTACTCGGATAAATATGGACTTGGTAAATACCATGGGTGGCAATGCTTCAGCCTTTCCTTTTCCCCTTTTCTGAGGGGGCTGGGAGAAGCCTGGATTGGGGCATTTCCTAGGTCTGGAATTTTAATCACCATATTCCAGTGGGTATGTGTCCAAGACCAGGAATCTTACCAAATACCCCGGGAATCCAGAGCAGTGGTCACTGACCATCTGCCTCGGTACTTCCCACCACGGTGGTCCCCTGAGATTGGAGGCTCATGGGGTCCCTTCTGGGCAGGTTACCAGCTCTGTGACAACAGCGTTGGGGTTCTCTTCAATGACTCCACTCGACTCATCATGTACAACGATGGGGACAACCTGCAGTACATTGAGCAGAACAACACCGAGTCCTACTTCACTGTGAGGTCCTACCCTTCTGCCCTCAACAAGAAGGTCAGTCTTGGTGACAGGAGCACTGGCTGGGGGGGTGGGGGTGAGACTTCTGCCAGCCTTAGGTTTTGATGGCAGGGTGGGTTCCAGGGAGAAACATCTATACTTGGAGGCCGCTGGCACCCTGCAGGCTTCCTATACCTGGTGACACGTGGTCCCAAGGACAGACACTAGCAGCTCTGACTGCTATCTGAGACTCACTTATGAGCAATTTCACAGAAATTTAGGCGACTTGCACATACCCAAGTGTTCAGCAAAGTGAGTTTAATGTATCACAGTCAGATTTAACTAAGGATTTCCACAAGTTTTTGCAGTGACACCTCAAGCTCTGAAAGACATAAAGAGGGTCCGGGACTGTGATGGCAGTTCCTGTGCTCCCTGCTTCCGTGCCTGGGGTCACCCTCAGCCCCTCAGAGCCCGTCCCTTCTGCAGATAACACTACTGAAGTACTTCCGGAACTACATGAGCGAGCACTTGCTGAAGGCGGGAGCGAACATCACGCCACGGGAGGGGGACGAGCTGGCCCGATTGCCCTACCTGTGCACCTGGTTCCGGACCCGCAGTGCCATCATCCTGCACCTCAGCAACGGCACTGTGCAGATCAACTTCTTCCAGGTGAGGCTCCTCGCAGGCTGTGCCTCTGGCTGCACGTGGTGCTGCTGGCACGGTGACCCGAGCCAAGGCTTTGCCCAGGGAACCTAGCCCTGGGAGCAGTCTGTGCGAGTACCCAAGGCCCCCAGACTCCCCTCACTCGTGAGGGGCCGTGCTCTGGAGCAGCAAGGTGGCTGCTGCAGCCAGCTGCTGCCCTTTGCTGCGCTCTGAAGGAATTCCACGCTCCGGGTGCTGCCGAGATGGCTCACCCAGAGGCAGCGCTGCCCCACGGAGCGCCGTGCTCAGTGTGACCGTGTGTTCTCTCTCCCCCCAGGACCACACCAAGGTCATCCTGTGCCCTCTCATGGCTGCTGTCACATACATAGATGAGAAACGGGACTTCCGCACGTACAAGCTGAGCCTCATCGAGGAGCACGGCTGCTGCCGGGAGCTGGCCAGCCGCCTGCGCTACGCCCGCACCATGGTGGAGAAGCTCCTCAGCTCCAAGTCCGGCTCAGCCCGCGTGAAATCTTCCACTTAGACCTTGTTCTTGCCGGACTCGACATCTGTGCCAAACTGCCCATCTGTGGAGGGCGAGTCTGGGAGCTTCCCTCCCATGGCCCAGCTGGGTTCCCACTCCGCGTACGGGCTCATTGCCACAAGGAAGCTCCTGCTGCTGTGGGAATGGTGTTGTTCACTCTCACTGGTGCCCAAAGGTTTCTTGCTTCCTGCCCCTAACAAAGCCTATTTTTAAATTCCCTACCTAGTCTGTTTTTCTCATTTCCCAAAGCCAAAAGCCCAGCTCCAAACCAGCCCTCTTGTTTGAGGTGCCTGGGCCTGCTCTTGAGAGAGCAGAGCAGGGGGAGAGCAGAGCTGCCATGTGAGATGTCCATACACGGCTGTGCCCGTCTCTGGGCTTCGTTTCCTCTGGTAGAAGCTCAGGTAAGGTATTGAACAAGCCTGGGGTGAGATTGAGCAATAAGCCTTTTAATACTGAAACTCCATGAAACCTCAGTTTTGTCTATTGCATAACTTGAATAAAGAATCGTTTGACACAGCATCCAGGCTGTTTCACTTCCCTTTGCCTTGCTGAGAGAGGGGGCAGCACCTCTCTGGTTTCCCCTCTGAATGAGGCATCCTCTTACCCTTATTGACAGTCGTGGGCTGGGCTTGCCATGACTAATTATGGCTAAAGAATCAGCACAAGTCCTCTCAGGCAGCAGAGGCTTGCAGGAGCCCAGTGACCTGCCTGTGTTGCTTCCTGTCAGCAACTAGAGTGATGCTCTCAGGCCAGTTTGTTTTTAAGCAGGACAAGCTTTTTTGTTTTTATTTTTAATTTTTTATAACATTTTGTATAAATATATTCTGAAAAGAAACATGGTACAAACCCTATTACCTGTGTAACAAAATCCCACACCCCAGCACCCACAGGAATCACTGTACAAAATTATTGCTGTTCCACAGAGGAATTCTGCTGTGGGGCTCTCTGTACCTGTGGGCTCAGCTGGTGCTGAAGGCTGGCTCACAGGGACCACATGCCCATGGGGAGGCTGTGAACCAGAGAACCCATGAGACCCTGGCCCTGAGCAGCAGGAGAGGCTGGGGGAGCTGCTGCCTGTCTTTGAGAGAAGGATCCCAGGGGGAAGGAATTCCCTCCTCTGTGCCTAGGAACAACTGTTCCTGGACTGCTGTGCCACCTGCTCAGGGGCTCAGGCCTGGCAGAGGCACAGGCTGCTGGGGACCCGAGGGGAGAAACCCTTGAGATTCTCACCTTCACTGTGGGAGCTGTGCTCTCAGGCAGGTCCCAGCCCCCATGGTGGCTGCTCGGCCTGGCCTGGCTGAGCACGGCCCTCGCTGCAGCTGAGGGCTCAGCTCCAGTGACAAGAGTGGAGGGCTGCTCCTGGGCACAGCTCGAGGAGCTGCGTCCCCAGGCCCCTGGCACAGGACAGAACACACGGACAAAGCTTCTGTTCCCTCTGGGACTGCACCAGCCTGAGGGCATCGCTGTGGCTGTCCCTGTTCCTCTTTCTTCTCCAAGCACTGTGTCCACCTGAGATATCTCTTTGTTCTGTGACCCAAATGCCTTCACACCCGAGTCTGACTGTGATTGTTTGCTCAGGAAACCCCACGTGAGAGCACGGTGCTGCCCTGTGCTCCTGGTGCTGAGCCCCCGCTGGCCCTGGCAGGACACGGAGAGAGACCCGGGCCAGAGCAGCAGCCACAGTCCCTCCGGGCCCGCTCGGTGCCAGAGCAGTGGCCGTGGTCCCTCCGGGCCCGCCCGGTGCCAGAGCAGTGGCCGTGGTGCCTCCGGGCCTGCCCTGTGCCAGAGCAGTGGCCGTGGTCCCTCCGGGCCTGCCCTGTGCCAGAGCAGTGGCCGTGGTCTCTCCAGGCCTGCCCTGTGCCAGAGCAGCAGCCACGGTCCCTCCGGGCCCGCGCCGTGCCCACTCAGGCGCCGTCGCCCCTCAGGCCCTGGCAGTAGTAGGAGTGGAAGATGCGCTCGTGGGCACAGAGCCGCATGGCCCCGTGCGTGTGCAGCAGCAGCCGCGGGAAGCGGGAGGTGAAGTACTGCACGAAGCCCTCGGGGACAGAGCCCAGGGCCACCCGGACATCGGCCGGCAGCTCGTGGTAGTGGTGCTTCTGCAGGAGGGAGGGTGAGGTGAGAGGGGACAGGGACGGTGGAGGTGGCAGGGCCACGGGGGTGCTGGGTGGCCGTACCTTGTTCCTCATGGCCCGCAGCAGGTCGCGCACTGACCCCCCCTTGTAGGTGCGGAACTTCCTTAGGTCTGGGGACAGCAGGAGAGACACGGAGTGAGGTGGGACACAGCCGGGGCGAGGGGCTGCCACAGCCCCCCTGGTGCAAGCCCCAGCCCTGCTCCACTGTGGCCTCCCAAGGAAGGGCTGCCACCTTTACCTGCCCTGCTTTTTGGCTCCTGGGCACAGGCAGGTGCCTGCTGCCCAGGAAAATCACCAGCCCTTGGAGCCCAAGTCCCCAGAACTGCTTCACTGGAGCTAGTGATGAGCCTGCCCCTCCATGCTCACCCATCTGCAGTGGGAGGGAGATGTGCATCCTCCAGTTGGTCCTCACCACCGCCCGTCCCCCCGATTCTAGGGCTGAGACGATGGGCCCCTCGGCTGGCTCCTTCTCCACACGGTCACTGACGTCCTATATGCCCAAGAGGGGGACGTGCTGGGTATGGCACTGCCCTTGCTCTGCACGAGGTGGGACAGAGACACAGGGATCCTTCACCCCTCCTAAGAGTAGCTCACAATGAGCACGTTGACATAAATGCAGCAGCTTCCAGCACGTTTTTCAGTGCACACCTGCATTCATGGCCGGTGGGACAGCACAAGCTCACCTGGAAGAACTGCAGCTGCTTCTCCTGACTCCAGAAAAAGGGATGCACAAGGACCACGGGGGCCGAGGGCCGGCGCTGGGGCTCGGAGCTGATCATCGCCACGATCAGCTCTCTCGCAACGAGTTTGTCTGGGGGCGAAACAGAGCAGCACAGAGCTCACCCCTGCACCAGGAGCGGGAGCTGCCCTCGGCCCGGAGCCTCCCCACGGTGCTGTGCAGCTGGGGAGGGGTCTCACCGTGAGCCTCCTCCTGCAGGCAGCTCAGCTGGTAGGAGCCCGCCAGGATGTTGGCCTGGCGCCGCAGGCTGTCCCCAAAGGGGTGCTGTCCCCCCGACACCACGTAGTAGAAGACGCACCCGGCTGAGAAGATGTCCACAGCACTGGTCTGCAAGGCACGTGGGACCCTCAGGCAAAGGGTGAGGAAACCTTCACCTCCCACTTTTCTACCTTTTTATGTGGACAACTGGTTGTTGGCTGCAGAGCTGCTGGAAAATGCATGGCATGGGGCTCCTACTCTGCTACCATCACCCCAGGTCCCTAACAGAGAAGGGGTTTCCAGAGGCACAGCCAGGATTCAGGACTCCACAGCCCAGTGGACATGCAGGGGCTGCTGGTGCCTCACCAGCAGGCAAATGGACACAAGCATGAGCCCCAGCAATGCCCTGCCCAGGACCAGTACAGCAGCTGCTTCCAGTGGGAACGAGATTCCCAATTCTGAAGAGAGGAGAAGCGTGACCTTGGCAGCAACCCACAGCCCCTCCAACCTCCCCATCCCGAATTTTTGTGGACTGGAGCTGAATGAGACACCTGCGCTGAACGCAGTCAGGTACTGTCCCCCAAGGGCAGGGGCATGGGGACAGCCCTGGCAAGGAGCACAGTGCCTCTGTCTGGGCTGGCTCTGGCTCATGGAGCTCTCATCTTAATTGTGCACCCCAGCAGTGTGACCTGAGGCCACTGCCAGCACGGGGGACACTGCCACAGTGGGCCCAAGGAGCACCCGGGGCAGAGCGGCCATGGCTCACTGACAGGGTTCTCCTTCGGGGCGTCCTGCAGCACCTCGGGCGCGATCCAGCCCTCAGTGCCAGGGATCCCGGAGCGCAGGCTGAAGCTCTGTCGTCCCCCATGAAGCTTCTTGCAGAGGCCGAAGTCGGAGATGACGGCGCGGATCTGCCCGTGGCGATTGGGGACAGAGATGAGGATGTTACAGGGCTTCAAGTCACGGTGCACTGGGAGGGAGAGCGTGTGGTGTCACCTGGCAGGGCTGCAGCAAACAGCACTCTGCCACAGCCCCGTGTGCTGCTGACCCCACAGACGGTGCTCAAACCCCGCAGCACCCGCTGAGGAGAGGCTGCAGGGGCACTGCTGGCCCGTACCGATGCTGAGGGAGTGCAGGTGGGCCAGCCCGGCCATGGTCTGGCGCAGCACGGACACCGGGTCCAGCCCACGGCGGTCAAAGCTGGGGCTCTCCACGTACTGGAACCACACAGAACGAGAGGAGCTAAACCTGAGCTCTGGCAAGCTGGCTGGAGAGACACCCCACGCCAGCGTGATGGCAGGTGATGGAGAGGAGCCCCTGCAGAGGCTGTTTGTGCCCAAGGCTTGTTTCCAGGGCTCCCAGCAGCAGCCCCGTGGCCGGGCTCACCTCCTGCAGCGTGGCAGAGCACAGCTCGATGGCGATGTAGTGGAACTGCCGGTCCCTCTCGGTGCAGAAGTAGCGCACGACGTGGGGGTGCTCGTCCGACTCCCGGAGCAGCTGCACCTCCCGGTCCAGCAGGTGGACACACTCCGGCAGCAGACGCTTCACGGCCACGCTGCGGCCCTCAAACTGCCCCCTGTGCAGGGTGCCCGCTGTGGCCGTGTGTGGCAGGGCCCGGCCACGCTCCAGCCAGGCTGGAGCTCACCCACAGGCACAGACCACTCTGCTGTGACCCCCAAAGCCTTGTCACATCACCAACAGGAAGAGAGCTTCCCCAGGGTAAGCTGGGAACTGGAGGGTCTCGATTTTGTAGGAAAATGACATCCCTCACTTTTTCCTGTGCTCAGTGCTGGAAAAGGGGCTCAGCCAGAGCCTAGGAACTGTGTGAGGGGCCAGAGCAGGGCCAGGCAGGCTGGGAGTGCCAGGGGGACCTGCCCTGTGTACCCAGGGCCTGGTTAACGAGGACCACGAGCCCAACTCCAGGATAGGTGGGATGAGGACCAGCAGAAGGTGAAGGTGGTGAGTTGTTCTCAAAAGCCCCTGAACCAGTGGCCGCCACCCTGGGCAAGAGCTGCCTTGTGGCTATCCCTGTGGGAGCAGAGTGGGGGCAGGCACGTGCTGTCACCCACCTGAAGACAAAGGTTCCTCCAGCTCCATGGCCCAGCACGTCCTTGGGGTTAAAAGAAACTTTCCCAACTACAACCAGGTCTTGTTCTGCATCTGCAAGGGAGAGAAGACAGCTGTCTTCCAGCCTCCAAGCATTACTTCTGTATGGAGGACACCTGTTTCTTATTCATCTGGCCATTACTTGGGCCCTACTCTTACGTAGCCCATGCAGCAGATCTGGCACCTCCTCCCAACCCAGGTGAGCTGCAGCCCCCTCGTCTGCAGGCAGCCCTGCTCTGGGTGCTGGCATCTGTGGACAGAAGCCCCCACAGCCTGCCCGCTCCCCCTGCACCCACCTTCAGCAGCCCCTGGGACAGCTGGCTCTGGGATGACCATCCCGTTAGCCGGCTCCTTCAGGCAGGCTGAGGGGCTGGAGCTCGGCGAGGGCTCTGATGCACTTCCCTGGCTCAGCTCCAGCTCCCCGGGCTCCTCAGGGATGCCCTCCCTGGAGAGCCGGCCTGGGCGCAGCATCTCCTGCTGCTGCTGCAGGAGCTGAATCTGCTCCTCCAGCTGCTGCTGCTGTGCCACGTGCTGCCACTGCAGTTTCTGGAACACAAACCATGGGAATACTCAGCTCCATGCTGGGAGCCATGCTGGGGCATCAGCTCCTCTGTCCCTCTCCCTGCACCACCCCCACTCACCGTGAGCAGCAGGACCAGGATTCCCCCGGCCAGCAGAGCCGTGCCGATGCCAGCCATCACCAGGTCCCAGGTGCCAGACTCAGGATACAGCTCCACGTGCTCCCCCGGCGTGGGGTCCGGCTGGAGCTGCCCCTCACTGCGGACAGCTGGCTCCTCCGGGCTGCTCGGGGCCAGGAGCTGCAACACACACCAGGGCTGCTGACAAGAGGCACAGCTCGCAGGGCACCTGCGTTTGGGACTTCCTTCCTGACCTATCCCATGCTGGGGACCCACTGGCCACCCCAAGCAGCACAGACCCTTCAGTGACCCAGCACCCTTCACCACTCACATCATCGAACACTGTCCTGCTGGGAGGAGCCCTGGGGATGATGGTTTCTGTGGTTTTCCTCAGGTTCTCTGGGAAGGCTCTCAGCATCGTGGTGTGGACCACGGGAGGCAGCTCATGGTGCCCTGCAGCAGGAGGGGAACAGAGCCAACCCTCAGTTCACCTCCTGCTTTCAGCATTCATCCCTTTCCAGCAGCCTTGGCTCTCCTGGAGTAGGGGGTTGCTTCTCGTGGGACCCCCAGCATGGGTAACCGTGAGCCCTGCTTCAAAGGGTCCCAGCCCTGCACGGGGTGCCCAAGAGTCACCGCTGGGGAGGGGAGGGCTGCTTCCAGCCGGTCAGGACACGGGCAAGTCTGTGCCTACCAC
>VXBQ01013892.1:32674-43569 GCA_013400175.1 Phainopepla nitens
CGCCCCGCTCCCCATCCGCCTCCCCGCCCCGCTCCCCATCCGCCTCCCCGCCCCGCTCCCGCCGCTGCCCGGCCGCTCGCAGCGCAGGAGGAGCCGCCCCCCGGTCAGCGCACAGCTCCGCATCCGCCCCCGGGCACCGGGCACCGGCCCCAGCCCGCCCCGGGCACCGGGCACCGGGCCGAGCGCAGTTCCTGCCGCCGGTAGCGCGGGGCGAAGCGTGCAGCGCCTGTTCAGCGTGACAGAGCTGGGGCTGCTGAAAGCAGCGCTGGGGCCGCTCCCCAGCACCCGCCTGAGCAAGGGGAGCGGGACTGTGACACCGCAGCCAGGCCTGGGCCAGCCTCGGCGTGAAAGCAGATTAAAGCCCGGCTTTAAGAGACCATCCTGTAATTAACAGCCCGTGTGCAGTGGCACGGGGCAGCAGAACCCAAATCCCCACCTTGGGAGACGGGCGCTCACACCTTCGGTGTGTCACCAGGTGCGGGGTCCCCTGAATTTCAGCCTGTGTCCATCTTCCTGCAAAGAAGCTCACTACAAACTCTTCGCTCACAGCTGTTCATGCAGGAGGAAGCAGCTCAGTACATAAAGAATATTGAAACACTCAAACACAGAAATACTTAATTATCAAACTTTAATTCTTAATACTAATCTTACAGAATAAAACACCAGGATAACCAGTCAAGGTTACACTTAAAAAAATCCAGCAGTGCAAATCTAAGACTAAATATTTGTCATCTCCCTCCCCCCAAAATAGGCAATAGATTATTTAAAAATACCATAATACATGGTACTTACATATTCCATTTAAAATAAATCTGCAGTGGACACAAATTTCTAATTTTTTTTTTTTAATATAAAACCAAGAATTAATTGCTTTGAGTATGGATAAGACAGAGTGAACTTCCATGAGCTGCCAAGGCGAATCCTTGGCTAGAAGGTAAAATGGCCACGTTTCATACAAGACTTGCTACGGCTCTCCTGGTCCCCCTCCCCTCCGGTGACAAGGACATTCAGTGACAAAACAAGGTGCCAACAGCCTCATGGTAACAGGTGGGGAGAGGCTGCTGGACAGAACTGAGGGTGAAAACAGCTCCACTGGGAAAACCAAGTTCCAAGGGAAGAAAAGCAGCCGAAGGGAAGTCAGGGAAGAAGCCCCGCGAGGGTGGGAGCGCTGTGCCCGAGGCACGGCGGGGTCAGGACCGTGGCTGTGGGCAGGGGCAGCGCTGACCCCAGCGTGGCAGTGGGGCAGCAGAGCAGCAGGGAGCTGTTCCTCTCTGGCCCTCAGAGCACGGAGCAGGGGCACCAGCCAGCAGCTGCAGCTGGGCACAGTGTGCGTGGCACGAGCACTGGGTGGTGCTGGTGGTGACAGTTTTTATCTTCTCTGAATCCGGATCACTCTCTTCCATCACCAGAACATCCTGACTGTAGTTACACATTTCCTCATCGATGTCATTAATGGAAACTAATAATTCACTTTAAACTTGGTATGGAACTACATAACACAAGCTCTTCATGCAAGACAGTCTCTGTTCAAACCCCAGCCAGGCTGAACAACAACACCTGTGCATTCCCAACGAAGTAGTGATCCTGGGACACTTGGGATGCACAAACAGAGGAAAGAATACTGAACTTGGGACAAGCAGACAAGGAGAAACCTGCAGTGCTGGGCACAGAGAGGGGGAAGGGATGGCACACAGCTGAGCTGTCACACTCAGTGTCATTTAAGGAGCCAGGGAGCTGGGGGACCGACAGGAGGAATCCCCAGATGACAGCAAGGAGGGGACACTGCCTGGGCTCTGGGAGCAGCCAACAGCAAACACCGGCTGTGTCCTGCAGGGAGCTGCATCTGCCTCATGAACACTTCAATCTGCAAGGAGCAAACCCAGAAAGCACTTGGTGCAACCTCATATGGAGTGGCTGCCCAGGCCGCTCCCGGGGAATCACCTGCACACAGCAGGAACCAGTCACCACTGAGAGCACCCTGTTAGACTGGAATTTACCTGAAATACACATTGTGCAGCTGCTCCTGGTAACTTCAGGATCTATGTCAGATCTCAGAATCATCTTTATCACCAACTCCAAACAGCGAGTGCTCGCATGTTACTCACACCCTGTGTCTCACTGAGGACCAAACTCCTCCCTGGGAACACTGGTTATGCTGAGTCTGCCCTGAGATGGTCACACTGACCAGAGAACAACATCCAAAGCCAGGAGAGAGGCAGGCAACTGCTGTGAGGCAACTGTGGCACTATCCCACTAAAAAGGCTGTTTCTTAATGTCAATAACTGCCTTGGAAAAACTGGTGTATGCCAGAACATACAAAACTCCACATCATTCCCAAAGAGAAAGGATCTTAAAAGCAGTGCTGCTAATCTCAACTAGAATATTCATTCCAAAGAGGTCCCAGGAAGCCTGATACATTGAGCCAACAAACACCAACTAAAGCATTTATAAGTCACTTTCCTGTATTTTAATATGAATTTTGCACATTGAACAAAAAATGAGACTATTTCATTTTTCCAATCAAATCCAACCTGCAAGGCAGCACCTAACCAGGGTCATATTTTCTCAGTGTACAGTATTTTCTTCATGTTTAAAATTGCTTTGTATGTAACCAAGGCGTTTGTGCCGAGTCTCTTTTGAGCTGCTGAGCTGTCCCTGGCCCAGGACAGAGCAGCTGTGCCCCTCTGGCACAGAGGGTGACAGTGCCCTGTGCCCCAGGGGCCTGAGCAGTGGTCACTTGGTCAGTGGCTGTCCCCACTCCCCAGGTACTCACCCGGTTGCTGTGTCTGCACAGAGGCCACAGGAGCTGGGGAGGAGCTGGAACTCGGGCACCTGCCCTCCCCAGGAGCAAGGGTGAGGGAACAGGAAAGAGAACATGAACAGATGCACGACAGGTCTGAGCATGCTGAGGAACAAATGGCAGCTCATCATCACAGACCAGCAAGGGGCCAAGTGCCAGCGTGGCCCCAGGTGACAGAAAGAGCCAATGTCACCCCTTTGCTTTATCCTGTAGTGCCCACACCTTCCACCAGGTAACAAATTGTTAATTTAAGCCTTAACATCGGGACTGACAACTAGGAAATCACAAGTGTGATGGCTGTGTTTCACCCATGACATTGTCACCAGTAAGGTCAGGCCAGCTCCTCTCTGTCCCCACTGCTCCAGGGGATGCCAGGGGAGCTGACACGGCTCTGCTGGCCCGAGCCACGCCTGTCAGGACACACTGCCACTGCCTTGTACACAGAAAGGAAACACCTCAAGCTACAAGAGTAACAAGCACATCACCAGTTTCTATGTAGGATATGAAACACCTTTAAAACTCTTATTGTGTGGCTGTTCTAACAGAAAATGCAAACTAAAAGCTGCTGTCTAGAGGCTACAGGGAAATATGTGACCTCAACACCTACCAGAAAGCCAATGTGTCTTCCAGTCTCTCAAGTAAAATAAAATAAATACTCATTTGGGAATTTGCACCTGCTGTGCTTCAACTGGGCTCTTCCCTCTGGAGGGAAGGGTGGACATCGAGCATATTCAGATTAGCTGTTCCTAAAAGGTTGTTTCTGCATGGGTTTGAGCTACTGGCATGGAGCAGGGATGTGTGAGCTGCTCCAGTCTGGCTGCACCATGGCACTGCTGAGGGCTCCCGAGAGGAATGGCACATGGAGGGCTGGGATGACACACAGAGCATCACAGCCCAAGAGGGAGCACGCTCCTTCTGACAGAATGAGGTGTGAGGGCTTCTCGTGAGCTGGGACAGGAGAAAAGCTGGAAGGAGATTTACATTTCAAAACATCACTTGCTGGATGGTTAATCTAAAGAACGATTCACTGAATTTGAGATCACTGCAAATTCCCAAATCCGGCTCACAAAAGACTGCTGCTGTTGTTAAGGATCCAAAACAGCACCTGAGCCTCTCTCTTCCTGACTGCCCCCAGCCCAGAGAGGGCAGGAAGGTGCCTGTGGTTCCCTTCCTTGGGGGATCTGTGTCACCCCGCTCTCCCCACGCAGCCTCGCGGTGTCTCCGTCCTGCCCAGGTCCCCGTGTCCCCCTGCTCACACCGGGCTGCACAAGGGTGGCTCCAGCCCAGCAGCTCAGTGTCAATGCAGCAGCTGCAAAAGGACCCTGGACTGCAACCTGCACGAGCAAGGAGCTGCTCCCCAGGTGGGGCAGCCCAGGGCAGGAGGGGAAGCGCTGACCAGGCACGAGAGGAACAGCTGTGACAAACCATCCCTGCAGAACTCCCTGCTCCAAACACCTCACTGACCAACCCAGAGCTCGGGAAGAGGCCAGGGAAATCCCAAACAAGCAGGGCATCTTTGGGTTAAAACAAAGAATTAGCTCTGCTACCAAGGAGCTGTGCTGCCCTGAGGGCCAGCGGGATATGGCTTCACCGAACAGAGACTGCACTGCTACAGTTTATCCTTAAAAATCTGCTCCTCAAAGGCCCAGGCACAACCAAGTAACTAAATTAAGTCTAATGCTGATAACAGAGATTATGAAAATATTTGGTTTTGTTCAAACCATGTAAAAAATCCTCAATAATCCATTGTAATATTTTCTTTTTAAAACTGAACTGGAAGATCAACTCTCAGCAGATTTAAGTGTATTACACACGATATTTTGTGAATTCAGATTTATTGATTTCCATTGTATTTGCTTTAAATATGGTTGAAGCTGACTGCAGAAAAGGGATGGTGAAATCTTTAAGTTAAAGTAAACTAATGGTGAAAGAACATCACCTCTGGCTTCCATCCATGCCTCATTTAGCATGTTTTTATAATAAGTTCCAGGACTGTCACATCCAGGGATGTTGGAGGCCTCTCCCAGCAGTGTCCTTAGATTTGTGTCATTTTCCTGTGCCAGAGGTGAGCGTGCTTTCAAAAATACTGCCACTTCCCCAGCACCGTGTCTTTGATTGCATCCACATACTGAGTTGGGACCCAATAGACCCAGTAGTAAGATGCTTCTGTTGGGCCCAGCTGAAACGCCTGCAATTAAAAATGACAACATTTACACATGGGAACGAAGAGCTGGTGCCCGTGGACAGGCACAGCTCCTCCACTGCCAAGCCAGAGCAGCCTGTCCCTCCTGCTGCTCCCTGCAGCCCTTTGGGGGGCAGTTAAAGGAGCACTGCAGGGAACAAGAGCTGCAGAGCACTGAGCCACCCACGAGCTCTTCCCTTTCACAACATCACAGCAGCAATTCCTGGCCACTTTGGAGAACATGAGGAAATTATTTTGAACAACCTGAAGCATAATTCAGAGTCTCTAAAGACATGGCAGAGCTGAGAAGCCAAACAGGAACTAAACAAGACAATGCCCATGTTTTTAGAGTCATAGGATTTTATATTTAGACATAATGTCCTATTCTCAGCTTCCCTCCTATGCCCAGGAGAGGGGCACCATGGCATGCCAGAGCCTCTGCCTTTGCTGTGGGCTAAGTTTATTAACATGTGCTAAAGGGGAGCTCTTCTCACATGGGTGATCAAAAATCAAGTATTTGGACAGGGACTAGAGCAGCAGTCTCCTGCAGGCCATGACTTTAAGGAAAAACATTTCCCTTTCCTCCCCCTAAAGAAGGAAACAGACTTCTTATAGAAAAGAAGCTTACTTCAACATCAAAAGTTACTGTACTTTGAAAAGCAGGATCCTAAAAGAACCTAAGGATTGAAATAAACAACCAAAATTTCAGTACTTTAGCACAGTTTTCTTCTGAAATATAACTCTGCTAGATCCCATATGAGCTGTTCAGAAAATTAGAGGTGTGAAAAGATATTACAGCATCAAATCCTTATTTTCTTAACCTCCATCAAGGCCTGTTGTTCATATAAATACCACAGAATCTAGAAATTAAACCAGGTATCAAAAAATATCACTGCCATTAAGAAATGATGAGCTATGTTGTGAGTATTTTTATTGGTTTAACACTGTCACAGTCAGAAGATACAAAATAATGCTTAAGCACTTCATGTTTGTGTGAAACCAGTCCTGATTTCCACACAGCTGCAGATATTCAATATCCCAAAATCCTGACAGTGTGAGAGGCGCCCATTCCCCATCTCCACAGGGCTGGAACCACCATCCACCTCCAGCCTGCCCTGACCTGCAGCCTCAGGAGAGTGCACTGCACAAAGGAATTGGATGGATATGATTAAAGTAGAGCCATTACTCACCATCATGTGATAATCCTCATGGCCTTCAATAGGTTCACTCACCACATTTTTAATGGACCCCATGGGTAACTTTTCTGTTCTCTCTACATTAAAATTGATCACAGTATTATTTCTGAAACGTGGGGAAGCAGTATTTCATATTCATTTCATACACCACCTCCATTAATGCCAAGATCTCCTCAGGTGCCCTCCAGGTGAGTTTTGCACACCTGCTGCCCAGGACGTGGTGGCTGCAGCAGCACACCCCACACCCCCACAGCTGGCACCCCAGCAGTGAGAAGGAATCCAAAACTGGATCACACAGCTCCCCTGCATCACATGAAGTATTTCAGTGTTCATGATCTGGGCCTAGACTGAGCCATGGGAAATCCCAGGCTTTGCTTAATGCTTTCCCACAAGGAACTCCCCTCAGAGCAGCAGGGATGCTCATCCCATGGAATCCAGTCCAGGTAGGAGAATATTCAGGACTGACTCCAAGGATTACACTGAACTCTCAACAGCAAGCCTGAAAGCTGGCAAAGATAGGCTGACCTAACTCTGAAAGCTTAGGCCAGGCTTTACCCTGAGGCAGCGTGCAGAGAAGCACAGGGAAGGGAACAGAAAAGAGAAAATAGGGGGAAAAACAAATAAGAGAAACTGAAGCCCCAAAAAGACTACAATTACATGGTAAAGTCAGCTGGCCAGAGGCAATGACAAGAGTGACAAAGGACATGGTCCAGGGCAGAGTGTTCCTGTCAGCTCTGCCCTCATTCCTTTCTGAACACTTAATTCCAAGGCCCTGCCCTTCAGTTCAAGCATCCAGCATCAGCCAAAATCATCTTCTTGGACACAAGACTGAGAATACCCAACACACTTCACACAGGAGAAACTGAACTCTGACTTCTTGAGATAGATCTAATTTAATTTGTGATCCAAAAAACCTCAAACCTACCTACACAGGCATACAGGGAGATAAACTCTGTGACACAAGGAAAAATATTCTCTGCCTCATAACTGAGCTCACTCTGAAGTACTTGTTCAGACCTGTGACTTCACTCACAAGGTAAAACCCCACTCTGCCCTTGTTTAACATCCCCCAAATCAATTTCTGCTGAGTATCCCAGCAAGAGACAAATCCCATTACCTGTGCCTCTGTGCCTCTGACACAGAGCAACTGGGGAAGAGCTGCTGTGCCAAAGCTCAGACTACAAACACCTGCAGAAAGCCCCAGAGGCCCAGGAGGCTGCAGGGCTGGGGCTCAGAACAGCTCCAACTCTGCAGGGCAGCAGGTGACAAGCTGTGTGAGCAGCCAGGTGTGTTTACTCCTGCCCTTACCTGCTGGCCCCTGTCATGGCTTTCTCAGAGTAGGAAGGAGTTTTTCCCAATAACAGGCAGCAATTACAACCATTCCCTAGAGGCAGCAAGCTGCTGCTAGTTTGGGGAAGCAGGGAAACAGGTTACAGGAAACACAGCTACAAGAGGAATCAAATTCACAGGTTAAGCAACACCATGCAGAACACCTCAGAAACACTACTTGAAAACTCATCTGAGGGGTGAGGGAAGAGATGAATCACCTAAATACTAAGTATGGATTTAGAACCTGGGATCAGTAACAGAAAAATCTGCCTGCTCAAACTACAGAGTTAAAAACATCCCCCAATGCCTTGCTCCATCACTTCACCCAGGAGAGAAATCACTGCAACTGGCACCAAGAGAGGTTTTCAAGCCATAAAAAGTCTTCACAGTCAAGTCTGTCCTACAAAGAAATTGAGATTTCTGCTTACTTTGGAACTCCTGTAGCAGCTGGAGGCAGTAAAACCACCCAGTTAGGCTGCTCTGCTGGGACAGTGAGCAATCCTTCCATGCCTCTTGCTCATCCCTATATAATGGCCACCCCAGTGAGACTGAGGGAGCACAGCTTCCTTGCAGCTGGGAGGATCCCAGTGTCCCCTTCAGCCCCAGCCAGCAATTAAGCACCACACAGCCACTCACTCCCCCTGCCCTGCTGGGACAGGGAGGAGAACCAGGGAAAAAAAAGTAAAAAACTTATGGTTTGAGCTAAGAACAGTTTAATAACTGAAACAAAATATACTACTACTACTAATGAAGCAATAACAGTAATGAAATAAAAAAAAAAATAAAAAAGGAAACTCAGAGAAACCAGTGCTGCCCAATACAGCTGCTCCCCACTGCTGACCCATGTCCAGCCTGTCCCACTTCAGTGACCAGTCCCTCTCAGCCAACTGCCCCCAGTTTATACTGGACACGATGCTCTGTGGTGGGAAATATTCCTCTGGCCAGCTCCCTCCCATCCCCCTGCATGCCTCCTCCCAGGCAGAGTCTGAGACACCAAACAGTCCTTGACTGAGGGAAGCACAGCACAGCAGCAACCAAAACATCCACTGTTATCAGCACTGCTCCCATCCTGAATCCAAAACAGCTCCTGGGAAGAAAACCAACTCCATCCCAGCCAAAACCAGGACACAGACATGCTCAGCAAAGCACGCTATCCCCACGCCATTCCCAGCTCCTCCTGGCAAACCCCCATCACAGCTGTGCAGTACAGAGACAGGACACCCACATCACTTTGGCTGAGGGACAGACAGTGCCAGAAATGCCAACACTCCCAGTTTCCATCCCAGTTCTGAGCTTTCCTTACAAGTCTTGGCTAAGCCACCGGGCCCCTGTGTACTGCTGGCATCAAATCCAAGCACTTATGGAGTGCTGTGAGATCTGCCAGAAATGGCCCATAATGTCATTTCCCCTTGGAGCCAGGAACAGCACAGTGGGCCATGAGCCTGCTGACACCCCTGAACTCCAGCTTTTCAGGAACTGATGTGGAGTATCAGGTACTATCCAACGACCTGGGAGAATGGCACGTGAGAGAAGGAAGAGTTTTCTGAAGCGCTGCAATACCAACACCACTCCCCAAACACAATTTAGCCAGAGAAGCTTTTCTAGGTCACAGCTCAGTCACAGCCCAACCAGCAACTGCCCATCCCCGAGGCTGAGAGGTGCTCACCTTTTGTGCCAATCCACAGCTGGTCTTGCTCGAGTTTGAAGGTCAGCCTGACTTTGCCCCCTGACTTGTTGTACATGCCGGACAGCGGCACCGTGGGCAGCCGCTCCTGCAACGAGACACGGCACTCAGGGCAGGGCTGGCCACAAGACCTACCTGCTCTCAGCTTTGGAAGGACCATCACTCCTTCCAGCTCTCTGCTAAGAACAACTGAACCGGTGGGAAAGGCCTGAACCCACAGAGGAGCCTCTTTTCTGACACCGAGTGTCTGCGGACCGTACGCACGCACCTGCACGCCTTTGACAGAAGGCATCACATCGTCAGGTTTGCCTTTATCCAACACTTTTCTGTGTTGCTACAACATAAAAACAGAAATTAAATTCACAGAAACATTACAAAGCTTTGCAGTGTACCTCCAGCTGCTCCCTGAGCACACCTCAGTGGCACTCAGAGACAGCTGGGGGTGTTCGCAGCCATCTATCATAGGGGCAGCAGTTACTTCAAAGTAATTGTGCACTAAGATACTCTCAGGAAACTGTCAAAATGAACAGAACTCCAACATAACGCCAAGGAAAAGAGCCTTCTCAGACATACACACACACAAACACATGTCTATCAAAACCAAAGTGCTCCATGCAGGGAGTGGCAGAACCCCTCCACGTCTGGCAGTGCGAGCCAGCTCCACACCAGAAGGCATCAGAGCAGTGGAAACCTTCAAACCCACACTCACAGCCTGCACCTGGCTGAGCAGCTTTCAGAGATGGTGGGACTTAGACCGAGTGTGAACTGAGATAAATCACAGAAAAACATCAGCACGCTTCATGGAGGCACTACGTAACTTGAACCAAGTTTATTCTGAGGGCAGGTAGGGCCTCGAGCTGGCAATGCCTCAGCAGCCCCCCACACTGCAGGGCCATCAAAGCAGCCTCACTGCAGTGTGCTGCAAAATGTGAGAGGACAATTCAGCACCCACATCCCCGTCAGGGCTGGAGCACCTGAGGGAACTGCTGTCTTGGTGCTTATTTTCACAAGTTTTTGGAGATCAAATCGTTTTGTGCCAATAAAAATTAGTTAGGTTTTAGACAGAGTTAACCTGGGCTGTGTTTAACATCCATCAAACGTTTCCATTTCTTAATCAAAGGGCTGCACCTGGCACCACAAGCAGCATCTCCCAGAGCCCCAGCTCCTGCAGGACTCAGTTCTCTGCTCCTCCCCTGCCCAGAGTCATTCCAACGCTGAGCTGTCAGAAATGAACCCCCAGCCTGATCCGAGGAGGAGCAGGACCCAGAACTGCCTGCGGGACAACTAATTAAACCCTACTGCTTCCCCACGCCAGCAGCGATCCAGACATTAATTACCTTTTGTCTGCAGAGTGGCTCCTTTTTGTTTTCCTCCGCTTTGACCTCCTGCTGAGCAGCTTCTTTGGGTGTATTTACTGCTAACACGTCGTTGATGGTAGAGCCCACAACCATGATTTTCGCTCCGTTCGTTACTTTGATTTCCCGCAAGGTTTTCTCCTCTGGCAGGAGTCCCTTGAACATAACTTTCTGCATGGCCGGCGGCAGGCCTAGGGACAAGCACAGCGATTAGAGGCGGCGGCGCCGGCGGCGGGGGAGGCGGCGGCGCTCCGACACACCTGTGAGCGAGTGGATCTTCTGCTTCAGCTCGGCCCCCGTGCTGTCCAGGCAGAACTTCACGTCGTACTTGTTCTTGTTCCAGATCACC
>VXBQ01013893.1:0-25223 GCA_013400175.1 Phainopepla nitens
CCCGTGTGGGGCTGGGCAATTCCCGATAAATGGCAGGTGTTCCCCGTTAGGCTGTCCGCAGGTGCGGAGGTGGCTGTGGGTGATCCCCGATGCCGAGGTGATTGCGGGTCCCAGGTGTTCCCGGTAGCGCCGCTCGCTCCCTTCCCACCTGGAAAGGGAGACGAGAGGTGGGGCTCTGGCGGAGCGGGGCAGGGTGCCCGCAGCTCTGGGGATATGTGGGCTGGAGTCCTAGAGCGTGGATGTGAAGGGGATGAAACCGCGGCGGCGATGGCCGAGCCCCCCCCGCGCCTGCTGCTCGGGATGTATGGCTTCCTGCGGCATCCTGCGGCCGCTCCCTCCGGGGGAAAGCGGCTCCGGGAAACCCGCTCCGCAGCGAAAGGGACACGGGCATGGCTCTGGAGCGAGCCGCCTGTCGCACCAGTGGCTCTCACTAAGGAGCGCCTCACAAGGAGTTAGCTCTTGGGGGGGGGGGAGAAAAAAAAATAAAAATAAAAATAGGAGCGTTCTTTATGCTCCGCTCCTAAAGGAGGCGGTTTTGCCGGGCTTAATGATGCTACCAAGCGGTAAAATTCCTCGCGTTTAGGCTTCTGAGGAAGGGTGAGGCTGGTGATTGTTCGGGGATTTGTTCCCCAGCGCTGACTCAGCAGGAGGCTACACTCCAGTTACGCTGGAGTGGGTGTCAGCAGCACTGCCTTTCCCACCTTTCCTTTCCCGTTCTGCATCAACTTCCCTTTGCAGCTCAGCCTAGTGCCGTGAGCTTGGATGGCTCAGTGACCCCTGGAGGAAAGAGGAAAGCACATTAAGGTGGTTTTTTTCGGTGATAGGAGCAAACATGAAGCACGAGGACGCATTAACAGACGGAGAAAAAGAGGCCTGAGCTGCTTTAGTGGGGTGATCAGCTCTCTGGGAAGTGGTCCTGGGGAAATAGGAAAGGCACCTTCGGAGGTTTGGGCCCTGTGAAGGGAAGCCAGCCTGCTGGGAGCTCAGCTGTGGTTGCAAAACTTTGTTCTGTCTGCTCTTCTTTCAGAGTTCTCTCACCTGTGGAAGATCCTGAGGAGATTCCTGCAAAGAGGCTGAAAACAGGTATTGTCCCCCTCAGGGAGGTTGAATGTGCCTGCTTTTCCTTGGGTCTGGGGCACCTTGGGGAGCTCTGGGTTTGCTGCTGGAGCTTCAGAATTGGATTTACTGCTGGGACTGAGGGTTTTTGAGCCTTTCTTGTGGCTGGAGGGGGTCTCACAGGGCCTGGGGCTGTCCATGATGTGTCCCAGCGTTCATGGAGGTGGCACTTGGGCACGTGGCTCAGTGGTGGCCTTGGCAGTGCTTGATGACCTTGTAGGGTTTTTCCAACCTTCATTTACCTGTTATTAGCCTGTGATTTTCAAACCCAGTGGAGGGCCGGTGCTCCTGGTCAGCTGAAGGCAGGAAGAGAAGCAGGGAACAACTTCTTCCATCCTGGGAGGGCTGTGTATTTGCACCAAGGATAAATCCTGGCTGGAGCAGGGTGTGGGGCATCCCAGGTCTCTGTGGCACTGGGCCCTGCAGGGCAGCACAAGGAGCGTTTTAAATCAAGGCTGTTGCTGTTCCCTGGGGGATGTGGAGCTTCCTAATTCCTGCCTGGGAACCAGATCCCCAGGGCTGGGCTGGGGGGTGCTGCTGGGCTGTTGCTGTGTTGTTGAAGTGAGTGATCTGCTGCACGTGGGATCGAGGAGCTGGGCTGTGGTGTGAGCAGCAATCCCCACCCCTGTTTCCAGTCCCATTCTTCATGGCCTGCTGGTGTGGTTTTTGCAGAATGTGTCTCTGGGGCTAGCAAGGAGCCTGAAGAAGCTGCTCTGGCTGCCAAGTTGCCAGCTGAGGCAACAAGTAGAAGCCAGGAGACTGAAGAGAGAGACGACTTCTCCTTGTCTGAGTCTGAAGATGAGGTGAGCAAGGATTTTGAGGGGAACTCAGCTCCCACAATCCCTGCACGTGTGGGAGCCTGTGTTACAAAAGTGGTGCCATCAGTGCCCCTGCCTTCTGCTGCAGCCCAGCCAAAACCATGGGCTCTCAGTCAGGACTGAAGCTGACTGAATTTCAGGAAGGGGAGGGCTTTGCTTGGATTCACATTCAGATTATGCTCACTCAGGTGTTTTGTTTTTATTTCAGATTGTGTACATTTCTTCTGACTCTTCATGTGTAGTGTCTGCAGAGGATGAGGACACAACAGAACCCGGTAGGGCTGGCAGCAAGTCCTTCCCTCCTTCCTTTCTCCTGCTGCTCTGAGTCTGGGCAGCTCTGCCCAGGCTAGGGGGTGGTTGCTGAAGGCAAAATATCTGGGTAGCACCCAGGAGTCGTGGAGGATGAGCTCAGTTTCTTCCCTGCATCCTGGTATTGCTTCTGGATTGGAACCAGGGCTGGGAATGGGCACAGCCCCGAGGCGGCCAGAGCTCCAGGAGCATTTGGACAATGCTCCCAGGGATGCACAGGGTGGGATTGTTGGGGTGTCTGTGCAGGGCCAGGAGCTGGACTGGATGTTCCTGTGGGTCCCTTCCAACCCAGGATACTCTGTGGTTTATCCCAGGATGCTCCCATGGTTGTGGATCCCAGATATTAACTGCCTTGGATGCAGTTCTGGTGTGTCCCACTGGCAGCCTGCCAGAAAGAAATGTGTTATAAATGCTGATTTCAGGTAGTAGAGCCTCAGAACCCTTTTGTATTAGGCTTGGGCTGGCAACATTCTGTAGTTGCCAACATGAAAATGTGCTGAAGCAACATAACACAAATAATATTAGGATGTGAGGGATAAAATGGAAGCAATTTATCTTTGGTGGAGCTCTTTAAGCTCATAAAACTCCTATTTTCTTGATCAGTTGCTGATGGCTTGTGCTCTTCTCTCACAGACAAAATGCCTTGTGACACCAACCCCTGCTTGACAGAGGAAACACTATTCTCTCTTTGCAAGAGAGTTCCACAGCTGAGGTAAAACCCCTTCTGTTTCCTTTCACTTCTGCTCTGAAGGGTTTCCTGCCTTTCATCCTTGAGCTTCCTGTGTTGCCCAACATTTGTATTTGTGTCCACAGAGCAGCATTTTTCCTGGATGTTCTGGGATTCCTCCTGGCTGCCCCACTGAGGGAGGTCTCCAGCTGTGGGGAGACAGCTCTCTTCTTGCCTCTGACCAATTTTAAACTTTCTCTTTAAATCCAGATAGCTGATAGACTCAGGAGATCAGAGAAAGATTAACAAGTTCAACACTCTCACCTCCTGTGTCAGGAGGAAGTGTTGAACTCGGGCAGAGGCTGAGACCAGGAATGCAAACAGAAAAACCCACAACCACCAAAAAAAAAAAAATCCCAAAAAAACCCCCAGGGAATTTCCATTTCCCCAGAGAAGTCCATTGGAAAACATGTTGTTTTTTTGGTTTCTTTTTTTTCCTCTGAGGGTGTTCGGCTACTGCCACAGGGTCACCTGGAGAGGTTGTGGAGTCTGTCCATGGAAAACCCTCTGGGACACAGTCCTGGAGAAGGTTGCTGTTCCTCCTTGAATCAGGAGGTGCTATCAAAACCGAATTAACAAATCAGGAGCTTTGAATGTTCTCTTAATACAGTTTCTTCTGCCTTTGATATTTCCAGCCTGAGCAAGAATGACCACATCCAAGCTGCTCCAGAGAGCCCTGTCACACCCAGGCCCCCCATCAAGGAGCCAGGCCCCAACTCTGCAGGAGTCAGTGGCACCAGGAGGCCTTTGTGTGCTGCTGAAGAGGTAAAGTGGGGAGAAGAGAATTGTTTTGGGGTGAAACAGCTGTGGAGTTCCTGTACAGGTAGGCTGAGAGAAAAGGAAAGGCTAGGAATGCCTGCTAAAGTCTCTTTTTTTCCTTCTCTTCTGCAAGGATGTTCAGCAAGCAGAAAATAAGAAATACAAAGAGCTCTTGAGTCTGTTCAAGGAAAAGTATTCTGGAAGACTTGCTTCTCCACGGCCAGCAAGACTCAGCAAGTAATTATGAGCAAAATAACCCTTAACTTTCTGGTGGTGAGTTTGTTGTATGTGGAAGGGGAGGAGAATTGATCTTTCCTGCTCTCAGGGTTCTGGACAGAATCAAATGCAATGACTGAGTCTCTTTTGGAATAGTGGAGACAGAAAATTTGACTCTTGTGTGTTCACTGTGGCTGAGTTGAAGGTGGCCAAACTTCTGGATGTAAACTCTTCAAAATGCCCTTTGCATCTGGTCGTGGAACCAGTGACAGCATGGTTCTGTGAAGGATTAAACAGCCTAATTTTACTTTATATATTTCTGTTGCTTTCATTTAGCCAGTTGTGTACAAATAGCCGTGTCCTCTGCAGTGAATTGAGGTGCACTGGTAACAAATCACCTGTAAAAACTCTGTCCTTTTCTTCTGCTACACCAAAGAGTTCAAACCAAGGAACCAGGGATGACTGGGAGTCCCTTGAAAGAACAAAAATCCAGAGGTGCCTCTCCACCTGTGCCAGAAAGGACCTGTGAGTATCCCCAGGACCCAGGTCTGGGCCACTCTGTGGGCAGAAGTCCAGCCCAAAAAGGGCATTTCCTCAAACTAGTTATTGGCTAAACTGGGTGTGTGAGGGTTTTACTGAAGGGGAGAATTGGTTTGAAATGGTATTTGAGAGGTTTGAAATGGTGTTTGAGAGCTGTGACTGTAGCAGGGCAGTTTGTAGCTGGGTGTGACCCCATTGCACAGGAGAAGGTTGTAGTACCTGTTTTACCCTTTATTTTTTTGTACCAGGGGAGGGGGATATTCGACTCTGCACCCTTAGAGCTCCACTTTAATCCCTTTTTAATGCTAGACAGGACATTTCCATAAAAGCAGAGCTTCCAAACCAAAGAAATTAATTATATATATGTTTAATATTGTCCCAGGGTCGGTTTTTTTTTTCCTGTTCATTACTTAAATACTTTTTCATCACTAGCTCTTTTATATCTTGGACTTTGTGACATGATCATAGGGGGATTGAAATGATTTCTGAGCAGGTGCCAGAGTTTGAACTTCTAAGTTGAAAATGCTGATGAAATGTCTGTGATGTCACCCAGAAACTGAGAGCTGTGTGCAGCTGCTGGGATGGGAAGTCACCTCCTTGTTCTTGCTGCTTTTCCCTGCAGGTGTCAAACATGGGGATGTTTTCAGCCCCCAGCTGCCTCAGAGAGGTGTCATGATCAGGTGAGGGTCTTTTTTTAACCATGGCTCTTGTTTTCTTTTGGCTCTGTCAGCCTCCAGAAGACCAGTCCTGTTCAGTGGCTCAGTGCTGGGGGAGAGGAGCAGATGGTTTGAGGAATTGCTCACAGCCAGTTGTCCCTCAAAGCCAGCTCCCCTGTCACAGCTGGGCAGATGTGGGATGTGCTGGGTGCTTTTTGGGAGAAGGAAGTAGAGGTGACAGCAGTGGCCACCCCAAGTTGTCCTTGGGTTTGCAGAATCCATTTTTGCTCCTGAATGTCTTTCTGCCACACCATTAATGAGCTGACTTTGCATTTCCTGTGGATCCTGAGCAAAAGGAGTAGGGAGCTTGTAAAGCTTGGGAAGACTGAGACAGTTTTGAGGCTTGCAGGATGCCTTGGGTTGGAGCAGGAGACCAGAAAGGGAGCGTTGCTGTCCCTCATCAGGGACCAGGGGACTCTGTGGGGGCAGGATGGGAGTGCAGGAGGCTCCTTGTGGAGGGAAAGGGGCTTCTGCTGCAGCTCCAGGGAGGGATTTTGGTGTGGTCTTACTCCCCTCAGGCCAGAGAGGAGAGGGTGCAGATGGGGCAGGGAGAGGTCTGGTTGTGGCAGGTCTGCTTTGGGGTGGTTTTGTCCCTGTTCTCTTTCCCCCTTAGACACGAGCACTGCATTGAGCTGTGCATTTGCCCCGAGTTAAATTGTCACTGTAAGCTCAAGGGAAGAGAGGAAATAACTGGTGGAGTGGCATTTGTCACCAGGAGATCACAAAGCACTTGATAAAGGAAGTGCTGGTTGCTTCCCTGTTTTCCAAAGATTAAAACTGAGAAACAAAAGGAGTTTGGCACCTGACAGTGGAAAAATACCACCAACACCACATAAAACAAATAAATTACCTTCATCATATTACTAATTCATATTAAAAACCCCAATCACCCTAAAGTTTTAAAAAAGATTACAAATTAACCTAAAAATAAAAACTTTAATCTCATAAAAAACCCAAAAACATAATAACACATACTAAAAAAACTCCACCATACAACCAACTACTAACAAACAAAACACACTGCACTCTTTTTACTAACAGTTCTTATCACATCATAAAAATAAAAATAAAAAACAACTATAGTCTCAACAAATTACACAAACTACTTTAAAAAAATAAACTTACTAAACTTAAAACCATTCAATTAACCCTAAACATTACTTAAAAAAAAAAAAAAACAAAACTACCTCTACACTATTAAAAAATAAACCTTAATTAACAGCATAAAAAAAATCTAAACTATTAGTGGAAGAAAGTGGAAGAAAGTTTGCAAAGCTTGCAGCTCTTCATCTCTCCTGGTCTGGCTGCTACAAAAGGAACGGGGAAAGAAACTGAGATGTTGTCATGTGTCAGAATCAGCCTTGAAAAAGCATTTCTTATGCAGAAGGTGGATTTTGGGGAATTTCCTGGGGCAGTGTGGATATCCAGCTCAGTTCTCTTTCTCTCCTGGCAGCTACTACCCACCACCAGAAGACTCTCGAGGACAGGGAAAACGGGAGAAACGAGCTGCTGCAGTGGTAAGCTTGATTTGGTCATTACTTCCCTTTGTTCTCTGGAAAATATAATTCATTCCTGGTCAGGATTGAGATCCAAAATAAAATTGGAAGTGTGGAAATCAGAAATACTTGCCTTGATCTCAGCTTGATGCCTGCATGTGGAGGGTGTGCTGGGGTCCTGGGTGTTAATCCAAGCCCAAGGGAAGTCCTGCCTCTCTGGGCACAGCTGGAATGCAGTCACCAGTCAAATGTGGTTTTGGGGTTTGCTGCTGGGTTGTGTTTACACAACTCCTCCCAGTTTCTTGCAGAATTCTCTGCCTGTCCCCCAGCAGAGCCCTTGTGCTTCTCTCTGACTTGCTGTCCTTGTGCCTGGCAGGGCCAGCGTGAAGCTGAAGTCCCCCAAGGGAAGTTATTCCAGTTCCACGTGACACCTGTCCTGTCCAAAGACCTCTTTTTTGTGGACAAGGAGCCCCTGCCATGCCCAGAAAAGCCAGCAGATGATCTGGCTCCACTGACAGAGGTACCTGTGCTCAGCAGCCGAGCCACTGCTGGGGCTGGCTCAGCCAAAGCCTCCAAGGCTCCTTGCTCTGGCACTGGAGCTGCACTTGGAGGCCTTCTTGGGGGCTGGTGTGCTCCATGTGCTGTTCCACGAGCCCTTCCCCATGGAATCCTTTGTTCCAGGCCATGGAGAGTGAGATCTCTGCTGCCTTTGGCAGTGGTGAGCCCGAGGATGTCCTGAGCAGAGCCTTCAAGCTCACTGTCACCCGTGAGGACATCTGCACCTTGCAGCCCCTGGGTTGGCTCAACGACAGGGTATGGCATCTTCCTGGGAAATCCCCCCACCCTGGGCACAGGAGTCTTCCAGGAGCTCCACTGCAGAGCCCAGAAATAGCTGAGCACTCCTTATTTTGGGTACTGTGTGGGCTGGTGTTTCTGGAAGCTTTCACTGGGATGATGCAGCTCCCAGGAGTCAGTCTGGGTTATCAGAGTGGGTGTGGGGACTTTAACAACAGCACAGGTCCCTCAGTGTAAAATTGTGGGAGCAAAAGCTCTGCCAGGCTGGAGTTTTCTTAGCTCCAGGGTGGCCAGCTAAGACATGTTGCTGTCTTTTTAATTTAGTGTCTTATTTCACATCTCGCTTTGCCTCTCTCTGCTCCAGATCATGAATTTCTACATGGGTCTTCTGGTGGAAAGAAGCAAGAAGGAAGGATATCCAGCAGTCTATGCTTTTAATACCTTCTTTTATTCCAAGCTAAGCTCTACAAGCCACAAGGGGGTAAAGAAATGGACCAAAGGTGTGGATATCTTTGAGCACGATGTCATCTTGGTGCCTATTCACCTCAGAGTTCACTGGACACTGCTGGTGAGGCAAACTGGCTTTTTATTTAGGGATGGGGAGAAAAAAAACTAGCAAGCAAAGTCCTTGAGTGTGTTTGGGGTGTGCTTTGTCTAAGTCACCTTTGAACCCCAGGTCGTAGACCTCCGAGAGAAAACCATCAAATACTTTGACTCCTTGGGACAGAAAGGAGACCACATTTGTGAAACTGTCTTGTGAGTAGCTGCTTTTTTTATCCCTTTTGGTTGTTTTTGAGGCCTTTTCCCCTCCCCAGTGAATTGTTTCTGCCCTGTCCCATGGTGCTCCTCACTTTGTCCCTCTTCTGTTCTGCTCAGTGTTTTGAATCCCCTGCAGTGTCAGAGGTGCAAGTTTTCACGTGCTGCACATCCTGACGTGTCTTTGTCAGTAAAAACCCTTCATCCAGCAGCTTTTGCAGGGTGAGAGCAGGAGAGCAGCCCCACAGAGACAAACCCCAGAATCACTGAAGCTGGAAAAGCCCTCCAGGTTCATTGAGTCCAACCCATGACCAAGCCTCACCTTTTCAGCAGCCCAGAGAACTGATCAGAGCCTTCCTGCCCTCCACACTCCCACCCAGCTTGGTGTCACCCTCAAAGGCACGGAGGGTGCCCAATCCCCTCATCCAGGTCGTGGATAAAGATATGACACAGGGCTAGGCTCCACACTCACAGCCTCTCACTGTGTCTCTAAGATGGGGATTTTCCCTTCACATTCCTTAAATCCACTGCTGTGAAGATCCTCTGGCATTTCACTGCAATTTATCTTCCTGTCACCTTTCAACAGGTTTGGTTTTGTTGTTGTTGCCCTAAATCAGGAAGATTAAAAAGCGATTTTTGTGTTGTTTTTCAACAGGAAATACCTGGAAGAGGAGAGCAGGGAAAAAAGAAAGATTGAATTGACTGCTTCAGAGTGGACCCTTCACAGCATGGGCACAGAGGTAGGGGAGCAATGCTTGGATTTGGAATGGGGGCTAGAACTCCTCATCACAGAGGGTTTAACACTTTCCAGGCAGGCAGAGGAGGGAGATGATGTGCAGTTAACTGGGACTATTCCTTGGATTTGGGAGCAGTAAATGGTTATGGAAATAGATTTCCAGGAGTAGGTGTGGGTAATGTGTGCTACGACCAAACTGCTGCTCTTTCAAGGCTGGTAAAAATTCCCCATGTTTTTGTGTTCCTCAGGAAATCCCTCAACAAAATAATGGAAGTGACTGTGGAGTGTTTGTTTGCAAATTTGCTGATTTCATCTCCAGAGACAAACCCATCATCTTCACCCCGGTGAGAGGAGGTGTAAACAGCTCCAGCCTTTGCCACAGCAGCTGGGGCAGGGGCTGAGGGTTTGTTCCTCATGTCTGGTGTCTGCTTCTTGGGCAAGATCAGGGAATCCCAGGGTGGTTTGGGTTGGAATGGACCTCAGAGACCATCTCATTCCAATGCCAGCATGCTGCAGGCAGTGGTTTGGGATAACCTGGCATTTGTATTTCTTGGAGAAACAGGTTTTCCCCTTGGACCAGCTCAGAGCCTGGTTATTTTCTGATGCAGTGATCTTTAAGAAATGTCCCCCTCAAGAAATGTGGTTTTGTTGGGTGTGAAATCCACCTTGTGCCCAAATTTGGTGCCTTGTACCCAAATGGCAGCTGCTCAAAAGCAGCTTCCCATTCAAGAATTCCCTGGGTGTTAATGGAGATTTCCTGCCTCTTTCTCCCCTGGCTTCCTATGTGATGGATTTTTCCTGTTTCTTTTCAGGAACACATGCCTTATTTCCGCAGGAAGATGGTGTGGGAAATAATCCATCAGCAGCTGCTGGGAGACATGCACTGTTAGGAAAACACTGTTCTGTAAAAGAGTAGTATTTATTTCTTATTGTTTAGGTGAGATAAGATAAAAATTAACTTATGTAAGAGCCTTATTGTATGAAAAGGTTACTTGTTAATAGAGTAATTTATTTTTTAATTGAAAACCAATTTGCTGTCTCTGTGTGGTTTATAACTTGCTCCCCACCTGGAGAAGAACAGGGGCTGTCTCCTGTCCTCTTGACTCTGGAGACATCCCTGTGCTGCTTCTGACACAAAGACCCACAAGATCTGCTCTCTCTGTCTCTCTTTTTGCTTTCACTGATTGGTTCAATCTGCCATAACCTCAGGGCAGATTCTCCAAAGGACAAACAATTCCAAAGACACTAGTGTTTTATCCTTACAAATAATTAATCAGGGATAATTAATCTTCCCTGAGGATGCGGAAGATCTGAGCATGAGGATGCAGCAGCTGGGAATGTTTTAGGTGTCCTTTCCCCTTTCCCTGTTTGGGGCTGCAGTTTTGACTGTCCCAGGTGCCACCAGAGCCACTCTTGAGGGGAGGGAGGGAAAAGCCCAGCTCTGGGGCTCAGGGAGAGGGGTCCCTCATTGTGGCACCTGCCCAGGCAGCCCCACCCTGCCCCCAAAGGGCATCCCAGCCCCATTTGGTGCCCTTCCCTGGGGAGGGGCACACTTCCCAGGTCTCTGGGTAAAACTCCACATCCAGCCCTTCCCTCCCTGGCAGCAGGGACTTGGGCACCAGGGAGGAACTCCCACCGTGACCCCACCAAAAGGGACCCCAAAGAAAGCAACAGAGAGCAGGCTCAGGCTCTGGTTAGCTGGATATATTTCTCTTTTTTGTTGGTGTCTCGGGTTGTTTTTCACAGAACACTTTGCAGTAGAGGAGAACACGGATTCGCAGCCCACGGGAGCGGCGCTTCCGCTCCCATCCCGGCTCTTGCCCGGCTTCCACCGCTTCCATCCATCACTTGGATTTGCTTAAACCCTTCATTTTTTATTTTTCTGTTTGGCTTTTTTCCCTTTTTTTTTTTTTTTCTTCTTTATAACCACTTCTCAAGCTTTCTCTGAAGGAACAGCCACTGGCTCTCGGCTTGCAGGAGACTACGGAAGAGCTCTGGGGCACAGGGGATGGTTTCCTTCTTCCACCTCGCAGCTGACTTGGTCGAGATCATTTTTTTCCAACTCGTTTTTTTTTTATTACAAAAATAAAAAAATGCTCCAACTATCAGTTTTACAAGGCATACAAAAATCTCTAAAAGGGCAACACAAGCGCAAGGTGCTGAGGTACGAAAACCTGAGGTAGTTTTTCTGTGTGTGTGTGTTTGTGTGTTGGGAGGGTTATTTGGGTTGTTTTTCGTTTGAAGCCAATTTTGCTGGTTGGGTTTTCCAGCCCTAGGCTGACAGCCTCTTGTAAATCCATATTTTTTTTTCACCTATTTCCCCCTCCTCTCCCTGCAACAGGGATCTTTCCCCAAAGATCCCGGTCCAAAGGGGGAAGGGCTGGTGCTGCCCTTCATTTTCCAGGGATGTCAGTGCTGGGCAGTGATGAAGAGGGAGGACAGACAGACAGAAAGGGGGGACAGAACGGATGCAAACCCCGCTTTAGGGGTCCACAGCAAAGAGGAAAAGGTGTGTGAAGGAGAGGAACAATTCCTACACGAGGAATCTTCTTGGCTCCTACAGGCCCTGCTCTTCTCAAAGCCCTTCAGAAATTGCTTTCTAACAGTTATTTAGTATTTTTTTCCCTGCTGATGATCCTACAGCTCTGCTCTACGGTGCATTAGAGAACCAATGCCATTAAACCTCTAGAAAAGCCTGCTTTTGCTAAAAACAAACAGCCCCCTCCCCCCAAAAAAAAACTTAAAAAGTGAGTTAAAAAATAAAACCTTACAAAACTTAAAAATCGGCGTTAGTTTCGTTATTGATATATTAATCCTAAATTAACGAGTGCCGCGGCCCCCCACCCCTTCTCGCCAGGCCGGGCGGGCTCCTCCGGGGTGGAAGGGGCAGGTTTGGGGAGAAATTCCGAAATAAAAAACCACCTCTCTCTGCCTGTGTTAGTCCGAGGAGTGCCGGGGGAGCGGCGGGGGAGGCGATGGAGTAAGGCGGAAGCTGCGGGATGGAGAGAGCCCCCCGCGCCCCGGTTCTGCGCTGCCGGGGGGGCCCGGGGGGCTTTGGTTCGTCCCCTGACCTGCTGGGCTCCGGCGGCGGCGGGGGGCTTACATTCGTCGGGCGGTGCTGGCGGGAGCCTCACTTGCTGTGCTGCGAGGCCGCGGCTCCCTGAGCGTGTTTGTGCTCCTGCTGCTTCACCTGCTGCACGATTTCCCTGATCTTGCGCTGGGCAGTCTGGGGAGGGGAGCGGGGGGAAAGAAACCCCACAGCAGAGCTGAGCCCCCGCCGAGCACAACGGCAGCACAGCCCTACAGCGTTTAACACCGGGCCAAGCACGGGAGGGATTCTGTGGGACATGAGGATGTGCTCAAGCCAAGGTTTGGCTCGTTCTTCCATCACTCAGGAGCCTCGGGTTTGGGGTGACACCACGCCCTTGCAGTCAGGAACTCAGCCTGGTTCATGGATGCAGGAGCCAATTCCCACCCTGTGTCCAAGGCCCAGATTTTGGCTGAATCGAGCCAATCTTTAATTTTAATGCAGCCAAAAACCCCTTCAACGCATGCTGGGTGCACAGAAACCACTCGGAGCAGCTCAGGGGACGCTGTGCTTGGCGGCTTTCCTTAAAACCGGGAATTTTGGCAGAGCCACGGCCGAGCCTTACCTGGCTGGCAAAGAAATGCCCAATGATTTTGACGACGACCTCCTCGTTCTCATCTGGGGTTTGGTCTCGCGGCACAATGACTTCTGCGCTCGTTAAGTTCTGCAGTTCATTCACCTGGAGCAAACCACAGAGATCCACCTTTTGCTGTGGAAGAGCCACAGTCCTCTGCTGCTGGTGCCACGCCAGCTCTGAGCCAGGACACGGCACCAGGCTGCCGTGGCTGGCACCCTGTGCCCATGGGATGGCTGCCATCCAAGAGCCACCCCCCAGGACATGGGGTTGGGACTGAGACATCACAGGTATCACAGAGCACCTGGACAGAGGCGGTGGGAGACTGGGGATGTGCAGCTCTCTATTCCCAGGGCAGGTGGGAGCCCACACACCCCCACCTACCGTCTTGCCACCTTTGCCGATGACGCGGCCGGCGGCGAAGGAAGGCACCTTGATGTGTGCTTCGAGCTTCACTTCTTCTTTCGGGTTAAAGAAGTTTTCCTCTTTCAGCTTCCCAAATATTCGCCCCTGGGCCTGGAGAAGGCACAAAAGGGACACTGAGGTGGCGGGCGGCATCCTGGAGGTGGCCTGCTGTGCCCCTCATTCCCGCAGGCGATGATGCGCCAATGTCCGGCAGCACCAAGGCCACGCTCCCAAGCCGAGGAGCCCCTCTGGCATGGTGGGGACCAAAGGGACCTCACCTTGCCCCTGCCCATGTCCCCAAGCCAGCCCCCACCCTGTGGCCAGCGCACCTTGAACTGGGCCTCAGGTGGCCCCGTGATGATCACCATGCGCTCGCTGGCATCCGGACCTTCTGCTGGGGCGATCTGTGGAGGGACAGGGAAGGAGTGTGGGAGTGTGAGTGTGACCCCTCCTCGGGCAAGAACTCCCCTGTGTAGGCCGTGCCCCCATGCAGCGACACCCCCCATGCAGAGACACCTCCTTCCTGAAGCTGGGGTGACAATCAGGATGCCGCAGGACTGGATTTCTACTAATCTGGGGAGCAAAAGCATCCACCAAGGGCTCCCTTCTCTGCCCTCAGCAATAGGGAAGGGGAAACTGAGGCACAAAGCCCTGGCCCAGCCCCTCATCCCTGCTCACCTTGATGGAGGCACCAGCAAACCGTGCCAGCTGCTTGATGTGCTGCCCCTTCTTCCCGATGATGGCTCCCACCGCCTGGGTTGGGATGAACAAGTTCACGACCTCCTGCTCCGGCAGCTGGAAAGGCAGGGAAGAGCCAGAGGGTCAGGAGAACAGCTGGATCAGGGGGTTGCTTCCCCCTGCCAGCATTCTGGGCTGGAAGAGGTGGTGGACTGGGATGGGCTGGGCTGGGCTGGGTTGGGCTGTGGTCCTGGCACACATTCCCTGTTTTTTGCCTGCCCTCTCACAAGGTGCCCAAGACCTCATGGCATGAGGTGGCAGGGTGTGGGGATCCTAGACACAAGGAATGTTTCTCTGCCTGTCCTGAGAAGTCCTGATCCCCAGGAAAACACTGTTTTTAACCTCTGTCCATGGAGAAAGCTTCCACAGCTTTGGGATGAGCTTGAATCAACAAGTGTGTGAAATAGGTAGTAATGTAGCTGTAGTTTGTCACAGGGTGAAAAATTTAGATTTTGGGTTTTATCTAGCATGGATGTAGGTGGGAGACCAAGACGGAGGATTTTGGGTGTTGTCCCTGCCTCCTTCTCCCTTCTTCATCTGCTCCATTTTCTGCAGTGTGTGGAGCACAATTTCACTGGACAGAAGCACCTGCAATGCGGGTACTGTGTGGACAGACAAATAATTAGGAATTGGTGGGAAAAGAATAATAAAGTACATGTTAGGTACGTTGTAGTAGTTAATTGGAGAGCATATCTTGTATGTAAGTCCTTGAAAGCAAGCATTTTGGGTCTGGCTGCCACATGGCCTTGAGGTGCTGAGAAGCTGCTGTCACCCAGGGCCTTGAACTGATAAAAGCAATAAACTATCCTGAAGACCAAAATACCAGCAGGTCCCATCTGCCTCATTTCTAAGCATGTCACAACAGCACACAGGGGATCTCGGGTCAGGGGGACCCCGTGTCGGTGACTCTGACACCAGGGCACTTCTGGGGAAGGGAAACTTACGGGGTGCTGATGAGGGAAGGCGCCGGCTGTGGGGGCTCCATACAGACTCGACAGATAGGCTGAGGAGCCCTGTGGTGGGAGACAAAATGAGGGTCAGTGACATACATCAGTGATGTCTTCAAGGTGCCAGCCCCTCCCCAGACACCCCCAACCTGACACAGGGAGTGTGTCACCACCCTGAGTGACATGAGGGACACAGTGACCACTCCTCATCCCCTGAAAGCCCTCCAGGAGAGTGCAGGCACATCCAGGGATGAGCTGCAGCCCGGATCCTGGCACAGCAGGAGGCTGGGATGTGGATGGGAGCTTCCAGTTAACCCAGTCCCTCCCCACTGCTGTTTTTTTTGGCTTTGTCCTGCTAATGTTTGTATCAAAAAAAAAGGTCCCCTTCTGGCTTCACCAGAGGGGCTTGAAAAAGGCCACACAATGCTTTGGGGTGAAGGACCCCACACCAAACACTGCCCTTCAGGAGACCTGTGGTGCTCCTCTCCATCACACCCGTAAATGATTCCCACAGCTGTCTCCCAAAGGCTGTGGACACAGGCACAGCACCCTCCCTCCACAGGCTGAGAGTGACCAACCAACCCCCCTGGAGCCCTGCAGAGCCACCACCACCCTCCACATCCTCCCAGGCACTCACCGTCCTCCTCCGGCCGCTCTGCTGCTGGCATTCCAGGGAAAGAAAACAGCACAGGTAAATTAACCCACAGCTCAGAATAAATTATTTAGGGACTAACAGAGACAGCCCACAGCGCCTGAGTGACCTGGGATGGACCTTCTCCACCAGCACCTTGGCCATCCTGTTCTCCTGGCACTGCAGCATCCCTGCCCACTGTCACCTCAGGGGCTGTGAACATCCCTGCCCAGGTTCCAGCACCCCAAGAACAAGGAGAACCCTCCCCTGCGAGGTGGGGTGGATACTGGCTCCCCACAAGCACAGCCCCTTGGGTGTCAGGGCAGGGATCCAAGCTGATGGCAGTGGATGCACAGGGTGGACTGCTTGTCCCCTGCATGCCCTGTGGCCACAGCAGGGGGCTCTGGTGGCCACCAAGACTAGACCCACAGGGCACAACCCAGTCCATACCATCACAATCCAGTGGTGGGCTCGTGAAGACCACCTATGTGTTTTTTCCATGCCCTCTTCAGAGAGCAGCACCCTTGGGACACAGCCAGTCCTTAAACACTGGTGAAACCCAGCTCAGCACAACACAGGGGTGCAGCTGATCTTCCCAGGGGGCTGCCACCTTAATTCCCTGTCCTCTCCACTTTGCTGCTGCCATGAGCATCCTCCCCAAATGGCCAAGAGTCAGAGTTCCCCGTGAGGTGGTTCCTACAGCTATGGTGTCCACCCAAACCCAACAGCTCCTGCAGGACACTGCAGACACCAGGAACATCTACACTTACTGCAAAGGGGTGGTACGGGCTGGCAGCTGCAGCCCCTCGGGCCCCTGGGGTGGACGGGAGCATGGACAGCCCTGTGGAGAAGATGCCCAAAGCACTGAGGTTCAGTCCTGGGATCAGGTTGGCCTGTTGCTGGGAAAGACATGGAGAAAGGTGTGAAAGGAGGAGTGCTGGGCTTCTCTACACAGCATGGGTGTGGTGGGCAGGGCCCAACCCCCGCTCCTTCCATTGACCTCTACTCTGAATTTTTGTCCAGCCACCCTCAGCGGGAGCAGGCACGGTGGGAGGGCTGAGCTTACATTGACGGCCACCACGTCGTTCTCGTAGGCCTCGCGCAGCTTCTTCATGATCTCCACCTCGGCGTTGGAGCAGGCCTCCGTGCTGCCCTTCACCGTGATGGTGCGCTCGGGGTTGTAGATGGTCAAATCCTGCAGACTGCCCCACGGGAAAAATCCAGAGGCACGGTTACATTCCTTCTTCCAGTCAAGAAAAACCCCAGGAAAACTCAAATCACAGCTGAGGGTTCCCCCCGAGACAGCATGAGAGCCACACGCCCTCTCCCTGCCCAGCACCGGGGATGAGAAACATCCACCTGGGATAGGGAATGTCCACATGGGAGGACACAGCTGCTCTGTTTGGCAGCTCCAGCACTGCTTGTACCATGTTGGGCGGAATGGGGTGGCCTGGTGTTCACCAGGACTTCACTGAATCATTAAACCACGGAATCATGGAATGTTTTAGGTTGGAAGGGATGTGGAAGCACATCCAGTTCCATCCCCTGCCACAGGCAGGGACAGCTCCCACTAGACCAGTCTGCCCCAAGCCCTGTCCAACCTGGCCTGCAACACTTCCAGGGATGGGGCAGCCACAGCTTCTCTGGGCAATCCACCACCCTCACAAGGAACAATTCCTTCCCAATATCCCACCTAACCCTGCTGTCTCACCCTGGGAAGCCGTTCCCCCTGGTCCTGCCACAGGAACTTACGGGGAGATGGTGATCTTTGTGCCCGTGTCCTGCTCGATCTTCTTGAGGTTGCGGCCCTCCTTGCCAATCAACCTCCCCACCAGGCTGTTGTGTGCCAGGATTTTCAAGGGAATCTCTTCTGCTCTAAAATGGATTGAAAGAATAAAACCTAAATGTCTGGGAAACATAGAAATTTCCAGCCACATGTACTAAGGAAATGTTGGAAAGGAGAAGGACCTCCACCATCATTTTCCACCAGGGTTTTGGCTGAGCCAGGAGCACTCACGATTTCGTTTCGTCAGCCTCCTTCTGCATGATATCCAGGATCATGCGGCAGGCTTCCGAGCAGCCCTCCGGCGTGGCGTGGATGGTGATGGGCTTCTCGGCCGCGCCGGCGTTCTCCTTCCGGTGGATGTCAACCCTGCGGCGAAACAACCAGCAGAGAGGAGCCCCTGAGATGGGTCTGGTGCCACACAGAGGTTTTTGAGAGCTCAGGAGCTGAGAAACACTTGTTTCGACACTTGCTGAAGCTTCGGGGTGAACCTGGGTCTCAGGTGCATCTACCATCACCCAGCTCACACAAGCCCAGGCAGCGCTCGGTTTCGGGTGGGTTGGATCAGATTTGGGCCACATTCGCCTGTAGGACCCGAGGTCCTGGAAGCTGAGGGGTGTCACAACATCAACCAATGCATCGAGGGGGCAGAACAAATCCTCAACTGGACAAAGCCCTGAGCAACCTGGTCTATCATCTCTGACGCCAGTCCCGCTTGGAGCAGGAGACCGGACCGGAGGCCCTTCCGACCTCCGCCTCTCTCTGCGCAACACCCGAGGCTGTCCAGCGACCACGTCCTTCGGGACAGAGAGCACTTACCCGTGGGCAGCGTCTGTCACGACACGGAGGCACCCGGCAACGACAGCGCTGGTACTCACGCCCTTCCAGGGGAGACCAGAAGGCTCCCGTGCGCAGCGGCAGGGACCGTGCTCTACTCCTCTGGTCCTCCCTCAGCTCATGGCGGGAGGAGGCACGGCCTCCAGCTCGCTCCTCACGCTCAACCGTACCTGGCAAAGCCCTGAGAGAGAGGGAGAGAGGAAAGCAGGGTAGGAGACTCCCGCACCTCAACCACGCGCCTTGGACAACAGGGGGAAGAACTTCTCCGTCTTCTCGGCGCGACTCCGCGCGCTCTTCCCGCCGGAGGGTGATGCCACGCGGCCATCCTGCCATCGGCCACCGCCTTGGTGTCCCTGTCACTGCTGCAGCCAGGGCCAGATCTTCCGAGCAGGTGCGGCAGTGGCAGCTCAGCCACTCCGAATGCCGCTCAACTCCAACACGGTGCGTCCCCTCCGGCCACGTCTCCGAGGTCCTGTCCCAACGGGATCATCCAGGGCTGCAGGGCAGAGTCACCACACAGTGACACGCTGGGACGCTGCGGGGTCTGGGTGCGTTTGCACAGGTCAACTCTTCCAGGAGCTCAAGAGCCAGCACGTTGGAACAGGGACGGTGGAAGGGGAGCGGCTGGGTGAGCCTTCCCTGAGAGAAGGGCAGGACCAAGCCCTCTTGCTCCAAAGGGACCCCAGAGTGGTTCCATCCAAGCACGGGGCAGGGAGTGAAGACAGTGTGACTCCCTTCGCAGGCTCCATCTCTCCAGATCTCCCATGGCTTCAGCGGCTGCTCCCAGCCATGGAACTCCCTCAGGTTGGGCTGGAGGATCTGCTCCCAGCAGGTACAGGGACACTTGCTGCCACCCCTTCACCAGGGACAGAGTGACCATGCCATGACAGCCACGTGAGGCAAGGACAGACCAGGCTGATGCTCCCAAGGTAGAGGGAATCGATGAGGAATCCCAGCAAACCCCACAGATGGGAGCCACGCAGCTCCTTGGACCCATGAGCAGCTGAGGCTGGTGAGATGAAAACACGGCTGAGCCTTCCTGCCAGAGAGGGACCAAGCGCCATGGGAGTGCTGAATGGAGGCACTGAGGCGACGAGGACCTTGCACAAGCCTTAGAAAGGGCAAGCCAGGCTCCTGGCTGACCAACCCATCCCACGTCTGGACGTGTGGGCACGAGCTCACTTGCCAGAGGGAAGAAGAGATGCCAGGAAGGGGCTGCTGCCTTCAGGCACGTCTCACCCCAGAGAAGGAGAAGGGAGAGCTCTGGAGCTCCCAGCACATCCCAGTGCCACTGCTGAACTGCTCCACTTCAACAGGAGAACACCGGTGGATGAGGGTGGCGATGGAGAAGGGGATCTTCAGTACCTTCACCCGATCCCCAGGCACTGCAGGGAGGGATGACCAGGGCTGGGGGGGCAGGGTTTGCCTACGGTGCAGCAGGAAAAGCTTCCAAGAGATCTTACAGGGGGCAGAGAATCCTTCAGGGGGTGGTTGCCCTGAGGGACAGCCCTCTCCAGTGGACAATACAGTGTGCCTGTAGGGTTATCCTGGTCCCACGGCTGCTGGGTAGCCATGATCCCCTCCTCATGGAGTTCCAAGGCCTGTGGAAGGTCACCTGGTGGGCTGGGCTCTTGGTCTGGGTTTCTTCATGGAAAAAGATGGCTCAGTCTGAGGACAGTTTTGCGTCCTAGGACTCAGAAGCATCTTTGGGATCTCTGTTTGTGGAAGCAGGGGTGAAATCCAACGTGACCAGAGGAATCCAGAACCCAACGTCGCTCCGGGGAGGAGCAGGGGCCGGACGACAGCATGTCACCCTGTGATCATCACACCGGTGGATGAGGGTGGCCTGGGCAGGGACAGAGTGTGGGATGGCACCCAAAGTGAAGGATGGGGGCTGCTGTGACTGCCAGGGATGGATCCTTGAGGTCCCTTTTGCCCAAGCCTGAGCAGGGTTCGTGTCTCAGTGTGGGTAGGGCAGGAGGGAGCAGAGCACTGAGCACAGCCTTCCTCCACGGCACTGGGTCTTCGGGGCAGGCACAGGGAGCCACTCCACAAGGAGGGACAATTCAGTGGCAGGAACTGCTCCAAGCAACAGCATTTGGCTTCGTGGTTGGGAGAAACCTTCCTTTGCTAGGCTCAGGGCTTGGAAAGGGCAAATTCCATTCTTGGGTGGTGAGGACACAGCTACGCCTGCTGCTCATCCCACCACGACTCACCTGGAGAAGGGCTTGCAGCCAACCAGGATCTGCTCACAGCTACCAGGTGGCCATGCCCTGGGCTCCAAGAGCTCCTCTCCCTACTCCTCTGCCCCCTTTCCTTACAAACCTCTTCCTGCCAACCCAGCGCCAGGGTTTGGCTTGTCTCTCTACCTCCAGCCACACTACTGCCAAAGATTTGCCTCTAAAAACTCCTCAGAGAACTAGGATGCTCTGGGACAGGAGTCCTACGTGCCATGGGATCACCAGGTTCAGGATGATGAGCACAGGAGAAGACAGCTTTGGGTTAAACACAAACACACCTGGGCAGGAACAAACCATGCAGGAAAAACCATGCAGAGAATGAGCGATGAGATCAGGAGAACAGCAACAAGAGAAACATGGAAAACCTTGGCAAGACAACCCCACTTTTTGGTGTTTTTCCTTTTTTAGTTCAAAAATAAACAGCTTAATGGCTAAAAAAGGCTTCAAACAGTTACAAAAGCCCATCCTTCTTGTGGCAGCACTCCCACAGTGTCCCTTTCCCCTCAACAGCCCATATGGGACGCTGCAGGATGAGCAAGTCCCAAGAACAAAGACCACTGCACTGAGGATTCACTTTTAGGATTTTATCCCCAAACTTTTCTCCCTAAAGCCTCATCCCCAGCTCGTCTCATGAGGCTTTAGGAACCCACTCCAGGCCTTTTCCAGTGTGCGTCCCCCTCCTGCCGCACCCAGACCACCCTGGCCAGCAGGAACGCTTTAGGACCTGAGCTCTGCCACCACTCCCTGAAGGCTTGCACCCCAAGAAACCAGCAGAGGCCAGCCCTCTGAAGCCCCCAGCGCAGGGAGAACCCGAGCTGGGACCTACAGCACCCTAGGGAAGGAAACAAAACCGTTGGAAGTACTTACTTGGACTGGGTTTGCTTAGTAAGGTTCTTTATGGTCAAGCCCTCCTTTCCTATGATCGCACCAACAAACTGCGTGGGCACCAGCATCCGCAGTGGGAAATCGAGCTGTTTGGGCTGCGAGGAGCCCCCCGGGGAGGAGCCCCGCTCCCTGGAAGAGTGGCCCCCGCGGCGGGATCGCTGGGGGGGCGGAGGGGAGCTCACCTCTTCATCCGGGATGTAGGAAATCTTGAAGGAATAGTTCTCAAACTGGTGGTCGCTCAGCTTCTCTATTGCTCTGCAAGGCAGGGAGGTGCGGGGGGTGGTGAGGGGTTCCCTGGGGATGGGGTCCTCTCCAGCACCCCCACCACACATGGGAGAACATGGGCCCTTCCCAACTTGCATCTTTCTCCCTCCCCAGGCTGGAGAAGGTGGTCATGGGAAGCCAGAGCCCCACACTTTTCCCGTGAGGAGCAAGCCCCGTAACCTGGTGGGACGTCACCCCCTCCCACATGGGCCATGCCAAAGCTGGCACACGACTTTTCCCCCCAGCAGAGGTGGCATGGCACCCCAGGGACCTGCCCCTTGCCCTGGGCAGAATCCTTGCCAGAAGCTACCACACAGCATGGGAACGGTCCCTCAGGCTTTTTGGACATGGGAAAGGTGACAGAGCGGCTCCGAGCCACCACGACGGATCCAGGGGGAAGGACACAGCACGTGGTGCCCCCTCTGTGGGGAACCCCAGCTCCCTTCCCTCTTCATCCCCGAAGCCCCTCCCCAGCAGTGACCCTGCTTGGCTTCAGCTCTCCCTGCTCCTACCACATCCCACTTCGGCTACCAACAGATCACAAGCAGCTCCTTGCCAGGCCTGAATTCCACATCCTCTGAGGACTTCTGCAGCTTCATCATCCCTCTCCTAAGTCCAAAAATGCCTCGTATCCCGAAGCTTTAAGCACTGCTGTGTTGGGGAAACTCTTTGTCTTCCTTTATTGCCACACCTCCCCAGACCACGGTGGGATTTTTGGGGCTGTCCTGCGCAGGACTAGGATTTGGACTCAGTGGTGGGTCCCTTCCAGCTCAGGGGACTCCATGATTCTAAGACACTCATGTCATGTTTATCTGTGGTCCACAGCACATCCAGCTGAGGCTGGAGGCACAAGAAGGATTCTCCTGTGCCCTCCTGGACCAGAAGATCACTGCTCCCCAGCTCTGTCCTCACTTACCAAATGCCATGATGGGTCAGCTCAGATGGGAAGCTGGTGGAACGTCCATCTACAAATGCTCTTTGTGGCCTGGGATCTGCTCTTGATCATGTAAAAAAATACCCTGGCCACTAATAATAATAAGCTCACTACATACTGGCTGGTCTCCAGCATAGGGCTGAAGTCTCTACAAGACTGGAACGAAATGTTTTGTTTGGAACTATGCTTCCACTTCTGAAATAACCCCTAACTGGTACGACCCCATCTCCCATGCCAGGGGAGAAGGCAGAAGACAGCCCAGTGGTGGGACAGCTTAGAGAAGCCTGGAAGGTACCTGGGATTCCTTGGGAAAGCTGGCGTGGTGTGGAATTACGGGCAAACCAAAACAAACCCCACTCACACTTTTGCCTCTTCCTTGGTGGCGTAAGTCACGTTGACAACGGCAGTTTCTGTGTCTGTGTTCACTGCAGGAAGCAAGAGAAGCAGAGTTGGAGCAGGGGTGGGAGAGGTGTCACCACTGCCCTCAGCACGCTCCAGAGGGGGACACGCCCGGGATGGGGGCACGGAGGTGCCTGTCCCATGGGCACCGCTGGCACTTCCCCCAGCACAAGGACTGGGTTGGATCCAAGGCTGGATCCAAGTAGAATACAAGGCTGGACATCCCTGACCAGCCAGGGGATCCCAAGCTGCACTCAGCTCATTTTTGCTTGCAGGGATAATACTTTTTTTCAATTTGTCAGGGACCAGGAGCATTCCCGGGGTGGCCACGTCACCCCGCCACCAGACAGGTGGCCCCACCTCCACCAGCAGGGTTTGTGCCCAATACCCATTTCAGACCAGTGCTGCTGGTCTGGTTATCCAACTAGGTTTCATCCCAGTGGGCTTCCTGCAGCCTGGGCAGAGCTGGGGAGCAGCACAGGGAATTTTGCAGGGATGAGGACCACGCTGGACCATCTTACCTTGCTCTACGTTCTCTACCGTGCCATACTGAGCTAAGAGGCCATCCAGCACCTGGGGACAGAGCAGCAAACCGGGCAGGTGAGGCTCCAGGCAGTCAGGGCAAGAGCCCACTCCACCCACAAACACCTTCCAGCACCACCCAGCCTCTCCAGTGCCTCCACACACCTGCCTCCCATCTTGCCAGAGCTGACCCAGCACTCCAAGCTGGCCCACAGCTCTGCCACCCAAAAGCAGGCAGGAGCTGGAGCCCAGTTCATGCTCCCTCCTGCAGTTACTGGGAAGTTAAAGGTTGGTCCACGTGCAGACCTCGTGCTGCTGGAGGAGAGGAGGAGATGAAGGGGATGTTTTTGGGATCAGCCACTTACCTCCCACTGTAGGTGGGGGGGGATGTTTCTGATCTGGATTTTCCTGCTCCTGCAAAGACAAAGCCCTGGGTTAGGGTCTGCAGGGACCTCACAGCAGAGGGAAAAGCCTCTCTGGGAACCAGGCAGCAGCTGTGGACAGCTTTCCAAAGCATCCCACTTCCCCATGCCGAGCCAGGGCAGCTCATGCCCAGCGAAAGCCATTTCTCCCAGCTTTGCCCTGGTCACCACTGGGGCTGAAGCTCTCTCTGGAATGCTCCCCCCTCATGCTGGCTGTCAGGTTTCCAAGGAAACCTCCTGCAAGGAGCCTCTGCAGAGTCATGACCGTACAGGGATGCACAGCCAGCCCTGCTCATGCTGCTCTGGGCTGGATGGCTGGGGGAGGCCAGCAACCCCAGCCCCACCCTGGCCAGCCCTCCTTACCCTGAGGGGAGCTCTCCAAAAGTGCATCCAGCTGAGGCCCAGCAACAACATGGGGCTGCTTTCCTCGGGGAAACCCAAATAAAAATCCTTGGAGGCCGGAGCTTGGAGATGGCCAACACACCCAACCTTGTCCAGTGGCACTTCCAAACTCACGTGACAACATGGCTCACTGCCAACCTGGCCGTGGTTCCATTCCCAACCTGGACGTGGCTTCATTCCCAGCCTTGTTATGGCTGCATTCCCAAGCTGTGGTTGCATTCCCAAGCTGGCCACGGCTCCATTCCCAGCCCAGCTGTGGCTGCACAGGAAGCATTGCCAGGGCTTCCCAAGGGTAACAGCCCCCAGACGTGTCCCCAGCCCGGCTGTGGGATGTGCTTGGGCAGTGAGAAGTCCTGACACTGCCCAATCCATGGAGGATCCAGCCAAGCCAGAGTTCACCCACGAGCCACCCAGCTCAGCATTCCCAATCCTGCCTGGAGTCAGTCAGCTGTGACCACAGCACTGCCCTGTGCTCTCACCTGGTCCAGCTCTGAAGAGCACAGCTGGACCACCCCTCCCAACGCCAGGGAGGGCTTTCCTGACCAAGCCACCCCATGCCCACGCACAGAGCCAGGTTTCAGGAGCTGAGCCGCAGCTGGAAGCTGGTTTTGTGATGTTTTCCTTTTCCCTGGGATGAGTTCAAGGAGGATGCTTGGAAGGACAGATCCCACCAGCCTGAGAGCTCCATGGGAACACAGAAGCAGCCCCAGCTGATGGCCACCAGCACTCTGGGGCTCTGGGCCAACTCCTGCAGGACAAGAAGGCAGGAGGAGGTGGAAGAAGACATCAACAATCTGATCCCACTAGGAAACTTCAACCTCTGGGAAACAAGACCTTCAAACTCTGGTCCCTGCTCTCACAGCTCATTGCACAGACAAACCCTGAGCCCCCGACAACAATTTTGGCAGACAAAGAGTTCCTCGGATAGTTTGGGGCCAGACACCGTGGCCAGCGAGGAAAAGGCAGGGAAAAGGAATTTTTTTTTTTTTTTGACATGTGGGCTGTCAGGGCAAGACAAACCCCACAGCTCATCCCATGAGAAGGACCATGGACAAGCAGGTGAAACCAGCTGGGAGCCTGGTATCTCCTGGGACTGCTCAGCCCCGGTCAGAGGGACAACAAACCCTGTGCTGGCACCCAGCTGAGCAGGTGTGCTCAGGAAAAGGCT
>VXBQ01013893.1:36344-57296 GCA_013400175.1 Phainopepla nitens
CTACGTAATTACTTAATACAGTTAAGACAAATAACCAAACACGATAAATAATATAAATAATAATTTTTTTTACAATGCTTTTTTTTGGAAAACAAGAATGTGTGAACCCTTCCCAACCCAGATCCAACCAGCCATCACTGCGTGTGATCCCATTGTCGGAAAGGCTCCAGGAGATGCCGAGCCGGTGCCAGACACTCCGGCCATGAGCTCTGCACGTTCCCTGCCCGCTGGTAGATGGCTCCTGCAGCCTCTAGGGCTCTGCTGAAGGGTGTCCTCAGGTCACCAGGAGGTGGTGTCACCACCTGCCTGCAGGTTAAGTGACATTTTTCTCTCTCCTTTTGAGAATAAAAGGCTAATCCTTGTAGAAGCGCATCGAGGACATGATTGGAGACAGAAATCAGGTGCAGAAAAATCCTGGCTGGGTGGGTGACAAGTGGCCTTGTGCTCCTGGAACGGAGCGTTGTGTCCAGGGCTTTCCTGTGCTGGGGGGGGAGGGAACCGCAGTAATCTGAATTCCCCGGATTTTAAGGCAATTAAGGACACTTAAAGCAGCGCTCCTCCTGCCGCTCCATCCCACTGCCAGTCTTCCCTGGCATACGGAGATGGATGGAGTAGGAATAGCGGTGACGGGTGCTCGATGCCATGCCTACAGCAAAAATAGATGTGGTTGGGCTGCGATGATGCAAAGCCAGAAGAATCCTTCTCCTCCGATTTCCCCGGCTTTGCTTTCAGCGCGGCTCCTGCCTGGCTGTCATTTGTCACCGGTGCTCGCGGCTCCTCCATCCCCAGCACAGTCTTTGGGGTGATCTTAGGCGGAAATGGGTTGGTAAAGTCCTTTTCAAAGATCCTGTCCTTGTTCAGGTCGTTCCTGCCTCCTCAGGGGTGAGCTATCAACAGGAATGGGGCAGGTTCGTTGTGTGAGGTCAGTGCCACTGGGAAGCAGTGGGAGACACATGAGGTTTTGGGATTAATTAGTGCCCACGGGACACAATACTCATTTACTGCTCCTCAAACCAGCCTTCTGCCAGAGCTGGATGCAACAGAGGAGTCTCCTGCAGTTACCTGCATGAGCTCATCCCTCCTGCCCCTGATTTTTCGCTTTGCAGAAAGAGCTCAACAGACTTCTGCAGATGCTCTCTCAACCCTATGGAGTTGATACTGTTTTCCAGTTTTGGTGGATCTGTCTTGGTCCAGATGTGATGCTCAGGGGAACTCTGTGCTTTGGGGAGGAAGATTTCAGAGCATTGGTACAAAACAGCTGGAGAGGCAGCAACCAGAGGGAAAAAAAGGTCCTAAAACTGGTGCAGGATCCAGCAGGAAAGGGAAAGCATCTTTCAAGGGCAGCCTTGTAGGCAAGACCATCCCTCCCTGGAAAGAGATGCTGGCATGGAATGAGCCTGGAATGCAGCAGCAAGACTGATAAAATGAGCAAAAGGCCATGAGAGGTTGAAGGAGGGTTTGTTTAGTCTGGAAAAGGATGGGATAACCTGCTGTGTGTGAAGGGCTGCCTTGAAAAAACAGGACAAACTAGGGAAAAAAACAGTGTTTGCTCGATGGAAGAGAAGGAGGTGCTGTTCCTCAGCTGGAGGTTTTGGGAGGAGGTCGGGCAAACATCTGGGACTACCAAATCCATATTGGGGCTGGCCCGGGAGGTTCCTGAGTCTCCTCCAAGCTCAGGATAAACAGTCTGGCCCACAACTCCATTTTACCCCGAGCCGTTGGTAAGCCAGTCTCGAAGCAGGCAGGTTGGGATCCACAGGGTTTCATCACCCTGTTCTGGCAGACTGCTCTTACTGGGATTTGCACTCAGGGCACTGTTGGGCTCCTGCTAACAGAGCAGGCTGGAGCACTGGTGTTGGGATCTCTCCTTGGACCCCACATCCCCAGAGGGTGTTGGGAACAGGACAGAGAAAGGAGGAGCCTGCCTCAAGCCAGCAGGGATGTGGTGGCTCCAGAAGTTATCCCAGCAGGCTGCAATAATCCAGTGGGGAAAGCCCAGTGACCTGGGCTGGGAGGAACCCACCTCACCCCTCTGACCTGCAAGTTTTTCCTGAATCCTTAAGGATGTTTTTCGCTATTCATCACGCAGAGGAATCTCAGCAGAGCTTCATCCCACCCCTGCACTGCTGGGACTGGGAACAAGGTGGGGACGCAGCTGCTCATTGCTCCGTGGGGGGACACCTCTGGCTGCAGACTCTGCACAGGTGAGGCAGTGTCAAAACAAAGCCCCGAGTGAACCCTGTCCTGTTCCTTCATGAAAGGACTTGGTTTGTTGTCCTTTGTTGTCCCGAGCCTGTGGCACAGGTGACTCTGTGCCACCAGGTAGCACAGTGGGATTGGGACGTGCTGCCAGAGCAGCTCCCACCTGCCCCTCTCCACTCTGAGGAAGCCACGAGGCAGCTCCAGGCTGGGCTGATCCCAAATTTCTCTCATATGCTGATGACAAGCTGTCTGAAATGTGGTTTTTGGCTGTTAGAAACCTCCCAGCCAGAGACTGGTGCAGCTGCTACGGAGGTGAGGGAAGAGCATCAAGGACTGGCACAGAATCAGCTCACCTTGGGAGGGGATATCATCCCTCAGGAAGAGCAGAGCTGAGAAAATAATTCACAATTTGGTTGGAAAATGCATCCATGCTTTTCAATAGTTTTGCTCACCCCTTGCTGGGACATGAGTGAAAATCCACCCACTACTCACTGGATTTCAGAAGTTTCCAAGTCTGTAACAGTCAGAAATGCCGAGGTGGAAGCATGGCTGGGTAATTAGCGTCTGTGTTAATTACACCTGCGCTGGGGCCGAGCATGAGTGAGACATTAACGAGGGGAATGGCGGACAGGCAGCAGTAGCTCCTTCCCAACAAGCTCCAAGTTTTGCTGACCCTCCCAAGGTGATGTCAAAGGTATGGAGCTGTGGGAGCATGGCGTGGAGCACAGGCCAGGTGCCAGAGATGGGCACTGAGGAGGGTCCTGTGGAGCTGTACACCTCCTGCCCAAGCAGGAAAACGAAAGGATCAGCTTCTCCCAGCTCCAAAGCAGCTCCACTGGGATGGGAGCACCTGCCTTGTGTGTGATCAATCTGCTGGAGGTGGAATGTGACCCACAAAATAAACTGCTTGAACCCCAATGAAGGAGTTGCAAGGAAAAACGAGATTTTTAGGAGCTCATGGAATTCCTTGAGGAGCAGACAGCTACTGCACTACTTGTGCAAGGGATGCCTGAATGTACTGAACCCACGACTGCCTCGATACTGCACAGCTCCCTGGAGCTCCACAATCCCTCCAGGTGCTTAGGGAAAGCCAGGAGATGCTGCAGGGACAGGATCATCTCCTGTGCAGGGAGAGGCCCAAACTGCCCCAGAGGAAATTCCACCTGCACGTGTGGGGAGAGGACAGCGGCACAAACAGCTCCTGGTTTCCTTTTTCCCCTCCACGTGGTTCCAAGGTTTTTATCTCTTCTCTGCTGACAGGAAAGCAGGTCAGGAAAGGGCATGGCCTGTCACATCCAGGCAGCAAGCACTGCCGTGGCAGAGGATTCCTCGCTGTCCTGGTGGGATCCCTGCCAGGGGTCAGGGTAGGTTCCCCACTCCCATGGATAACTCCTGCCTCACTGCTGGCAGAGCACCAGGCCAGGCAGCTGTGGGTTCCAGCACATCACATCCCACTGCCGGGCAGCCGTGCCTCAGGGCAGCACTACACCCTGGGAGCACCAGAGCCCCGGGCATTCCTGGACTGAGAGCCCTTGGAATGATTCAGCAGCAGGAAGTGCAGCACAAAAGGCTCTCCCTACAGCAGCCGCTTCCCCAAACCCCAGAACAGCTTTAACGTGGATTGTGGGGTGCACCTCAGCAAGCTGCTGCTCATTGTCTCTTGGCAAGTGCTGGAAATTTCATTTGGATCTGAACTTTACCAGCAGCAGGTTGTCACAAGGACATTGAGGGGCTGCAGAGTGTCCAGGGAAGGAAAGAGCTGGGGAAGGGGCTGGAGCACCAGGAGAGGCTGAGGGAGCTGGAAAGGAGCTCAGCCTGGAGAAAAGGAGGCTCAGGGGGAACCTTCTGGCTCTGCACAACTCCCTGACAGGAGGGGACAGCTGGAGGGGGTCAGGCTCTGCCCCCAGGGAACAGGGACATGACAAAGGGAAACGGCCTCGAGCTGTGCCAGGGGAGGTTCAGGCTGGACATCAGGAGAGATTTCTTCATGGAAAAGGTGGTCAGGCACTGGAAGGAGCTGCTGAGGGAGGTGGTGGAGTCCCCATCCCTGCATGGATGTAAAAGCCCTGTGGATGTGGCTCTTGGGGACATGGGTGAGTGGTGGCCTTGGCAGGGCTGGGGAATGACTGGAGTCCATCTTAGAAGGTTTTTCCAAACGAAGTGATTCCAGGATGCACCCTGGCCTTGCACTGCTCACAGCAAGCATGGACCTGGCACAGGGATTTGGGACACTCTCAGCACAGGAGCCACGTGACACATTCCAAAAGATGTGTCACTAGGAGCAGCCAACTCAGCCCTGAATGGGCTGTTACTGCTCAGACAATTTAAAATAATTACTGCCAGGGTCCTGCTGTCCACTCTGGACAGTAAAAACAGGGAAGTTTTAAACAAGTACCTGGGTAATTTGTAAATCCCTAAGACACCTGGTGTGCTGCTGTTGGCCACCTCCTCTCCAGGCAGCTGAAGCAGGTAGGGCCTGTTCCCTCAGTCCCTTCCCTTGCATGATGGCACACCCTTCCTAAAACTTTGTTCCTCACATCCACAGAAATAATCTGTTTTGAGTCCAGAAATTTCTGTTATTTCCACAAAACCCCACATTCTCACCACAAACTAATGTGGAAAAAGCTCCTCCAACACAAGATGAAAAAATAACTGGCTCACAGATCCAAGTGCACAAATTCACTACGTGGTATGACAGATACAGCGTGAAGTGTTGGCCCAAAATCTTTTAAACACAACACCCAAATGAGGGATTCAGTGCTGATTTCTCAAGTGAGAAATGGACTTGAGGAGCACCTCAGGTACAATTTACTCGTGGGACACCAAAAGACTGGTTCTTCCTGCAAGGAATGGATGGCACGTGCCCTGGGATTACCTCCACGCTTTTGTTTCTTTGGCAAAAATAAGTAGGAAAAGGAAAAAAACAAACGTCTTTTTATTTTATTTTATCTTCTTGCTTTCGGAAAGCATTTTACACAGGTTTGGATCTTGGGAGTAACTTGGAATCAGTAGAAAAAACTAACTCAACAGTTTTTGTCTTTACAATAGAAACCTTTCAGGAGTCAAAATGGAGACTAAAAAAATACATGCAAAACATACTCCTTTCAAAACACAACTGGAAACAAAGCACCAAACTACACAAATATGCAGAATGAAACAGCATTGAACACCACAGAAGTTGTCTTCATAAAAGGTGTAAAAGTCACCTAATTCACTAGGCACTGTCACTTGGTTAAACAGAAGAGACAATAAAAAAATATTGTCCACAAACTCGCAATTTTAACTCAAAGGCTGTAGCTAGAAATTCCTCTATGTGTCATGCTTTAATAGCGACCTGAAAAACAAAAACCCAACAGTCAGACTTCAGGGATTGAGAGATTTCTGGCTAAATCCACTGCCTCTCCTCAAACCTGCAAGAGATCTGAGCCTGATGTCCTAGAGATAACCAAACTCCCAAACTCCTGCTTTAACAGAGTTCTGGAGGAAGCAACAGGATCTCAGACTCAAAACAAGGGCTGTTATCTCACTTGGTTTTTCCTAACTAAACATTTGCTCTGACCTCAAGGTCGCCAGTTGCTCCATGAAGCATTAAAGGAACTGTGGCTCAATAAAATATCCACACCAAAGTCAATCTCAGTGGACACAGAGGCTCAAAAGAAGCTCAAGGAATGGGAAGTTTACTTTTGAGAGGTGAACTCTGTGACTGGGCCAGGCCCAGCTAAGGCCAGGATGGATGGGGCTTGGAGCAACCTGGTCTGTGGAAGGTGTCCCTGGCCTGGGACTGGAATGGGATGAGCTTTAAGGTCCCCCCCACCTCAAGGCATTCCCTGAGTCCATGAGTACTTACGAGGTGAGTAGGAGCGGGATCTGGACCGGGATCTGTAGCCCCCTCGGCTGTAGTACGGGGACGGTGACCTCCTCCTGTGACAGGGGTGACACAAACAATCCCTTTGGTAAAACCTGCACAGGTGAGTGGCAGCAGCTAGATGTGGGTAGCTCTAACCCCATCCTGGTCTCAGGAATGCACTTGGGAAAGCTAACAAGCATGGGAGATCTGAACAACATTTCTACTGGGTAACAAAGCAAAGATTTGAATTCTCTTTTTTGTTACCAGAATTACTTGTGACTAACACAACAAATACAAGCTCTTGCACTCACAATCTGCTTTCATGTGAATTTAGTCTGAAGCCAGGAGCATCCCACACAAGCAGGGTAAGCCAAATCCACCTTCACTTTTCATCTGAGTTACTTGTCCAAGGTGAAGATTCCTTCAACTTGCAGTCAGTGCTACAGCCAGGCATCCCCAAACCCCTCCAATCCAGGCACTCCCAAGTTTTGTGTTTCCTTGCCTAGTTCCACTTATCCAGTACACACCTGTAAAACTGATCCCTGTCCTGAACAGCTCTCCAGCCTCCTCCACCGCCACCACCTCCTCCTCTGTGAAAACAAAAGCAGAATGACTTTTAGGAATTTTAAAAATAAACAAAAAATTCACTGTACAAAACCCCCCACCATCAATGACGTGAAGATAAGACATTAGTTCCTACACTGGTGATGCTGAATTACCTCATTTAACACTGATTTTTAAACACTTATCTACTCAAGGAAAACCCTTTTACTTATTATTTTTGAGTAGCAAGACCAAAGAAATTTCTTCTGAGGAGAAATACTGATTCCAAGGTGGAAGCAGGGAAAACTCTCCCATCCTGACATTTTAGCACTTTCACATTTAAACAAGAACTGTGATGTTACTTCTTATAAAGAATAGAAACAACCCCTTACAGCATTAATATTTAGTGGTTGGACCGGAATCTCCTCAGATTCAGATCAGCAAGGCCTTACCAGGAGACTAAATCAAGTTTAAAGTCTTCCCCAGTTGTTTTTGGGGGACTGCTTTCGTTAAAGTTTATTCCCTTATTTGCAGACACTTTTTCAGGCAAAATTAAGCCTCTCACAGCAACGAGGAGAAACTGAAGTTTTAACAAGACAATTCCCATATGACACTGCACTTCCCTTAAGGCTTTATTTTCACAGAGGGCAGGGAATGCAAAGGAATTGTTACCAATGGAATTTTTAGGGTGGGGTATGCAATGCTCCACTGCATCTTGAACAATTCCAACTTTTCCTTCCTGAGGGAAGCACTCACAACACAGCAACACTTCTCTCTCCCGCAACCAACCCATGCCTGCAGGAGGGGAAGTAGCAGACCATGGCATTTTTCAAGTAGCCACACACCAGTCATTTGTGGCTCCATATTTATTCACAGAATCCCAGAACAGTTTGGGCAGGAAGGGGCCTTAAACACCATCCAAGGGCACCCCTGCCACAGGCAGGGACACCTCCCACTAGAGCAGGTCACTCTCACTGGCTCTCTCCTGGACCCAGTCACAACTTCTAGTAACATCCACAAACCCCTCTCAGAATGAAGAGACATCACTTAAGCACTGAAGACTTTGGCCTGTAACATAACTTTAACACAGAATTCTGCAATTCCAGACCAAAAAAAAAAAAAAAATCAATTCTTTGTGTTCAACTTAACAGTGTCCCAGAAATTCTGAGGATTTTGCAGGGGACAAGGATTTTGCCAGAAAATGCAGAAAACCAATTTCTCTATCACCAAAACCATCTGCACCCCAACCATGGTAACATCCAACCTGACAAGAGGTGTTAAAAAAGCCTTTTAATGCAGATGTCCAATACACAACAGGTCATGCTCCAATCCTCAATTCCTTATTTTTGGCAACATTTGAGGTGCCATAATCATCAGCAGGAGATACCGGGGACCACTGGATTTTCCCAATTTTTATCTACTACACTGTGCTCAAAATGTAAGCTGACACTACAATACCAACTCAAATATTAATCTGCATCATCTCAGTGCTAACAGATGAACCAACTAAAGATTCTAAAATGGAAATACAAAGAACACACTTTGTTTTTCAAAACTTAGTGCAGATTCAGAAAACATTTTGGACTAATCCAGGCCACAGGTTAAACACCATCAAGTATTTCTCAACCCAACCAATCTGAATTGTACTGAGCAGTCATTTGGTGACGATTTCCCAGGAAGATTCCAGAATGAGAGTGAGTGCAAAAGTATTCTGGAATAGCTGTGTAGGATGAACTGTCTAATGCTTGCACAGGCAGATGAGAAAGCAGAGTTTAGAAAAGCAGCAGAATATTGCAAATATGCTCACCTGTATGACCTGCTGTAATAGTCACGGTCATCGTAGCCTCTGTCGTAGCCTCTGTCATAATAATCTCGTCGCCGTGAGCTGCCACTGCAAGAGGGAAGGAAATGGCATTTGCTAAGATGCAAACATGAACTCTGTCTGCAGTCTGGTAAATTCACATTATTTAAAGTAGATTATATTATTACTTCCCAATTGTAAGTAATAATACAATAGTACAATTGGAAGACTGAAAGCCCTCCTGTTTTCCCACCAGCACAGGTGGGAACAGAACTACGTAAATAATTGCTTTTTAAATGCTTGAACTTTTTTTTTTTATTCTCCTCAACCTTCATAAACCTCAACTTTTTTGGCATCACAGGCACTTCACAAATTCTGAAGACTGAGACAAGTCTTCATTCACTTTTAACTCTGAAAAAGTTCCTGTTCAATCAACTTTCTGACTAAAATAATCAGAAAGCTGTAGTCTCAACATCACCATAACCACCAGTAAGCTCAAAGTCTTGGGAAATGAACTGGGGAATAACATGGGAAAACAATTTACACCACTGGAAACTGGAAGTTCAAAGTGCAGTGTGTGAACACAGCAAGATGCTAATCCCAAATGTTAACTGAGCCATGCAACTCCTCAACTAGTATTTGTTCATTCACTCTTGAAAACCTGAGCTTGCAAAGGACATGAATATTTGAAGGTACACAGGAAAATGACTTAAAATAATTTAGAAATTGTCAAAAATCTTCCTGTTGACATGTATATTACTACTGATGCTCATGTCTAGTGTTTTCAGGGACAGCACAGAAGCCATAAACAAGGAAACACAACTTGTGCATTAATGTTTAAGTCCAAGAAACCAGGAAAACCACTCAGAATCAGGTCTCTGATTTGAGAAGAAACAGGAGTTTTTACAGAACAATGAATCCTATCCTGTACTGGTCTGGGAGAAAAAAACCTAACCAAAACCATGGATAAAACTTACTAAGTGGGTCTTCCCATATAGATTCCAGGGGTAGGTGTGTGAGGTCTTTTTGTTATGGAGAAGTCTACCCGGATCCTTCTTCCATCCAGCTCCATTCCATTGGCACGTTCCTTTGCCTAAGGAGTGACAGAAGTGCATTAGCTGTAGCTATGAACTTCAGCAACATCACCAATTTCTAACCACTGCTTTAAGTGTTAAAATGTCCTAAAAAATGGCTCAGTTTGGAGGCAGGTCAGATGTCACATCTTACAGTGAATGTACTGTGTAAGACACTCTAGGCCAACTAGATTTAAGTGCCAGTAACCACTGAAAATGTGACTTCTGTGGCATTAAAATCCTGAAAGGAACATCACCGAGCAACTGTTTCAGTGCCTCTGACATGATTAAAAGCAACCTTTGAACATGCTGATGTTTAAAGATCTAACTACTCCATCACACAACATAAAACATTTTCAGGTTAAAAGACCATCACTAAGGTATTCAAATACATACTTCAAACTACCATAACCTTGACTATAATATCAGAGCTACAAATAAAAACTAAAAAAAACAAAACAATTCTGTTTTGGGCTTTTTTTTGGTCTGCCAAGTAGCAGGACCTACATATCAAGCTCCAACCCAACATGGAAGCTTTCATGCCAGATGTGGAAATGACTGGACACTTTCTGGAGTTTATGCAGAATATAAGCATTGTTCCAGCCCATAAAAGGCAGTTCTGCAACGACTAGCATGAGTGTAGGATTCTCTACATGTGTGATACAGAATTCCAGATTAATTCTGCAGCATCTGTGTTTATTAAAGTGCTTATAAATTTAGTGCTTTAAGTTAGAATATATATTAATTTTAATAATAAACTAACAACATAGGGACAAGAGGTAAAATATCCTGAAGTAACTTTATAATGCTTATATCCTTAATCATATATCTATTTATACCAAATATTAAATTCTACATTCTACATCTTTAAAACTAACTCCAAAAAGAAAGAAAAAAAAAAGAAGAAACACAAAATTTATTATCAAAAACACTTACTGCCCCATATTCTTCTCCTTAACTGTATTATCTACAATAAACAGCCAAAGAGGGCTCTCCTTTGCTTTTTAGTCAGTTTTTAGCTAAGCCCAGTTTTCAGCTAAGCCCTGATTCCACGATTATGAGATTCCAAGTATTTTTCAGGCTGTGAGTAGAACCCAGGATCTCAGAGCCCAGCAATCACGGCCCGTATTGTGCACCCCAACCTACTTCCTTGGCATCCTCGACGTTCTCGAAGTAGACGAAGGCGAACCCTCGGGAGCGCCGCGACTGCTGATCGTACACGATGGACACGTCGGCAATGGGCCCATACTTGGAGAACACCTCTCGCAGGTCCCGCTCTGTAGTGTACAGACTCAGCCCAAACACTCCCAGACAACAGTTTGGGTCAGGATTTGCCTAGAGGAAGGGACACAGATATTAGAATGAAATCGGGTTTATTTGCAGCGCAACGTATTTCGTAGAGTTGTGACTGTCAGGGCTTCGAGACGAACACCAACAAAAGGCGGGGCTGAGATGTGGCTCACCTGCTAACAGACAGCAATGAATTCATTACACCTGAACGCCCGTTGTGTTTCTCAGGGCAGAGGCTGAGCGAGGGCGCACCCTGCCACACGTACCCTGTTGCCAATGTGACGTCTCCGGGTGGACATGGGGGAATGGCTGTGGCTGTGCCGCCGCCGGTAGTCCCGGCTGTACGACCGGCTTCTGGATCTCCGGTGGGAGCGCGACCGCGAGCGCGACCTGGTGTAGTGTCTGCGGGAACTCCTCCTCGATCTAGACCTGAGGCAAAGAACACAAAGGTACACTGGATTTCAAAAATCTATCAGACAGTCACAAAAAGCGCCAATCATTGCTTTCCAAAATCCTGCACTACCACGTAGGTCAGCTATAATCCCTTACTTGCTACTCTCAGGGACTGTGCTAAATCTTCACTATCAGATTACTGCAGATGCTCTCAGGCATTCCTGCTGCAGCCCAGGAACTTGCACTTACTTGGTCAGCTCTTCCTTTAACAAAGCCACCTGGGCGTGACAGCTAGTGCTTAAGAGTATTCAGTGTTTAGGTAAAAACAAGTGGGGTGGCTTTCTTTTCACCTGTATCAGACAAAGGGAACAGTAAATACGCTTTAACACGAAGCATGCACCACTGAAGGAGGTAATCTCTTAGTGCTGCCTTGGGTGACACTGAGAAGCAAATGCAGACTCTTTAAAGTCCGGCAAATGCCCCTGAAACAGAGCTGAACACAATCTGAAGGAATCAAGCCTGAGCTGGCTCATTTACCTGCTGGTACTTCAGCAGTTTTTTAGCACTGCTTGTTCATGAATATTTACTTGTTCACGCTCTCAGTGCATTTATGCAAAGGTGCAACTGCTCACTAATTCTTTTTTCCCAAAAATCTTTTCTTACGTGACAGCTCTGTGGACATGAGGGTCTGAAACACTTTAATTCCTTCTCCCAAAGCCTCAGCCTTCCCAACACAGCCAATCCCAGAGAAGTTGGGCACTCACACAGGGCTTCTACACCTGATCTTGGTCCGCTGATGGCTGCTCTGAATAACCTGCATCCCCCACCACTGCACAGAAAAACCCCTGCAAGGCTAGGAAGTGCAATAAACAGTGTAACAGTCAATGGATCTGAGTCACAAATTGCTCATTTTCAGGCTCCTGTGTCTTTAATGTCCCCTTCCTCTAATTCCACAGCAGCACCACCCCACAGGCATGAGGGAAGCTCTGAACCTGAACTGCTTTTACTCCTGAGCATTTAACAGCTTCTTCCAGGATTTCTCACCAAGTGTCACCAGACAGCCAAACTGTTCAATCTCTCTCCTCAAAAAACACCTCCAACCTCATTAGGAGTGAGCCAGAGAAGCTCAACTTAAAATGCATATTCATGTCCAGGAGAAATTAATTCAGCATGTCCCGTTACAGCACTTCTGACTACGTATTTATAAAGAAAACATTATTTTTGGCAAGAAAATAAAAAAAAAAAAAAAGAGAACTTTCCCTGAAGCTGGGAAAACAGTAAAAAGTGAGAAATTATAATATCAATAACAACAACAACAACAAAAAAAAAAATAAAAATAAAAAGCTCCACACATGCACACAGCCACATTTCAGCCACTGATATAGGAAAATAAAATAATTAAAGCAAACACGGAACTGGTATTTCATATACCAGAATGGTATCAGCCAAAGACAGGAGCTACAAACTTCAATAAAAGTAGATTTTAAAATCAAGTAGATCCACACCCCAACTGATAAAAACACCAGGACACAGGTTGGTTCCCAAATCAAAGTTTAATTTATAAAGCTGGTAACTGAAAAATACATTTGCAACAGAAACTACCAAGAAATATAGAAGTTATCACAGAGTTATTTCTCTGGGGAAAGCCAGAGTTCAATGTTCTGCCCATGACCACATCCCAACGTGTGACAGCACTGAACAGAGATTAAAGTAAGTTGTTTCTAAATATGTGCCTCGACACAATTCTGTCCAAATCTACTAATCAACACTAATTCTGGCACGTAATTCCATTATTTCCAGCCACAGGCATCTTCAAGACAGCTGTTAAATGCTCAGGAAGCCATGGTAGTTATAAACATCTACTCTTTGGTCAATAAAAAATAGAAAGCCAGTTGCCAGGGTATTATTTAAACACTGTTTATTGCAGAAGTAAGATCTGCCAGGTCTCTCGTATACTCTACATCTTATATGCTTTTTCAGAAATTGTGTACCATCTGTGACTGCATTTTTACTCAGCATTGTGGTTATTTTGCAAGTGGGAAATGTTTTAAGGAGTATGGAATCCCGGAGTCATATGGATTAAGGGGCAGAAGAATATGCTGGGAGGGTGTCCTGACTTTGCTGTTTTAATATTAACAGGTTCCCCAAAGGTGTTTTGGAGCCTCCCTCCCCTGAGGATTTCAAACCCCAAGTGGATAAAGCCCTGACAGCAGGGTGTGAGCCCAGAGCTGAGCAGGATCTGGGACTGGGCCCTTCCTGAGCTGCCCCATCATCTCTCACTGCTGGCACTCCCACAGGCCACTCCAATTCCACGCTCTGTCACCGTACTACTCTAACAAGTATTTATTCATCTTATTTGACACATTTCTTCTTACACTACAGGGACTGCCAGGTGCATGATATAACACTTGTGACTGCACCTGAATTGAATAAAAAACCTCATTCTTCTGCTGTCAAAGCTTCCCAAATACCTTCCCTCTCACAAAAGTCTTTCTGTTTGATCTTGCAAGATTTAACACACTATTTGATAGTGTTTTCAGCCGTGGGTGACTGCTGACAGCACAGGATCTTCCTCCAGCCTCCCCCCCAGACTTTGGCAATTCATTGCCTGTTCACATAAAAAGTGTGTTGTGAACAGCTCACCTGAAAACCACACTGCTGAAACCTCACTTTTTTTAGCCTGAATGCTTACAAATTAATAAATGATCAACACATTAATTTCTGTAGTCAGCAGTCAATTATCTATTCTTTTAAGAGCAATTCTGACCCTGCACACAGCTTGTTTGGCAGGTGAGTATCAGGAGAGGTAATACAGTGCAATAGGCACATGGATGTTTGTGCTACCACATCACAAACACAATAAGCAAGTTATCCACAACTTTTCTGGAGAGCTTGCAGAGCTGTCTTAATATTCAAAGCTTCCTACTCTGTTAATTTTCAGGTTGAATCAATGTATTTAAAATGCCAGACTCTGAAATTCACATTTATCTCCGCTGCTTCACTACTTCAGGAACATCACTGCTTCCAGTGCAGAAACATAATACATGAATGTGGTTTAAAATGGGACATCTGCTGATGCACCCAACTCTGGTAATGCACAGAAAAATTAAGACCTAGAGTTCCCAGTACTCCACAATCAGACACAAGAGATATAAGGCAGGCATTCCAAAGTGTATCAGCAAGGATACAAACCTAGAGAGCTGATTTAACTATGGGAAAAAGCAGCAAAAATATCTAAATTCATGTAATTTGCTTTTCCCAATCCTGAAACCACACACGCCCCTTCGTATTCCACGTCCACAGATGATCCACTAATCCTGGAAACAGAACTGGCTAAGCTGGGCCACCTCTGACAATCAGCTGGCTTGTGAGGAGGAGGAGGAAGAGGTAAAAGAAGCAAACTCACCTGGATTCAGACCTGGATCTAGATTTTGACCTGGAGCGCCTGGAATCCTCCTTAGAGCGAGATCTTGCAGGGGTGTGCCTCCCCGACTTGCCAGACCCATGAGCACTTCCGCTTCTGGAAGCAGAACGGGATTCCTGCACGCAGATATTGAAAGCCTAATTTGTACACAATTCCTTGTTCACCTAGGGGCTGTAAACAAGCTCCAGTGAAATAAATGGTAAATATTCATAGCTATGTGTCCGGGCAGTCGGCATTAGCACTGCCTAGATTTTTAAGGATTTTTTTTTTTTTTTTCCTGGTAGACACTTCTTTACCCTGCATGTAGTTTTGCTATTAAACAGATAATGCATGCATGTTTAGCAAAATATACAGGGACACATAAACAGACTAGTAATTACTTAGCGTAGTGCTTTCAGATTCCAGATTACTTCTTATCTTAACTTCATTTTTATTCCTTTTCTTCATTCTTCCGTTTCAAATTCTGACTTCTTTCATCTTCCCCACTTCACACAAATTGCTCAATATTCTACAAGTGGGACTTCTGGTCTGATAATTAGCATGCATTCACTTTCTTTTTTTTCAAATTTCAGCTTCACTTATTCCTGAGCTTCAAATAATTCTCATTTATAAAACTTGTCAAATGGCGACTTCCGCATTTTCCTTCTTCAACATTAACCTTAATAGAAAAAGAACAGGATGAAGAATATTTAAGAACTCCAGGATAAAATCTAGTGCCAAAACTGAAACTAGAAAAAAAAAAGTGTTGTGGACTTTTACTATAAATGCAGTTCAAGAATTGCATCTACCAAAGCCCTACGACTTTATCAACAGGTTCAGTCAACTCAGTTTAACTTAGCCCTAAGTAGCTGGATTTGCTATTTATGCCTGTATTTAATAGCAAGTGCAAATGGATCAACTGAATACCTACTAAGGAATTGTAGCATCAGGAAATTCAAAATAATTTGCACTATCAGCCACACACTGAGATAAAATCACCAAGAGTGACTCCAGTGAGGTCCTGCTTTGACGGATGCGCAAAATTTTGAATGCAGAAAGCACAGCGAGGTTGGTCCTTCCATGAACTCCAACTGTCTGGATTTTGGGCCCCTCCTGCAGATTGGAAGGTTTAGGAGCACACACCCCCAGCTGCCTGCACAAGTGGGATTACAAGTGCAGGCTTTGTGTTTGCACAGCAATCCGAATTCCCCACTGGCCACAACTGCACTGGTGCCCCACACTCCACTCTGCTCGGTTATTTACTGGCACTCTCCTCCGGCAGTGACATGACCTAATTAGCAATTTCAGCTTATGTATTTTTATTTTTGAATCAGTATAATGCTCGGCTTTAGCTGTATCCTTAAACACCCGAACACACTAGTAGAAAGTATTCTTCATTTCAAGATATTAGAGAAAATTTAAAATTTTTAGTGTAAATTCTGACGAAGAAAGCTCACTAATGATACTGGGTACCAGATTCTTCTCAAAAATCCCATTTGATCTTTCTAACCTCTCTTCAACCTGAACACTAACTTACTGGGAATCCTGTACTAAGCATTCAGAAATTCATTTGCTAACCCAAGATTTAATCATGCTTCAACCACTTCCACACAACTTCAACCAAATGTTACCTGTTCACAATTCCCTACCATACAAGGGAAAGAAACGTGATGCACAGGATGATAAAGCAAGTTTGCAATTAATCCCAAAAGCAACAGAAATAGTACAAAGTTGGTCAAGCCTGTATTCTTCACACAGATGTTTTGTTCTAAATTACAGCTTCCCCATGTCCTAACACTGCAAAGGGCAGGGGGAACATTAAGGAGCAATTTAAATTACAATTCACTAATTTAACCTAAAATCCATTACTGCCTTCCAAAGGAAACACTCCACAGAGATGAGATCTAAGTTAATATATTAATTTTGCCATAAGAAGTCTTAGCTCTTTAACAAAGTTAGACGAAGCAAGGTTGAAGAAGGACTAAAACCCAAACCAAGGCTGCTTTTCACCTGAACAAAAATACTTCAACTCACAAAAGATAATCTGGGCTCAACAGAAGGAGCTGTGTCCAAACACAGGTGGTCTGAGACCAGGAAGAAAAAGTGAAATGCAGGATCAGAGGGAAGCAGCTGGGAGGATTTTGCCCACAAATACACCCCAAACACTTTCCCAGAGCTTTTAGAAGTCAAAAAGCTTTGAAGAAATGAGTAGAGAACAGGTAAATCTTGATATATTAGGTACATTTTTCAGGCAATCTTTGCTGTATTATGTTAAGGTCGATGTGGAATCTGGACACCGAGGCACTGAGCAGAAACTTGGGAAGAAAAAGTCTGAAAGACAACTATCTACCTAAATTAAAACAATGAAACAGCTGGCCTATTTCCATTCAACTCCTCTGCATTTCACATTTCCCAGTCTTTAAACATCGACTTTTTTCCCCCCAGATCATCCTTAAATCCACCACACTTTACCAGATTATGGCATTTCTTCATGCCAGCCTTAAAGGAATTCAGTGCACCTCACCTGCTCGGGGTATGACCAGCACTGGTAATAACCCCCAAAATTACCAAATTGCCCCTTTTCCACCCCAAGCCCCAGGAAATCCTCCCTACAAAGTTCCAAGAACGAGGGGGCTGCAGCACTGCAAATTTATTTTACACCTTTGAGGGTTCACATCAGTCACTCCCACAGTTTGTTTCTCCCATCTGGCTTTGTTGTTCTTTATATTTTCTTTTCCTACTCTTTGCTCTTTTCCTCTGTGAATTTTGAGTTACTGAAAAATGCCAAAGTGTGCTCCTGACACAACATGGGGAAGAGGGAAGGAACAACTTTCTTGACCCTGCCTATATGCCAGCACTGCTGCTCAGCAGATCCAGACTGGTATTCTCTAAACCAAAACCATTTTTCTCCCCTAATCTTAAGTTTACCAAGTGTGAATTTAACCTCCCTCCCCAGATCCCTTGGTCTTCATCAACAGTTCTTCCCCTTCATCAGGCATTCTGGAATTCAAGTGGAAGCCCTGAAGTCCAGGCTTGTGGATTCCAAATGGTTCTTTCCAGACCTTGAACAGATTCAAACCAAGTGTAATACTGCAGGGATGATTTTTAACAGCTCACAAAGAGCTTTACAGCCATGTACTCTGAGCAGGGAAGGCCCCAAAGCAGGATTATTTGGGGGGCAGCAGGTAGGAAAGGTTTCCATGGACAGAAGCAGCTGAAAATAGGTGATGGCCACAGTTCTTTGCACTTCTGAGATCCAGGCTTTCCTCACGGGAATGGAAGTTACAGATTTCAGTCAGCAATGTAAGATACAGAGAAATAAAAGTATTAAGGTTTTATAATTAGATATGTCAATGAAGTTATGTATTTCCACTTGTTTTCCTAAGGAATGGTGCAGCCTCACAGGAAATTATCAGATCTGCAGCCTCTTTATTCAAGGTGTCACTGTGCTGACTCCACATTCCCCAACCTCTCCATTATGGAAGCTGCCTCTCCTCCCTGAGGGACACGAGATCTCTGCTGGGGGAGCTGGGGATTCACTGGAGGGAGAGCAGAACCATCTCTTTCCATGGACTCCCCACAAAAAGAACACAGTGTGCTGTGAAAAACCAGGCCACAGCTTCCTCTCACCACCTCTGCCATCAGCCCTGTGGGCTCCTCCAGTGCCCCAAGCTGGCAGGAAATGAATCCATCAGCAGAACCCCAATTACCTCCTGACAGGGTTGTCTGGGCACTGAATCCCAGGAGGTCTCATCCAGTGCCAGCTGGTGAGAGAGGAACACAGGGAATGGGCCATGCCTCTGGTGGCACTGAGTGATCAGCTCATCTCTAACCTCAAACTGCTTCCTCAGACCTCCTTCTCACACAACTTAGTAATAAAAATCACTCTTTGTTGAAAATACATGTATTAAATACCTTGTAAGTAATCTGTAAATTGAGCTTTTATACATTAAAAAAACCAACCCAAACCCCCCACCCTGATTTGCACATTGAAGAGTTTCTGACCACACACCAAGCCATTGCTATCATAATTAACTAATTCACAGGGTAGAACTCAGTAGTTTGGCCTTTAACTCATCTTTTCCCAACCCCTCCATGCCTGAATCCCATGTGCTTCAGTGAGAATAACTTCAGTGAAAACAAAATTAAATTGGAAAACCACAGCATTGCAGCATAACAACAGCATCTCAAGTATATCCCAGTATTTAAGTACTGGAAGCATTTCATAATTTATAGTTTCTTCAGTTAGAAAGTTTCTAGAGTTTATCCCACCATGGAGCATAAGCTGTAAAAGAGAATTCAAGTGGGGATTTTTTTTTTTCTTATCTTCCCCCCTGCTTTTGAAAAACGCCATAATCCAGAGTAAATTCGTGCTGCTGCTTAAACAAGTCCCACTGCTGGCAAAAGCACCTGGAATTTCTTCATGCCAAAAGCTGCCATGAGGACTCAATCAAGTCAGGCCTGCAAACGGAGCAGAACAAGATCCAGCTGACTGAATTCCCAGACCTGACCGACTGCAGGAAGGAACAGACTAAGGGAGAGAGCAGGAGCACAGTTCCTGCTGGCAGCCTGCACCGGGGACACTCTAAGGCAGATGCAAGCATAGTCCAGATTATTTATCCAAACACTAACTCTACTCTGCAGAGACTCCAGCTTGGAGAAGCACAAAAGCCACTGACTCAGTAAAACATAAGCCTTAAGTAAGCAAGAAAAACCCCATCAACAACACTGGCAAGAGCAGAAGGAAAACCAATCCCTGCTCCAGTCTGGAATAGCAGGTGTGTAGCTCTGTGCTTGCACCTTTACAAACACGTCCATTTCAAACAACTTACCTATTTAAAAGGCACAAAAGTTCAGAACCAACTCATTTTAGGCACTGGCAAAAATTCCCTACAAATGCTTTAATACATTTTTTAAATTAAAAATATAAAACAGCAGCAGACAACAATTTTTGCCCCAATACTGTGCACGATTGTGTTTCATACCAGAAAAACTTTGCTATAGAAGCTTTATTATTTCTACTCTTTCTGACTGAAAACACAATGAAGGTCATCCTGGCAAACTTTATTACGGCTAAACTGGCTTTCAATCCGACCTGCACAACAATTAAAGCATCTTTAAAAAAAACTAACATACAAATAATCCACCCCGAGCAAAAAATACCCCCTCACTAAAAAAAAATCTTCAGATTGGATGAAGATAACAACGAGAACACTGGCGCTGGCACGAGCCTATTCCTTAACCCCTGGCTTTCACCATTCATTCCCATTTTTAGCCCCCTGGAGACCAATTTTTCCTAATCTTACCTACCTTGAAGTAGAAACACACAGATATTTCAGCTTCTTATAGGAGTTAGTAAGATAAAATCATATTCTAAAAAAGACATTGCTCAGAATTACTACGTTCTCTAATATTTCTTGCCCCCTCCCTTTTAAAACTTAGGAATTTATCACCTCCACAACTCCCTCCGACGCTGCAGCAAAATATTTGAATTATGCTGAAAAAAATCCCCAAAACACAGTAGTGACCCAAATTAAAGACATCAAAGGCAAACAAGGCTGATCCAGTAAATAAAAAGCAACTACAGACGTGCATCACAAACGTGAAGCTTAGCAAGTCACCTATTTCGACATTCGTAAAAATTCACCCCGACAGTGAGATCTTTCCGAAACTATGAGCCTTGAGAGAGATCTGCTGCAGGTTTCACAAAGCCAAGGGGTTGCCTCCGATTATCAAGTTTAAATTAGAGGAGAGCCCGAGCCACCCGGACGCCAGGCCCGAGGAGCCGAGTTATTGTTACAGGCGAGAGGGAGCGCAGAGCGGTCTAAATTAGAGAGCAGCTCAAGAGTGGATTGCAAGGCGGCTCTGGAGAGAGGATAATAACAGCATTCTCCTTCCGCAGAGGTGGGACGGAGGACGAGGGGCCCCTGAGGGCTCGGGGCCGCCATTTTGTCCCTCCCGGGCGCGCGCGGTCCCGGCCCAAGATGGCGCCGGGCGCCTCACGCGGGGAGCGGCCCCTCCGCCATCGACCCCTCCGCGCCGCCTCACCCGCCTCTCCGCTCCCGCGGAGGCTCCTCTACCGGCGACAGGGGACACGGGGGAACGCGGGGGCACCGGCGCCACCCGAAGGCGATGGAGGGGTGTTGTGGGGAGGGGACGGGGGGCCCGGCCGCGCTGCGCGCTCGGGTTCCGTGTATTACCCGCTCGCCGTAGTTTTGCTCCCCGCTGTCGCTCATCGTCCCGTCGCTNNGCCCGAACCGGACACGACCGTCCCCGGCGACAGCGCCGTCCGCGCGGGAAGTGACGAGACCGCGGGGCCGCGCGCGCGCGCTCGGCAGGACACGCCCCCAGGGGGGACATCCCTCAGCCGGAAGCCCCGCCCGCACGCCAAAGCCACGCC
>VXBQ01013894.1:0-24853 GCA_013400175.1 Phainopepla nitens
CTGTATAAATGAGTCCTGCTGGAGCTGCAGTGGTCCCCCACAGTCCCTGAGGATGCAAGGGCAGAGCACAGGATGGACATTTCCATGAAAGCTGGTGCCTGCAGCCGTAGGGATTGAGCAGAAGCAGCACTTGGTTAGAGTGAAAGAAAGGCTTAGGAAACAATGAGTATCATGGGCCATCTTTTTAAGACTATGTGACAGTTCCCAGCCAGTAGCTAAAGCTAAAGGAAAGCTTTAATTATTTTCAAGAGGATTAGATGAAAAAGATTTGGAGAGCTTATTTATTTTGTTTTGTTTTGATGTTTTAATGGCAATTTTAATAGTTTCTTAATCTATGTCTTAGCAATTTTAATCTGTCATTGGCTGTAATGACTTTGGGATATTTAGCTAGAACTGCAGGAAATTAAATATACTGTTGATCTTTATTATTTTATCTTCTCTCTTCCCTTTGGCAATAGGAATTATTTATTTTGAGTGGGTTGTGCATATATATGTATGTATGTATATATATATGCCAGTCTATTTTAAATATGTATTGTATGTAAAATCAACTAAGTCCAAGTCTGAATGACCAAACATTTGTCCTCCTTCTTTATAATGTGAGGAGATAATCAAGGCTCTTATAGATAAAATGTAACTTACTTATCTGAGAGAACTTTTACAGGTCTTTTAGGATTGCTATTGTATTTTTACTTGTGTCAATGGTCACTTTTGTAGCAAGGTCTGTCCTTTCAGAACATGTGTTACATGGTGTGCTTATCTCAGCTCAAAAATACACACATCACACACTTACATGTAGCATCCACACATAAAATCTGCTCAGACAATCCAAATGTACAAAGTGCCTTTGTGGAGTTTTTGGCTATTTTTACAGATATATGCTGAAGACACAGAAAACTGCTCTGTTTTACCAGTAAATTAGACGGCAGCTGTCCAGCCAGAGGAGAACACCACCAAGGAATTCCTGACATAGGTACATAGCCCAGTGGACCATCAGCCTTAAGAGTAGGAAAAATATGAAAGAATCTCAACTGAAAATATCCTGAAAGGTGTGAATGTGTTCTGGTATACGGAGAGACGAAATCATTGTTCTGTGTGTCACCAGGTAAATTCCATTAAAAATCTTTCAGTTTATCTCCTTAAAAAAACAAAACAGAAAAAAATAATGCAATAATCTGACTTCTTGAGTTAAAATTTGTGCCTTTTCCTCCTTTTTGGATGTTAGCTGCAGGATGGCAATTGAAATGAGCAGAGGGAGGAAAAGATCAGAAAGAAATTAGCCCCTTACATCATTCTCACAGGTTTGTGGCATGCTTGTGTTTGTTGCATTACATTTGTGTGTGTATTGTGTACATCTCTTCTCCTGGATCTCACGGGGCTGTTATTCCCCTCACCCACCACCCCTCAGTAGGCATTTGAAATGTTGGTACTAAATAACAATACAGAACTAAGAAGACAAAAAAGATGAATCCAACACTTTACCCCGGGTGCCTCCGTTCATTAGCTTAAGGTACCTGCACAATCATTTTTGTTTTATGATATAATTTCTTGAAAATGTCTCCTTCACACTGTTTCCTTTGTGGGTTGGTTTTAAAATTGTCATTCGAGATTGAACAGCACCAAAAAGCCGAGGAGGCGGAGGAGGAGAGAAGGAAAGAGCGAATATGGAGGAGAAAACGGAGTTTGACCCGCAAGTCGAGATGAACCCGAGGTCCCGGGGAGCCCCGTGGCCGGGAGCCGCGGTGCCCGGGAGCCGCCGGAGGTCCCGGGAGCTCGCAGGGCGCAAGAGGTGGGAGCTGGACGGCGGCAGCCCGGGATGGAGCAGGGAACTGCTCCGAGCGTTTCACTCTAGAGAAGCCCCTGAGGAGCCCGAGAGCGGCGAGGCAGAAGTTTGAGCGGCGGGCTCTGCCCCTCTCGGTGGCAGCGGAGGGGCGGCGTTCATTTCCCCCGGCTCCGCGGCGGGCCGCNNNNGCTCCGGAGCACTTTGAGTTGCTCCCACCCCGCTCCGTGGGATTAATCTATCCTTTTGGAGGTTATTTTCGGCAAGCAGCCTCGCAGGCGGGCAGAGCGGCCGGAGGAAGAGCCCGCGGCAGGGGAGGGATGCGGGAGCAGGGCAGCGGAGCCGGGCGGGACTGAGCCACCCGCAGAGGAGAGGAGGAGAGGGAAGGAGAAGAGAGCAGAGGAGAGGAGGGCTGCCCTGCTCCCTGCTCCCGTGCCGGGCTGCCCGCATGGCTCCCGGGCACTGTGGAGATTGTGGGGGCTGCTGCTGCTGAGCAACCATCCATCGCTTTAAACTCAGCCTCAACTTAGCGCAGCAGGCAAGAATGGCAAAGCCACTGGAGCTTTGGAGCTGCCAGGAGAGCCAGGGAACCTGGGTTTTGGTCGCTGCTGTCTAATAAATGGGAGTAAAATGGAATTTCTTACCTGGGTTTTTCCTGCCTTGATTCTACTGTGCACCCAACAGCACAGATGTATCAGGTAAGAAAACATCTTCTCATTCTTTCTTAGACTGGCCTCAGCAGCCGTCCTCTTGTGTAGCTGGAGTGAGTGGTGCCAGCTCTGCCTGGGGCTCCCACTTTTGCCCAGGGATGCTTTCTGCACTTATGGGCCACGACTGCTTTGAGTGAGTGTTCAGGAGAAAAAGGGCCCTTGACTGAAGAGTTTCCTTAATGTGCCTCATCTGTTTCAGTTTTTTCTTTCTCCATTCCCTAGCTGAGAATGCACTTCTGCCAGTTGAGCAGCAGTTTCTTGGCTTAGTCAAGGGCTGTGTTTTTAACAGGATGCTCCTGGAAGCCTTTTCCCGAGGGCACCTACCCTAAATTTGGGGCAATCACTTTTTGTGAGGCACTGCAATATCCCAGCTCAGCCTTAGCCCCTCCAGCAGCTCTGTAGGAGCCTGCTTAAACATGAAACTCTTCCATAAAGCCCAGCACAACCAGAGGGGTACCAGCCTAATAGCTTTGCTTAGGGCCTCCGTAGGTACCATTAAAACCCAAAATACAACCATCCCTTTCTAATGCGTTCATTAAGTTTCCTGAACTTGGGTTAGCAGGAAGAGACTGTCAGAGATCTTAGGGGAAAAAATGTTTGGAGAATGCAAACCATTTCTTAAAATAATAAATTTTAAAGGAAGATATGTATTTGCAGCTCTCAGTCACATTCGCTCCGAAGGTGTTAGCTAGGCAACCAGCGACGGTCTCGGTATATTCTTATTCTCTCCAGATCTGGAGGCTGGATGTGGAGAAAGCTTGCCATGATTACGCAATGAAAATAGAGGGGGGAGTAAAAAAGAACTTGCTGCATGTAAAAACATGCCTACACCCCCCAGAGCAGGGGTGGTTGTGGCATTAAAGGGGTCTTACATCTTCTGCTTCACAGACGCCCTTAATAGCTTCAGAGGAGTGCAAGAGGCAAAGTGGGAACCGTAGTGAAACACAGCATTGTTGTTACAGGTTTTGGAATTAATCAGGGAGAGCTGATTTTTTTTTTCACTGGGAAGGAAAAGAATCTTGCTCAGAGAAAGTGTCAAGTCAACTGCTCTTAGTCAGGATTGACAGAATGATTTATCCTGTGACCTTGAATCTGTTACCCAGGGTCAGATCCTGACATCCTCAGACTGAAGCAATCCAGTGTTACAGTGAAGGCAGGGGAAATTCTGCTTATTACTTAAGGACACTCAGATCTTGCCCATCACTTCAGTGATCCTGTTTCTCCCTCTGCAACTGGGCTACCATTGAAGCTGTGGGTTGAAAAGTGATGTTTGAGTACATAAGACCAGAAAAAGAGAGAATTTTGAGGAGGAGTCAGTCTTCTCAGCCTCTGTCTCCATCCAAGGTCTGCTCCTAGGCACAGCAACTGCCAGGATATGTGTTTGTTGGATACATTATTTATTTTATTATTAATTCTCTAATTGACTTTCTTTCTCCAGTTACACAAGAGTGATGAATTGTTTGGTAGGAATACATCTACTCATGGCAGACTCAGGCAAGGCAAATTCTAACTTCTGAAATTCCAACTGTTCAGGTTGTAGTTTTCCAAATATTCCAAAGGGTGAGACGTTCCATGGTCAGGGAAAGCTGCTCTGTTTGGATTCAGGATTTAGGTGGCTATGGCACTGTTTAATCCTGTCAAAAGGGAGTAGCCTTGCTTGCATTGTACTTTGGATCAGTTAAACAGAACTAAAGTGACACTTCATCCCTGCATTAGTAAAAAATACTTTTGGTACGAGATGCTTTTATGAATAGCAGCTTATTAATGGGCAAAACTGCCAACGGCTTCATTTTAAAGCTCTGATTTTGTTTTCTAAATGCAGTGGGATTCAGAATTTTGATGCCAGAGGCCATCCAACACCCCTAAATTCTCTGCTCCTGAGTTCTGTGCACTATATATTGAAAAAAAACCCCCATATTCCAAAAAGGAAGAATATTTTGATGATTTTGAAATTCACCAGTAAGACAAAAGAGACAAAAGACTTCCCAAAAGCAAAATAACCAGTGAAAATAATGTTATGGTTTGGCAGAGGAGGGAAGTGGGGGATAGATGCAGGCTGCTTCCCCAGAGCATTTCTGAATACCCTTCCAGGGTGCTTTAGCTGTGTGTGAAGCTATTTCTCTGTCATGTGTGTTATTTAGCTAAAGTGAATGAGCCAAATTCAACCTCACTCAGCACATTCTAGCCAGGTAAACATTTAAAAAATAGTGGGTTTTGGTTTGCTCAAGGCAGTGATTAGTGGCAAGGAATTTGGCATTTAAATGATTGACAGATCTTTGGGACAAAGACTGTGGCTTCCAATATTTTATCAGGGTTTGAGGTGCAGTGGATGCTGCAATAATAAATGTGCCACAGTGAATGAGATCATCTGCAAAAGACACTTGGGGAAATATTTCTTCATTTGTGTGGGGAAAGAGCACTTCTGAAAGGAGTTTTGGGGTATATGTCTGTACTTTTTAATTCCTCACTGGAAGAGATTTTAATTCTCTAATTAAAAAAGGTGCATATTTTATATGTAAGTTTCTACTCTGTTAAGTGACTTTTATACTCCTGCATTTAGTTGTCATTCTGCTGTGTGTCTCCCTAAGCCTTTTCCTTCTATTTGTGGAAACAGAGCAGCTTTAACACGTGAATGTATGCAAAGAGTGGTCCATTTTCTGTAGATTAAAACTGCCAGAGAGGCTTTGATGTTCTAAAGGTTGCCATGAATTAAGCCTAATGCTTTTTCAATTACAAAATACAAAACATATTTACAGTGAGCTTCCCTTAGAATCAGGAATGGCAGATGGGAAGGATATACATACTGCTGTGGATAATCCTGGAGTTTGGCAGAGGTCAGATTGTTCACTGACCTTGCAGGATATTCCTTGTCTTTTTCCCAAGGAAAAGTTTCCTTTGGTGATGATCAGGGACATCTGTCCCAAATGCTTATCAAAATGAAATGTACTGATCCCATCCTCCAGTCAAACTGTTTTTTCCATCTACCAGGTTAAAAGATTCATATAACAACGATGTTACAATCCCCAAGAGAATCAGGTTAGCAGATCTAAAGAAGAAACAGAAGATGCAAAAAATGATTTTCTACATCTTACTGCTCCATGAATTTATCAGAAGATCAGTGCACCCTCCTGACCAGTGTGGCTTCAAATCAGTGTCCCACTGGCCACTGACTCAAAGATTCTGAGTTTAAAAGAATCTCTGATCCCGGAGATTTTGGCACTGCTGGGCAAAAAATGAAACTGGTGATACTATCCCTTGCTCAGCTGCTGTTGTGCTCTCATTCACATGGAACTTACAGATTGCCTCTTGCTTTGGTGTGATTTAAATACCAGATATTTTCTAGTGCAATTAATAAACTTCTAGCAAGTGTTTTCAAGCAGTGTTCTGGAAGAGAGCGAAGACAGACTAATGCCTCACTTGTCTGACAAGCCCTTTAAAGATGTGCTGTCCAAGTTGATTGATGTTTCTCCTCCAGATCACTCCACATTAAGATGCTCTGGTCCTGCAGCAGCTGGGAGGATGTCAGCTTGGATAGGAAGGATTTGGAGATATGTGTACTTTTCATTCTAGAACTGCTGGTACTTAGCTCTGAAAGAGACGTTTCTCTGCTCTGACATGTGATATTCATTGCTTTCCCTAACCTGTGTCAATGCTAGGGAAAGGAACTCCACAGGTTTGTGCAGTTTACCAGTGGGGATTTCCTTTCCTCTTGTCTATGCAGAACTCACTATTGCTTCCATGGTTTAGACAGCAGCAATCTATTTTCAATGAGCTCAGCTGAAGTTCTCCCAATGCTCCAGATACGGACAGATGCAAATATATTCTCAAAAAGACCTGCTTGAAATGAGATGTGTACAGAGTCAGGGTGTGGATCATCTTCTTCAGCTTTAGATTTGGGAATGCTTTCCAGAGGGATGGAAGTCCCCAGGACTGTTGCCATTCAGCCAGCGAGGCCCTCCACACTGGCCTGGTGCAAACTGGAGAGAAGCTTTTCAGGAGCTCTTTTACCCCTTGGATTTGAAAAATCAATGCCTTGATTTTACAAAGTCCTTTTTCTTACTGAAACAAGCTTTACAGCAGCTTACATTGGGAAGTGAAGTTGCTGAATCAACTAATAATAGTTGTCATTCTTTTCATCCTTACTGCTTACACTATGAAAAGTTAATCCCTTCCAGTGCATCTTTTCTATGCTCGTCTCCTTTTTCAGGTACAATAATGAATAATATTTTAGGCCATATATAATCCCAGCTGCTTATCAAGGATGAAGGGAATTCTCCCACTGTCCTTCTTGTAACTTTAAAGCACTGGATGTGATGTGCAGAAGTCTAGAGGAATGACCCAAAGGAGTTATCAGCACATGGCAAATCGAGCCATAAAATTCTTTCAGCTATCATATTTTAACAACCCCCTTGGTATTAAGTGCATATAGCTCCACTAACTCCAGCACATTTGTTACACTGATGATCTGACCCTAAGGCTTTATTAATAATAGAAACAAGATTTATTTTAATTGTGTCATGGATATTTAAGTAAAACTCCCTCTAGATTGTAATCTGCTTAAAACACATGGCAGGCCATAGGCTCAGTCTTTAACCCGACTCTCATCATTTTAACTTCCTTTGAGCTCCACCGTTCTCCTTAATGCCATTAAAACAGAACCCTGCCTCAGGAGAGCAGCTGCACCCCACGTGCTTTGTCAAATCATGATCAGGCACATGAGAGACATCCCTCCAGTGCTGTCACCTTCTGACTTGAATTCTGTTTTCAAAACACTTTACGAGCTTGCTTGCTGTTTTAGCAGCAGAAGCTGAAAAGCATCACCTTCTATTGAGAAGGCAAGGAGATTTTAAGCAGATATGTTCATTCAAGGGTATTGTAGTTATTTACTCTAATTAGGAAAAGACAAAGAGAACCATTCTTTACGTATAGAAGGATCTCTGACATTTTACTGAGTAGAAACAGCTTTCCACGTCTATGGCTGAGATTTGTGAGTTAAAAATAAGTATGCTTTTAAACAACCTTATTATAAAGCTATCATTTCATTAAAGTAAATAATGGTGGTTGAATGATTGAAAGACCAGCAGTCTGGTAGAAAGAATTGTTGATGTAGTCGATGAGACCCAATAAAGAGGGAAAAAACCTCTGTTGACAACTGTTATAAATCTTCAAAGCCCTCGTCTAAATCAATTATGTTATTCTAATTTATGTAGCTGAAAACACGTCTTGGAGTGTTCCAAGATCCTTCCTCAGAAGAGACAGAGGGACCTGAGAAATAGCTGGGACAGTAATTTGAGATGAACATCCAACAGTGTGCTCAGGGCAAGGAAATCTTATAAATGCAGTTTAACATAACATTTTGCTGGGAACTAATGAAGTTGCACTTGGAGCAGTGTCCCTGTGCTGGGAGGTCACAGAAGCTTTGACAGCTCTGCTAATGCAGGTCTTCAGTGTCTCTGCTGCTCAAAACTTACATTTACACGTTGTAATCCCAGAACTCCTTCCTTATATAATTGAGTCCAGACAAGGATTTTAAGACCAGGGCAATCAAAGGTTTTTCTTTCAGTCTCCTGTGAGAAGAGTTGGTTATTGTAGGAACTCTGTTCCTGTGCTGGCAATAACTGCTTGTGCTGAGCTGAATGCCCAGGCTGGCATATTTTGGAGAGAAAAACCATGTGCTTTATGTGGGTCAATGTCACATGAACACTCTAAGAAAGTTATGTAAGTACCAAGGCAGAATGTGTTTGTGGTGTATTACTCTGCGGCCGTCCATGGATATTTAACTATTTCTCTTCTGTTACAAGTCACAGGTACCTCTCAAATGCCACATTTATAGCTGGGCTCAGTGGAAGATGCTAAAGCAGCTTTGATCCAGTACTTGCATCCAGTCACAGGCTCTCCCAAAGCACTGGCAATTCTTCTCTTGGCCATGGTGGTGGCAGACGTGGTCCCAGCCCCTCCTTTATCTCTCCCTGCCCTGTCAACCACAGTGCAGTGAGCAGGCACAGATCTTCAACTGGAGCCTGCCAGGTTGAACAGATAATGAAGACAACACAACCCTGCCTTTGTTTGTAAGAGATGGTGGAATATCCCCACCACTGCTTGTGCCAGGGCTGAGGGGCTGGCAGCTGCCAGGGGCTGGCAAACACCAACCAGATCCTGGGCTAAAGTCTTCAAGGAGCATCACTGGCCTGGCAAGAAGAGGCACCTGGGAGAGGTGCCATGAGCACAAATCCCACAGCAGCACATCTTCTCCCAACCAAAACCTGCTGCCTGCTATCCAAATTCCAGATGTGCAGTTTTTCCTGTTTTCCCATCAGATCTGACAATGCACCAGCCTTTTATCTCAGCTGTTCCATAGTGAGAAGCTGTCACAGCTGCATTTCAGCCTTCACAGATGCATTTTAGGCAGTATACAAAGTGTCTTCATTTCCCTTGTGCTTTTTCTAAGATTCTAAATCTATTTTTCCTACTTTTTTTAGAAAGAAAGAAACTTCTAAAAGTATGTGCTTGTACTTAAAGATGCCACAGTCTTGCCTGAAATTTTTTTTGATTTAAACAGAAACATCTGAAATGGTTTTCCTACCAATAAAATCTCCAATATAGCTGATTCTACTGTAAGGGGTCTCTGGTGTGAAATAAGTCAATAACTTCCATTTTCTGTCATTCTTCTATTTGTAAACATGGGAAAAATTAGGATATTTATTCTCTTTACCCAGAGCTATGAGTGACATCGGAGATTACATAGGTTCCAACATTGAAATCTCCTGGTTGCCCAACCTGGATGATTTGATGAAAGGGTACGCACGAAATTTCAGGCCTGGGATTGGAGGTGAGACTTGGAGAATAAATCATGTCTCTTTGCTTCTTACAATCCTTCTGCTGTTTATGTGAAATTCATACTATAAATGATTAAAAAAGTTGTGATTATCTTTTACTTGGATGCTGGAAAAAAAACAATCAACAATTTGCTTGATTTTGACAAGAGACAGACTGTTTAACAGCAACACAGGCTTCTGATGCAGTTCTTAAATTGTTGACATCTAAGTTGAAGGCATTTTGTATTTCATTAAATGGTGATAATTTCTGCATCTGCTTGAAGTCATGCTGTCTTAAACTAGATAATGTGATTTCCAGAAAGGATTCTATAATTTTCAGTCGTTGTGATTTTATCTTGTGTCCCTATCACTGAAGTGAGGTGTGCTGCTGGAAATTGAGGGCACAATTGGTAAAAGATTTAAAACTCTTGCTTTAAGAATGTACTTTATAATGGAAAACACTTCCGTGGCCTCACTCTGTATGAAAGAATGAACAGTCTGGGGTCACTGATATTTCTGTGGGTACTGTGATGATATAAATCACCCCATTCAAACATTTTTTCCTCAGGTCCTCCCGTTAATGTTGCTCTGGCAATCGAAGTAGCCAGCATTGACCACATCTCAGAAGTGAACATGGTACAGTATCAGATTTTTAGTTTTGCTGTAAAAAAGCAAAGGTTCAAAACCAGAAGTTGTATTTGTTGAGCTACATAAACTGATTTTCTTCGTCAAGACCTATGCAACCCTTGCAGTGTGTTATGTATAACATTGATTTTGAATCACTTTTTTTATATCTTGTGCTTATCCATAGTAGGAGCATATGACCAAAATTCAAATGCTTGGGCAGCTCCCTGGTTGACTAAGTATAAAAATATATATTTGCACTGAAAGCAAATAATATATTTCTAGGCTAAGACATTGATTTTTGGCTAAGTTTCAAGACACTATCATTGTCAGCATCACTTATAATTAGGATTTCTCCTGTCACAGGAATACACCATGACAGTATTTTTGCACCAGAGCTGGCGAGACGATCGTCTGTCTTACAACCACACCAACGAAACTCTGGGCTTGGACAGCAGGTTTGTGGACAAGCTCTGGTTGCCAGACACTTTCATAGTCAATGCCAAGTCTGCCTGGTTCCATGATGTGACTGTGGAAAACAAACTTATCAGGCTCCAGCCAGATGGAGTCATTTTATACAGCATCAGGTGAGTGACAAACAGTACCAGAGTACTCTGTTGTGTGGTAACTTTGTGAACATTCTATGATCACTCAGCGTCCCTAGGAGGATTTCCTAAAATAATTATTAGTTAAACATTAAAGAAAAGCTCCTATCCCCTATGCTTTTCTTTATAAGGAGAAGTCAGGAAGGTCTCTTTGGCAGCACTAACACATTTTGCACTGCACAGTCACTGACCATGTCCAGAATGCCCTCAGTGGGAGGGGAAGCCTCTCGTGGCTTTGGTCACCTGGCAAGGAGGTGCTGAATACAGAGCAAAGATTCTGTTCTCCACTCTCACTATTTTCCAAGAGAACTCTGAGCCCTGATTTAGGCTCAGCTTCCCCATCTTTCACACAGACAAAGTAGCATTTCTCACTTTGGAAGAGGGCTGTGGCTGGAACTCAGTAACTATATTAATTGTATAATGTTCTGAAAAGTAATGAATGTGCACCTTTGAAACTGTAAGTCCAAAGTCCCCTTTAAGGTATTTGTAGTGATCTTGGGGACAGTGAAAGGGAGGAGATAGACTCAGAAAATTCCTTTTTATCATCATCAGTAGCTGCAGAATCCTCTGACGTTAGAAGAGTAATTTTTGACCTTTTTCCAATTCCCTCTGCCTCTGGGTTTCCCACAGACTCAGGCAGCAGCCAGCAGGACTTTGAAAACAGTTTCCTTTGTTAATATTAAGGTTTCAAAGTTTTCCACTCAGTCTTTTGAGTTCTGAGGAAAAGGCTGTGTGTGAATGTAACTAAGTGGTGTTCACGTTGCTCCAAACAGGATTACCTCAACAGTGGCCTGTGACATGGACCTGTCCAAGTACCCAATGGATGAGCAGGAGTGCATGCTGGATTTGGAGAGCTGTAAGGGCTGAGTACCTCTGTGTTTTGTGTAAAGCCTCCACACCTGGCACTGACACAGCTGCACTTTGCCTGGGATGATTCTGCTTTAGTCAGTGGAGTGTAAGGGGTGCCTTGGGGTTTTCGAGTGAACAGAAATCTCTTCATTCCCTGTGCTGAGCATTGGACTGTGGACTTTTCAATATCAGTTCAACTCTGATCTAATCCAAATCTCTAGGATTTGATTTAGGGACGATGAACAATGTACAGTCCTGCTGACAAATATCTGGAACTTTGGGCTTCATGTGAAATCTTGTGCAGTTGTGACAGTCACTGGCATTACTGAAGTTTTTATCAAATCCAGCAAGGAAAAGTAGAAAAGCCCACAGGCAAAATGTGATGTGCTATTTTTAATTTATGAGAAAATAGGAAAAAGAAAGAATTCCCTGCTTTTAATGAATGCCATTGTGACTAACCTTCAGATAGCTCTTTAACTTGCCTTGCCATTTGTGTATCTGTTACACAGAAATCCATCAGAATATTGCATGGATGGGCTTAATTCATTTGTACTCACAAAGGAGGGTGAAGAATGGATTTATATTTTATCCAACTTGTATTTAATCTATGATCAGCGTGTAATTCCCATGAGCATTAACACTTCTGAATGAAAATCACCACTGACACAAGCAGGGACCACCCAGTCAGGGAAAATGAATCTGGTTTTTAGACCAAGGAGCTCACAGGTCCTGAGAGTTCCAGAGATCTGGGAATAGCAGATCCCTTGGCCTGTTGATGCAACTTTCTCGTTTTCTGTTTTGTCACTGACTTTGTTTTCTAGGCTGTTAACCACAATACCATTTTATCCTGTCAAAAATAGCAATCTACAGTTTTACTTACATAATCACCAAATGCAGAGGCAGCAGACAGTGCCCCAGCAATTCATTCCCTCTCCCCTGCGAGTTCTGCAGGGAGTTTTGGTGGGGGGTTGAAGGTTTTAATTGAATTTGAGGGTTTTCATTTCAGTGAAGCCAACAGAAATAAAGTCTCTTTAAACAAATGGATGCTTTAGCAAGTTGTCAATGAACAGCAAAACTAGGAAAGGTTGATTTCCGTGGGTTTGCATATTCCATAAATCCTTTCATTCATATCCCCCTTTCTGTCATGGCCCTGGTGCCCTCCACCTCTCCAAAGCAGAGAGAATTATCCAGACTGAATCTCAGCACGTGTGCAACCTGTCTGGTAGAAATCAGCACAGCAGAGGAATCAGAGAACTTCTACTATGAATTCTCTAAGCTCTGAATTTCTCCCTTGAACTGTGTGTTTATTCAGCTTTCTTTTGGCAGATGGCTACTCTTCAGAGGACATTGTCTACCACTGGTCAGAAAACCAGGAGGAGATCCATGGGCTGGATAAACTGCAGCTTGCTCAATTCACAATTACCAATTATCAGTTCACAACAGAAATTATGAACTTCAAATCTGGTAACAGACTCTTTCTTCAATTCAGGGACAGTATCTGACTTTATCCCACAGAGAGAAACCTCCTCTATCTCTAACAGAAAATCTTTCTTCTTAAGTAACTAATTTAAGAACCTGTCAGGTTTCTGATAAGAGTTTCCTTCATCCTCCACTTGTAAGAAATGCCACTCTTTGCTGAGCCTCCAGGTAGCCACTGTAGCATGTTCTGTCCTTTAGCTCTCTCTGCTCAACAAAATACTGCGTGGAGTAGCCAGACCACTTGAGAAAAAGCACTTGAGGTGTAGCTCACATTTTCTTGACCTAATTTGCGACTTCAGATCAAGAAAAATTTCCATTAGCCCTGGTGTTATGAAGCTTATGACGTACAGTCAGATCAGTCTAATTCTACCCTGTGGAAGTCAGTGGTGTGTATGTCTATCACTGGGCTTATTGCAATGTTTGTACAAGATTGGAGTCATTTTTTTCCTGCTGATTTTTCATCCTCTTTCATGTATTCAGATTCTCATTTATGCTGCACATCTCCTCTAAGCTCTTTTTTGAGTTTGAAATTAACTTGGCCTTTTAAAAAATCTAAATTTAGTATCTGGAGGACTTTCTACAGCAGATGATAAGACAGTACACATTTTGAAGCAATACTGTTATTTGAGAAGACTCATGATTTTATTTTCAGATCTGGCATTGATATGACCTGAGCCAAATCATTTGACCTATTCTTAGCTGATGAAAGCTGCAGTACCTCGTGCAGGGTTTATGAAGCATCAATCCAAGAGCATTCAAAAAAGCTCTTTGTGACCCCTGTCCAGAAGATGTTAAAGAATGTAGCTCTGTGTCATTATAGGAAATGTCATGTTTAATATCAATTTAGCTGTTATTCATGCAGCCAGAATCTCTTCTGCCTGCTCTCTTTTCCAGCAGGTCAGTTTCCCAGACTCAGTCTCCACTTCCACCTGCGGCGGAATCGAGGCGTTTACATCATCCAGTCTTACGTCCCTTCCATCCTGCTGGTGGCCATGTCGTGGGTGTCCTTCTGGATCAGCCAGTCAGCTGTGCCTGCCAGGGTGTCTCTAGGTAAAACAGATGGCTTGGGGACTCACGGAGAAGGGAGTGCTCCAGTGGTAATTGTGCTCTCTGATAATCCTCATTAGGGTGTGTTTATGATCACTGTGTTTACATTTGCAGAAGGGAGGGTTCTTTGAAAGATTTCCCTCCTGGTTTAATTTCTGTCGTGTTATCAGAGCAGCTGCCTTGGTAAGGAACAGCAAATAACCACCTAGGGAGGGTTAAAAGCAGTAATGACTGTGAAAGAAATGAAAGAATTGATTTGAAGGAACTGGGACAGTGACAAAAAAAATGTTCCTGGAGCTTGTGGGTCTGTTTGTCTGACTAAGAGTTGCCAGTCCAGAGGTAAAATTGTTTGAAGGTTAATTCTTTGGGTTTTGTTTCTCCTGATCTAGGACAAAACCAAGGATAACTCGTTCAAAGCTGCCTTAGTCATACAAATGCAGTTTCTCACAAGTTCTCCTGTTTTGAAAATCAGAAGCCGCAGTATTAAGGGGCTTTTACTGTGAAAATAATCCTCAGCTTCATATACAGAAATACATTTGTGTATATTAATGCATCCATTTCTCTCTCATGCTACCCTGCAGGTATCACCACTGTTCTTACAATGACCACACTGATGGTCAGTGCCCGATCCTCACTGCCACGAGCCTCTGCCATCAAGGCCCTGGACGTTTACTTCTGGATCTGCTATGTGTTTGTCTTTGCTGCACTGGTGGAATATGCCTTTGCACATTTCAATGCTGACTACATGAAAAAGCAGAAGAACAAGATCAAGGCGAGAAGGCAGAGTGCAGAGGTCAGTAAGTGTGATACTGGGAATAACTTTTGCCAAAGCAATCCCCCTGCTTCGTGACCTTTTTCTGCAAATTCTTCCTGAGAAGAAAGGCTTTGAGAATGTTCTTGATGGTGCCTCAGTAATTCAGAGCATGTAAAGCCATAACCAGGATTATGTGTGGTAGCACAGGGTCTTCCATCAGTTCTGCCAAAGCAGGGGCTCAATCCCATTCACCACATGTGGGTGTTTCACCATGCTGCTGCCATGGATAGCTTGGGTGAATGACACTGTCCTTGCCCCATAAATTGCCATTGTTCTTCTCTTTCCTTTGCAGATCAACGTGAAGAATGCCATTGTCCTGTTTTCCCTCTCCATAGCTGGTGTGAGCCAGGAACTGGCCATTTCCAACAGGCAGCACCGAATTCCCAGAAGCCTGCCTGGATCATATGGCACAATAGAAATAGAAACTGGAGAGACAAAACAACAGCAGGGAATGAAACTGGATAAAAAGACTGGCCTGAAGTCCCTCTTTAAGCCCATTGATGCTGACACCATTGACATTTATGCCAGAGCCGTGTTCCCAGCAGCCTTTGCAGCAGTCAATGTTATATACTGGGTTGCATACACGATGTAAAGACAACAAAAAAAGGAAAATTCTTCCCAAGACCTCCAAACTGAACAATACCCACAGGCTAAAAAGCCCTCACTGAAACTGAATTGAAGCACCTCTTCTCCAAATATTTTCCAACGAGCTCAAGACACTTCCAAAGTCAAGAAGGTCCTGCTATGAATTCCTACTTAAAGCAGCAATTTATTGCTGACCTGATTTGATACAGTAAGACTGCACTCTGCCAAACAATTCCAGCTCTTTCTTTCCTGTAATACCATGAGACAACTTTTCATATGTACATATTTGCAGCAGAAGTTTAAATCTTAAATGACCATGGTTTTCCTCCACTTCAAGGGTTGATCAGTAATGAAGATTTGGCTTTTCACACGTAGATAATTTCCTTTTTATTTGTAATGAAAGAGCTCATTCCTCACTTCTGCACGGGTGGTTTTCTGCATCTGTAGGCTGGTCTAGGTTTAACAGTAGTGCTAAAGTTGGAGTTTTTAATCAGAAAAATCTCATGAACAAAGTGAAAGGGAATAGAGGGGAGTGGAGGTTTTTCCTTAAAATATTATTTGTCTTGGATAAAGTATTGAAAATTTTCAATGCTCTTAGTCACAGCATGAAATAAAATATACTACATAAAGTTCTACTGAATTATTAATAATGACTGTATTACATTTCAGATCTAAGCTAATGAAAGTTTAAACACTTAAACACTGAACTGTTTATTAGTTTAATAGGCCTCAAAATAGATAAAATTATTTAGAACCACAGGGAAAGCTCAGGCTTCCTGTCTTGGATTGGGAAAAATTTGAAAGGTGCTTGATAACGAAGGAAGTCGGACTCCATTTGCAGGAATGACTTTAGAATTTGTTCTGTTAATTTTCGCTGAGAATCTACCATGTGTGCCTGTGAAAATATCCTTTTTGAATCTGTCCCTAAATAGCTGAGGGAAGTAAAAAAAATTTCATAACTGTCTTCAAGTTATTCTGTTGCTTTGGATATTTTTGCTGGTTTTATTCAGAGGCCGACCTAATCTCTTAGGCCTCTTCATTTCCATTATTCAACAGTGAAATTTATGGGTCCTCATACACACTGCTTAATTCAGGACTAGATCTCTCACCCAACTCATGCAAAATGACACTTTGGTCTGTAAATAATCTCAGTGAGCTCAGCAAGTGAACACAATACTCACAACAAACTAGTTTCACAATTATTCTCTAAAATCCCCACAGTAAATATATTGGAATATGGATTAAAATAACTGAAATATTGTTACTGTAGGAAGCCAATGTAAGACACTAGAGAAGGAAAATTTATTTTCAGGATTTTTTTGCCTTGAAAGTGAGAGATTTTTTTTTAAAAATAGAGACTGCCACAAAAGAAAAGGTGAGATGAGAGAGAGGGAAAGAAAGAAGCAAAGCAAGAGGCTGAAAGCTGCTATGGAAAGGAGCATGGAGAGAGACTAAGCCAGAAGTTGTAGGTGAGAGAAGAGTTTTGAAGGCATTTAAGATGGGGCTCCTGATTGTGTGGCTGACAATTGATTGTTGCAATAAGGGTGAAAGGAGGATTTGATCCTGCTGGAGCATGCCATTCCTCTTGCCTTAACTCAGCTGTGATTTATGGTTTGATTTCATATGACCAGCACTGAAAGATAAAACGTTTCAGCACTGATTTATAACTTAGAATAAGATTTGTTCAGCATCAGTGAATTAAGAGAATGCTGTGAAGGAAAAAAATAATGATCTTGAACTGGGATGTGATAGAAAATATGCTCCACTGTAAGTCTCAGGTTCACCTCAGTCTTTAGTTTCTGTTGTCCTGGAAAAGCCATCAGCCAACAGAGTGCTGGAAAACCCCAAGTGAGATCAAGCTGTGATTGTTTCACAAAGTCCTCACCAGCCTGACCCTGGACTGAGAGCCCTGGATTCTGCTCCCACATCTCACCAGGGACCTGCTGGGGAGTCTCAGTCAAGACCTTCCACTGCATCGTCTGAAAAATTGCTATAATGATTTCTTTCTCTAACTTTGAGTTTTACAGAAGAAAAGCCCTTCAGGAGAGGCAGAAATTCTTATCCTCCAGCTAGGTAAGTGCATCCCACCAGTACTTTCATGGTACTATCACCACTCTTTCTGAGGCTCACATACTGAATTAAGGCAAAGTATCACTCAAATTTCACCTTACCCAGAAATCTAATGAAAATATGCATTTCCTGCAATATATCCAGGTAATCAAGCTTCTTTTCTTTTCCTCCTGCTTGTCCTCTTTTCAATTTATTTTTCTTATTGTTTGTTCCTGATATTGATGGAATGGTACATTTCAGAAATACACTATTTTTTTTTCTAAGTGTGTTTTTGGTCATAATCACTTTCTCTCCAAGGAAACTCAACCTCTTCTGCTTTCTTCTGAATCAACCCTATTGCTCTATATAATGATTTAATGCAGAGTGGAATAAAAGCAGCAGAAGCATGACTTTACAATGCCTTTTCCTTACTTAGTTGTGGTTTTTCCATGATCCATCACCCCAAAAATACTACATCCTTTAGAAAGACCACAGTGCCACTGCCTTCTCTGTTTCACTTGCAAAAATCAGAAATAATCTTTAGTTTTAAATCAGATTAACTTCTGCTGGGAAAGCAGAATCCAGCCTTTTTGTACCCCTCTGTTTTCTCTTATGTAATAGTTTATTACATAGCTTGTCAATGTCAGTAACTTCTGCTGAGAGTGAAATTATTGACTAAGCTGAAGGAATATTCACAACAAGTTCCTGAGAAGTGCTAATCATACGAAAACAATCCATGATTTTGAAATTAAAGTTATTAAAGAACAGAGGAGGAAGCAGGGCCCTAGTCCCTCTAGCGTGCAGTGGCTGGTTGTTGAGAGTAATTAGCAAGAAGGTGGCTGCAGATATTATAAAGGCAATGTCTAATCCAATTACTTCAGCAGTAATAGTTTGTAACTGTGCACCTGACAGAACTCCTTACACTGCAGCCAACTGACTGATCACATGGGGTTATTGGACAAAATTAGTTGCTTCTCCATCTGGGAGACAGTCACAGGCTGCATGTCCTGCTGCCTGCTCCTGAAGATTTATTCAGGGAATTTTTTCTCTAGTTTGACTGCAGATCTTCGAGGTGCACAGCTCAGCGTGACTGATCGAAGTAAAAGGTGGCAGCAATCTCCTCAAAAAACCCCAAAGCCAGAACGACAGACTACCTGCAGTGATGTAGACAGAAGCATAAATAAAAGGCAAAAAAAGATCTCAGAAGGTTGCAGGGAGTCAGAAAGGTGCCCTGTGAGCACACATATGGTAACGTGTCCATCCCAGGAACAAGGAGATCTGGGGGCAGAACAGGAGTTTCAGCTGCTGGTGCTGCACCTGCATGAGTAGCACAAGACAAAACACCTCCATCAACACGAGGGAGATTTTCTTAAATTGGTTTCCAGAGCCAGAAACAGAAAATTCAGATGCCATTCAAACTTTCGAGGAGACATTTCAGTGCAGGAGTATGTGAATTGATTGGAATTTTGCATAAATTTGAATCTTCTATACTTCTGCATGTGCTTCATTTTTTTTTTTTTTCATTTTAAATCATCATATTTAAAAATCCCCAGACACTACTGCTGTAGACCTATCAACATCTAAAGATAATTCCCTATTCAACTTTAATTTCATGATGCCCTTAATAAAGTGAAATAAGCCAGATTTGAGATCAGTTGAATGCTGACTTTGGATGGGTTGTACTAGTGCCATAAAAAAAAGTATGTGACAGATGAGAAGGCACTTTTTCTGTGCTGCACCTGAAAGCATTTGTGTTCCTTTCAGCAATTTATAGTACTGCTCCATGGACTGGCGTGTCTGTGAGAAAAGGAGTGGGATATGTGTTAATGTAATCATTCTAAATGTGAAGTGTTAATAAAATGTAGATATACAGAAACTGGAACTTCTATAAACGGACAAAATAGGTATTCCAGCTATTGAGCTGGAAGATAAAATGCATTAGAAGGAAAATCAGAATGACCCTAGAGATTTCAGCCCTTAATGACATCCTGCCTTTTCAGTGCCCAAGGGTGTGCAGAACTCTCCTTTGGCCTTGACAACACAAAAGGAAGTGCCATTGTGTGTTCATGAGAGCTTTCTGGGGGACACTTATGCATGCTGCTGTACTGATGGGAAAAAATAGCTATTGCTGCCTCACCAGGTTGGAAAGAATCAGAAAGAACAAGATGAAAGATGAAGAAGAGCAAGATACTGCATTTGTTTGAAAGGAATGCTGGCATTATTAGTGACAGCACTATGAAGAGGTTAAAAACCAGAAATGTCTGTCTTGTTTCTGGGTAAAAATGAAAGCATTTATCCCAGTCAAAGTAAAAGCTCTCACATCAGTTTTTAACTGGTTTGCTAATCCAATAGATAATGTAGCGAAACCAATTTAGCTCAATGAGGCTTCTGCTGCTGGGACAAAACACTTAATAGGATTGCTCTGATTTGAAACACTCCCAGCCATTACCCAGGAAAAGCACTTCTCCTTAGCAGGAAAACAGCACCCTGTCTATTTGTCTCTGAAGCAGAACAGATAACAAAAAGCTTATTGAAAGTTTCGGAGAATATTTTTGTTTAAGAAAAAAAAATCTGCAGCAAATCCCTCCTGCCCTGTTTATTTCAGCAGCTTAAACCACTTGCCATGGTTGAAAGCCTGTTTGATATTAAAATACCAATGTGTGCAATATATGTTACAAAGAGCTGGTTCTTCCTAGTGAAAGCTGAAAACAAATTTGGCAATGAATATGTGTTTTTGGATGGATTTGGTAGATATGTGAGAAAGGCACTGTGTCTTAAATAGAATTAATTTGAGGATCTAAGCCCCTCATTACATAATGCATCTGCTCTCTCCTCATACCAGCTTTGTGCCACAGCTATTTCTTTTACTAAGTCCTGCACAGTAAAAACAAATCTGAGAAGACAGTCAAGCCCAGACTGTCAGAAAATTTAGCATGAACAGAACTAATCAGATGTTATTGGTAGTTCACTGTTCCATGAAAAGATTGGTCAAAAAAAAAATCCAAATATCCTGCATTTCTGAGACACTGGAAACCTCTGGAAACTTATCTCTTTCTTTAACTCTTGCAATACCTCTATTTCACTTGATCCTCAGTCCTCTTTCCCTTTTTTTTCTGATTGGAAAGGGGAAAAGAAGAGGAAATTTTCTTTCTCTTTGGCACAAGAACATATTGGGCAAAACTAATATAATCTTATTGTCCAGGTGTAAAAACCAGGGAGCCTGAAAGTCTGAATTGACAAACCTTTGTACATTGCAATGACTATTTCATCAAAGGCAAGGAGCTCAGCCCTGTGACAATTAAGCAGCACAGACCCACACAAACACTCTCCTTCTCCCTGTTTCACTCTTACACTGCACACTACTAACCCCACACAGGCAATAGAGAGAAAAAGATGGTTTAAGTCATGCCTCAAATTCCCCCCACTCTTGCAGAAACTATTCTTCCTATTTAACATAGTTACTGGGTAATGCAAGTTACCAGCAGTTCCATGTTGCATTAGTTATTTCTTGGGTAAGTCATCTCAAGGAGAGCAGCACAAACATCACAAAACTCAATTTTCATTCATGGGCTTACCAAGTGGAGTAGGGAGAACATTTTTCTCTCCACAGTAATAAATAATTGGCCAGCTTTGGCCAGTTGGAACAGGCAGAGCTGGAAGCAGCAAAACAATATATAGGCCATTGAGCTATTGCAGTATTACAATTACTACAGCCTTAAGATTAAACAAAGGCTGAGTGATGAAATACAGAGTAATCTGTAAAACATCTGGTAGAATGCTCCATCCAGGCTGTTCTTCCTTCACTGCTGCATTTCTTCCAGCTTTAAACAAATACAAAATAGCTATTTCTGTACATTTTAACTATATTTTTATAGATGTATTTAAGATTATCCTACCCTCATCTTTGTGGGTAAAACTTTGACATATACAAGTTTGTATGTGCATAGATATAAAGGACAGGAGGTTCTACATTTTCTTTATCAATTACACTGCACATGGCATTGTAAAATTAAACAGGTTGTTTAAATATCCTGAAAAATTAAATAAAGAAGCAGAAAGGTTTTGGTTTAGTTGCTTTTAAAGGTGTGTAGTTTGGGCTACTCACAGAATTCTTTCTTCTCCTGGCTAATGAGGTGTCAACAAGAGAGTCAGTTTCTGGTTGCTTCTATCTTATATAAGACAGACAAGTAAGGGAGGTGTTGGCTTAAAATAGTCTTGAAACATTATTCATTTTGTCTATTTTAACACAGGCTAGAAAAACACTAATAGTCAAGCCAGCAAGAAAATCTACAAAGAATTGCCATGGTGATTTCTGATATTATGTAGAATATCTGTTTTACTCCAGGTTTATGTTCAAATATATTAATGCTTTGACTTCTTATTTTTATCCAAACTTTGTGGCATCTGGCCCAAAAATTCATTCCCACTGCACCCAAGGATTTCACTGCCAGTTATTTCAGTGGGAACAATATCTAGTCTCTTCCTTGGCAAAAGAAGGGAGTAAGTAGGCTGGAGAGCAGCCTGCACATGCTGCTGGTTTGATCTGCTAGAGACATTCTATGGGGAGGCATTTTTATTCTAAAGTGATACAGAACTGGTTACTCACACTTCACATGCATTTGGAGATATGAGCTGTCTCTCCCAATCTCTTTGTTGTTTAGTTCACAGTGTGAAAGCATCACTCTAATCCCTACTAAATCTTTAAAACCTTGGAAACTTGAAAGGTCCTAATATAGCTGAAGCTTTTGAGTCACGAATTCAAGTACTAACAGGATACCTGTCTTCTACCGAGGTGAAATCAGTACCGATCGCCCCTTTCTTGCAACAATTGTCTAGAAGAAGTAGCTGCCATAATGATGTTTTCATCGGAGCATTTGGGAGGGAGGAGCTGTTTGTCAGCCTTGTCAGAAACAGACAAGTACCTTGTGTCTGATGGCCCAAGCTGTACTTTGGATTAAGGCAACCATTAACCCAAAGATTTTTTGTTTTTTCCTTTTAAACTGATTTTTAAAGGACAGTTCTCGACACCCTGAAGCACTAAATTAAGACGTCTTGCGAGCACCGTGCGCACACCGCGATTCCCAGAGAGTTGCCTGGGAATCTCTTGCCATCTGCTGGAAGCGTGCGGAGGTACAGCCGGAAAGGAATTGACAGGAGCGCCAGGGAATGACGGAGAATGTTCAGAAGCAGCACTCGGAATGCTCCTGACTTCTAGGCAAAAAGACAATTCAAGAAGGAGGTGACATCAGACTGCCAGGCTGCAGCAGTTGGGCCACCATCATTAGATGCTTTAATAAATCACATTTGTGCCGCTACAGTTAATCTGTGGCATGACTGGATGATGAAGTTGAATGTAGAATTTCAGAAATGAAATATTTGAAAAAAAAAAACAAACCCTTTTTAGCTTTTTGTTTCTCAAACAGATCACTTCAGATCACTGCTCTTAAAAGATCTGCTGTGAAAAGATTCTAATGGTGATTTTTAAAAGAACTAAAATTTTAGATATCTCATTTACACCTGGAATTAAATTAAATTAAATTACCTGTAGGAGCCTGTCAGCTCTTCAAATCTAGATGCAGTAGACAGAAACATTGCAAGTTTTGATGGATGGACGGCTTGTAGAAGACAAAAGTGCAATGCCTACCATCTGGAAAAATAAAAGGGGGAAAAAAGGTGAGGAATACACTCAGGATTTACAACTTGTTGTGTTTGAAACCAGTTACAACCTTGTCACAGAGCAAAGCCAAGGTCCTCTCCAAAAACTGCCATCTGCCCAGAAGTGGGGAGCATCCATTGAGAAATCCAACTGTTTAAACAATCTTGTAATATAAGAAAATACAAACCAACCCAAAACAAGACTTCTAAAACAACAGCTGTCATGCAGCTAAGTCATACTAAGTGAACAACTACAAAATATCTCTGTGAGATGTATGAGTATTATGGTTGAGATTTTTTTCATCAAGCACTGAAAATATACCTGAGCTTTTCTCCTTGGTAAGTTGTGCTAGAAGAAAAAATAGCAACAAACCACACAAAACTTCAGATGACAGTTCTGAAGAACCTTTTATCTCCCAATCCTCCAGCTCAAGGAGCTGAGCCATTTAATTGACATGACATGGAGATCAAAGTCTACCTTGACCTGAAAGAATTATGTTTGTAGACCTACCTTACATAATGTTCTCCATTTAAGCAGAGAAATTTGGAGCACATGAAGATTTGAGGGCCCACTTTGAAACCAAATGGAGGGTTCCCAATAAGATAAAATTAGCAGTGGACATGCAAATAATTACACTAAAGACTGATAAATGAAGCCAAGGGGTGCATTTCTTTTACATCAGAGAAAATATCCTGACTGATGGGAATACATTTTCCCATTTTACTACTAATTAAACTAGTGCCAACTCTTATTTATTGGTCTTTTGGAAAATTGTAGAAACACTAAAAGAAGCTTCAGAGCTACACTGCTGCAAACTGTCCAACACACAAACCCCAAAAGCCCCACAAAGGTGCTGAGAAAGTGTTAAATAGCAGGAGACTAAAAGCTGATTATTTTTTTTCCAATTCAAAATACAAATCATGACCACTCCAGGTAGCCAAAAAAAAAAAAAAAATAAAATCTAACAGTTCTGTCTCCTTGTTTTGGTTTATTTTTCAAATGTAGTGGGTTATGTTGCCCAATGGGGAATATAAATACATCAAGAAAAGCCCCAAAGCAACCCTTATGCTTGGATAGCTTCTTTGCTTAGAAAAGTTTTAAAATACACGAGGAAACCAGCTGTTTGGGCAGGATGAGCAGCATTTCCACTAGAGGACTCTCTGAGTTCACCATCCCAGCTTTCTATGAGGAAAGCACGGGAGACCCTGATTCAGTCACAGAGGATTCATAGGTTGGAAGCAAAATACCAAAGCATCATTAGAGAAAAACATTTGAACCCAGCTTTACAAAGCAAAGGGCATTAACCACGTCACAAACTGCCTCTTGTGGAACTCTGCTTGCTCCACCATAACAATATTGCTTTTCTCTCTGGTCTGGCCAGTCTGATATTATTTATTCCCTCTTTATTATCTCAGCTGTGATTTCCCTGCTTTAGCCACTTTGAGCAGCCCCTCCCCGGGTTAGATGCTGGATTGACACTCACGGGACATCACTGCTGGGGTTTCCCACGGAGATTTCCCCACCTGTCCCCTCACAACAGTTTCCTCAGCACCTTCCCCTGGTCCCCTCACATCCTGTCACAACTGTCCCCCTGTACTGTCTTCTATCCCTCATACCAGTCCCCTGNCCCTCAACACCTCTCCCCTCAGAGCATGTCCCCTCCAACTCTGTTCCCTCACATCTATCCCCTGTCCCCTCAGGACCTCTCCTCTGCCCCCACATCCAGTCCTTCCCCTGTCCCCTCACAACAGTTTCCTCAGCACCTTCCCCTGGTCCCCTCACATCCTGTCACAACTGTCCCCCTGTACTGTCTTCTATCCCTCATACCAGTCCCCTGACG